>VZTE01000186.1:2442017-2519701 GCA_013397775.1 Eulacestoma nigropectus
TATGTGTGGGTTTGGGTGGTTTTTTTTTTTTTTGGAGTGAGTTTGTTTGTTTGTTTTTGGTGGAATTTTGTTGTCGTTGTTGTTTGTTTGGGGTTTTTTTAGGGGAAATTTTTTGAGTATTCAGAGGATGTTGCTTTTATATTGCTGCTTCAGGTGACAGGGCAGCAGCAGCCCCTGTCCTTGGCCGTGCCCCCTGGAGATTTTGGGGTGCCTGGCCCGTGCTCCAGCTCTGCTGGGGCAGTCTCAGGTGCCTCTGGTGCTGATCCATGGCAGTGGATGAGATATTTCTCCAGCTGTTTGTGTCAGGATGAGCCAGGCTGGCTGTGACACTTGAAATCCTAAAGGACAGAAAAATGAGTCTGCATGAAGTTGCTCCTTCAGGTGTAAGAAGGGAATAGTTGAAAGATGAATTTACAAAGTGATGACTCTTGATTATTCCAGCTGTTGCTCCAAAGGTTCTTCAGCACATGCCCATTTGAAATGAGTTTTCTTGCAGTATTTCACTTCTGTAAATTGCTTCAACCAACACTGCAAAAAAACCTGGGGATTGGAATTATTTTATGTATTTTGTTCATAAAACCGGAATGCACGTGTCAGAATTCCTCACTGAGCTGTATTTTTTGCTGAGGGCAATGAAGCACTTTGGAAAATTTAATAGGTACCAGGTCACCAAAGGAAGCAGAGCATAAACTACACGAAATTATCTTGGAATAAGGAATAAAGAAGGAAGCATCTTAATCTTAGATTCTGGATTTATACATCCGTGACTTTTCCAGATAATTTTAACCTCATAAATTCACAGCAATTAATATATTTCAGTCTTGAAACTCAAAGGTTTCCAATGTCCTTAGAAAAACCTGTTTCTGTTGTCCTCATCCCCTTTCCCAGTTCACCCTTCAGCTCTCAATGCAGTAATTATTGGCAGCACTTTGGATTCCAATAGCTGGTGCTTTATTCAGTGGCTCTGGAAGAAGGGCTGGGATAAAAATTTGGACTCAAGAGAGAATCCAGAGGTTTTCATCCACCTCATGGGGAAGAGCACTGCACTCCTTCTTGGAGAGTTGCTCTTGAAGACACAGGAAAAGGTTGTTGAAATAGTTTGGAAATGAGGAGTGTGGCAAATGGGGAAGGGATCTGAATCTCTGGGAAAAATTCTTTACGAAATGGCACCCAGTTTTGTGTTCCCTGTTTTCTCTCCTGACCTGCTTTATTTTTGTTTTAATTGTTTTTTTTTTGCTTGGCGGGATGTGTGGTGAGGGAGGCAAGTGTTTGACAGACAATAAACTGTGTAATGGCAGTGATTAACATTCACAAAGGGTAATTCAGGGGGGAAAAAGCTCAGCAAGTCTAATAAATGCTTCCACACGAGGATCTGCTTCTTAAGTTCTTGAAGGGGAATACACAAACCACAAAGAGAAAACCCAAAACCCACTCTGGGATTTTCAGATTACCCCCAGAGATTGGGCTCACAGATTGCTGGCGGTATTAATGTGAGCAGAGCATCCAAATCCCTGGAAATATTGGTCCCCATCATGTCAGATGCCTGCAGGACTCGGTGTCCTGCAGGGAGCAGTTTCTGCAGGGATCGGGGACTTTGTGCCCCTGCTCTGGGCTTCAGCTGCTCAGAGCTTTCAGGCTGGTGAGTCTGAAGGTTTTAAATGAGCTGTGCTGAATGCAAGCCCTGAAACTGTGAGTGAAATAGAAATTGGGGGATGTTTTTTGTGCTCTTCAGAAGGCAGAGCTGTACTGGGGGGCTGGATGGGGGCTGATGTTCCGACAGCTTTTAGCAGGACTGGTCCTGTGCTGGCTTGTACAAAGTCACCTCTGATTGTCTGTTCTGGGCATGTCATCTGTCACAGCTGCTCTGTCTGCTGGCCATCGATGTCCTTTTGGACAGATTTATGTCCCACCCCATCCCTGCACCGTGACCAATATCATAGGGAACAATGAAGGAAGCAGATGCACATTATTTCTTAATCATTGTTACTTTATTGCCATCTATAAATAATTTCTTCTTTTCCCCCCTCCAAAACCAGGTTCCTATTTGTTTTCTTTTTTTCCTTTTCTTGTTGTTACGGTAATGGGCTGTCTCAGCTCCACAGCCATCAGAAATCTTGGCTTGATGAGGCTGCTTTGAAACATTTAAAGATTTAAACTATAAACTCCGAGGGAGAAAGCCAGTGATGCGTGATTAGTTGAAAGTTTTAAACATAATAGTCGTATTTTTCATATGCACGTACAAAAATGGCTTATGTCAAGTGTAATGTGATTTTTAATACATATTAATAGAGTCTGTTGCAGTGTGGATGGTTTGAACACCTTTTGGCAGATGGCTGTGGTATTAGAGAATGCACAACATAAATTAGTCATTTAGGGAAAGAAAACAATGCTCGAGTGCTGGCGTTGACTCTGCTCAGAGACGCAGTTCCAGCACATCGCTCCTGCAACCAGAAGGATTAGAAGCAGGATTAAATTTGCCAGGGAAATTAAATAAATGAACAGATGAATTCCTGTGTCAGAAAGGAGCTCGCTGTTGTTACAGCTTGTTCACGTCCCCGGCTGTGTCTCCATCTTTCAGCTCCTGTCCCTTTAGAGGTCAGAGGGTGCAAAGCCAAGGCTGGGGCTCAGTTCATCCCTGGGAGGGTTGGAGTGGAGCAACATCTCCCTCGCAGAGCCCCAAGTCTGTGAGCTTCAGGTGTGTTGGACGTGAGGGATGGAGCAGCTCTGCTGGGCGGAAAGGCTGAGAGAATTGGGATTGTTCAGCCTGGAGAGGAGAAGGCTCTGGGGTGACCGAATTTTGCCTTTCAGTGCCTAAATGGGCTCCAAGAGAGCTGGAGAGGGACTTTTGCAAGGGACAGGACAGGGGGAATGACTTCAGACTGAAAGAGAGTAGGTTTAGATGGGATATTAGGAAAAATTATTCCTGGAGAGACCCTAGAAGAGGTTTTCCAGAGAAGCTGTGGCTGCCCCTGGATCCCTGGCAGTGTCCAAGGCCAGGTTGGACGGGGCTTGGAGCAGCCTGGGACAGTGGGAGGTGTCCCCACCCATGGCAGGGGATGGGACTGGATGATCTTTAAGGTCCCTTCCAACCCAAACCCTTCTGTGATTCTCTGTGGAAGGCAGTAACCACTGTCTTAAAACTGATGTAAGATGTGAAAGAAGTTGATGGCTGAGCATTGTCTCCTTTCTGTTTCGTGCTGTTCAGAAAACAGAATTAGCCGGTGATGAATCTGCCAGTCCTGTAAGTGTATTCCACTCTCCAGGTAGTGGCCTGACAAATGACAGGGATTTTGTAGGAAATCACTTTAGCAAACGCTAAAGGGCACTCATCTCTGAGCCAGAGTGCAGCAGCTGCTTGGGCAATTTATTGCTGTGCTCAAATTCCTAATCGAGGCGCTTGTTTGTAATCGCTCTGCCTGGTAACCCTGGCATGGCTGGGGTAGTCTGTGAAGAGATAATCTGAATTTTCTCCCATGGAAATCTTCGGAGCCTTTCTCATTGCTTGAGTTTCCAACAGGAGAGGCAGCAGCTTTTGGCTTCTGCCCGATCAGGATGATTGTCAGGGCGCTTAATGAGCTTTGTGCAGAGGGAGCGCTTTCGGACCATATGTGTGCAGCAAGAACCTCTCCTGCTGGCTGGGCACACTGCTCCACAGGCAGCCTGCACCTCTTGAGCCTGGATTTCAGTGTTTCCAGACACCCATTTGGAATTAGGACTGCGTCGAGCTCATCCCTTTGAGTGTAGCTCTGTGGCAAAGCCAAAGTGGAAACGAATTCTAGCGCGAATCACAAGGTGTGAGCAAACCGCCTCTTTTTACTGGATGGGGCTGTGTTTTCTCTGGAGAGAGAATTGTGCTCCAAACCTTCGAAAAGGAGCTTTGTGAGGTGAGGTGGTGGCTGATGTGAGCGCACAACAGCCGCCTGACAGGTTTGCACCGTGCGCTGCCACGTCGTGTCAGGGCTGCTGGGGATGGAGCCGAGCTCCTGGCGGGAGCTGCAGCAATTGCAGATCGAGTGATGTGTGATTTACTGAGCTGCTGGTTCGTTCTGCGAGGTGATGAAATCTCCTGGGCATATAATTACTACAAATGTTTACTTGACTCCAACACATAGCTTGACATTACACTCCGCAAGTTTGCACCTCACTGAAATTGCGGCCTGGCTGTAAAACGCCACCGTTAGGCAGCAAAATATTAAAGAAGTGTGGATGAGACTAAAGGCATTTTAAAAACGCTTTCTACGCCTCGGAATTACAAACATTTATCCCATCTCCTGCTGATTACACACTTTGTAATAGCTATTGTTTCCACGGCTGGGGTTTAATTTTCCTCAGCACGTTGGCAGCGCTGGTGATCTCAATAACAATCCTGCGAGGGCTGCGGGGAGGCCAGCGGGGAGCAGCCTGACTGAAGGATATTTTAAGCCTTTTTGTGGTTCAGGATTAGTGAAACATTCCCAGGCAGACCTGTTGGAGTGGGGAATACGTGGGATCCTGGCTCTGTCACCTGTAGGGGAGCTGGGGTGGCTTTGGGGTCAGGTTGGTGTCGTTCCTCCCTGCAGGCCACCTCATCCCGTGATCTCTGCGGAGCCTGGGGCAAAGGTGGTGCCAGATTTCCAGTGAAATGAAAGCCACCCTCTCACTGTTCATGGCTAAATTGCTGCTCAGGGGCTTTTCAGTGACACAGGCCAGCCCCAGAGTGCAGGTATGTGTTTGAGCTGAATATTTTGGGGTGTAGGGGTCACCGGCAGGTGCTGAGTGAGGCTCTGGGACGTGTTCTGCAACACCAGTCCCATCTACACAGCAGTCACAGAATCACTGAGCTTGGAAAAGCCCTCCAGGATCATCAAGTCCAAGCTGTGCCCAATCCCCACCTTGTCCCCAGCCCAGGGCACTCAGTGCCACCTCCAGGCCTTCCTGGGACACCTCCAGGGATGGGGACTCCAAACCTCCCTGGGCAGCCCTTGCCAAGGCTTCTCCACCAGGTCTAAAAGCAGATGAGCCACACTTGGCACCAGCCTGGGCGTTTCCTGGAGTCCTGGATTGTCCCTTTGGATGGGGAGAAGTGGTGCTGCAGACAACAGCCAGCTCCTGGGATGGTTCCTCCTCACCTGCAGATTCCTTTCAGCAGCCCTGGAGCTGATTTTGCAGCGAGTGAGAGCCACTCCCAGACGCTTGGGATGCCCAAACTTGTCCTGGATTATAGAAGCTTGAAGTATTTGTTGAAAACACTGATTTCTTTGAGCGTGAAAGTGGAATCCCCTGTGCCCAACAAGCTTTTGTGAGCCCATTTAAACATTAGCCAAGCTGAGAATGAAAACAACTTTCACTCTAATAAAGCCAAAGTTGCAGAATTAGAAATGCTGTTATTACAAAGGAAAAGCAGACAAAATTAGGAAGCAGAAACTCCGTGTGTACCTGGATGAGGAGCTGCTGAAGGTGTTACCTCCAATGGAGGGATCTTGTTTGTCTTTGCTTTGCTGAGTTCACCCTGACAGTGCTCAGATTTTGGAGAGGTCTCTTGGGGGTGGAAGCCCACCTGGGGATTTCACTCTTTATTTTTTTAATTTTCTGGCTGCTCCATAATGTAAGAGACATTTTAGAACAGCTCTCAGGCTTCCCTGATTCCTCCAGTGATCTGGAGGATCTGTGAGTGTTGTCAGCTTGGATTTACCTGCCTGGTGCCCAGGAGAGTGCCAGTGACCTTGGTTTATGGTGAGTGGATCTGAGGGACGCAGAGGGATTGGGATCCTGCAGTTTTCTGTTTCTCAGGAAGCACACGGAGCTGCAGTTCTTTGATGATGTTTATAAACATGTAAATCGTATTAATAAATCCCCCCAAGAAGGTTTTCCTGAGACAGGAAATGGAGAGTGGCCCCAGCCTTGTTTTTCTTCACCAGTTGCTTCTGTTACTGGAAAGGCAGGGAGGTGGTGTGGTGCACGAGTGGAATTTGTCAGGTTTCCCATGGAAACAGGAGATCAGATTTTTATTTTTTTCTTTGCCAGTGAAGCTGATGTCAGGCAGGAGCATCCCTGCTGTCCTCAGAGGATACACGCTGGTGCAGATTGGAGTAAGGGAGGGCTGAGCCCTCCTGTGCCCATGTGCTGAATAGTTTGTACACTCTTCTCTGCCTTAAAGCATCTTATTTATATATATTTTTAAAAATTGCCTGGTGATATGGTACTAATATTTCTTTTTGAAATAAATTCCCACTGTGGCTGCAGCCTGGGGAGTTCAGACAGGTTTGAAATACTCTCAAATGCAGATTTTGCTGCTTTGCTCTCTGATTCCCCCAGACTGGCATTGGCATCGCAGGGTCCCCAGTTCCCTGCTCGGGGCTTTGAGACTCAGGCTCTCTTTCATTTCTTCCCCAGTGAGCTGCTGTTCCAGCCTCACAAATTCTCCCAAGTCCCTGTGCTGCCCCGTCTCTGCACAGCACTGATCCCTGCTCAGCTGCATTCCCAGATTTTGACAGAACCATCCCTCTCCCAGGATCTGTTCCCTCGCTCATCTCCATGGAACAGCAGCTGCTGAGGCCCCGTGTAGCTGCACCAGCCTGCTCTGATTTCCTTCTGTGCTTCTCTTGCTGCCTCCTTTTCCCTGAAGCCTCCCTCTCCCCATCTCCATTTCACACCCCAAGTCGTGTGTTCCTGTGTGCTGCTGCTTCACAGCACTTTTATCCCTTCAGCCTCCTGGAATCATGGAATGGTTTGGGTTGGAAGGGACTTAAAAGCTCATCCACCCCCTGCCATGGGCAGGGACACCTTCTACTGTCCCAGGCTGCTCCAAGCCCGTTCATCCTGGCCTGGGACACTGCCAGGGACCCAGGGGCAGCCACAGCTTCTCTGGGAACCTGTGCCAGGGCCTCCCCACCCTCACAGGGAACTCATCCCTTGCTTCTTCCTCATTTCTGCATGGAGGGAGGCCCCGAGTGTCTGTACCAGCTGTTGAAACAGCTTTGCTCAAAAAGCATTAAATTCTTTGTTTCCCTTTACCTTTTCTACCTGCAGTGTCAAACTGCCTCTGATTAAGAGTTGTGTTTGGGGTTTTTTTCACACTAACTTGGCTCTTCTGTTTGCAATGTGGAAATAGGTGAGAATCTCAATCACACCTGGACCAGGTACAAATGAGTCAAGACACATCTGCTTTATGAAACATCAGCTGGAAAGCAGCTTTTCCCCAAGCAAGCCAAGCCTTTACTGGCATTAGTCAACCCAGTTGCCTTTAATGCTGTTCCCAGGGTTACCTGCCGGGAGGAACAGAGAGAACAATTCTGTGCACACCAATGGCAGAGTAAACCCAATGCCTCCCTGATCCTGGTTGGGAAATACCCTAACACATCCCAGAGGCATTGCTGGACCTGGCTGCTGCCTGGGAAGAAATTCTGAGAGCTACAAATGTGGAAGAAACCTGTTTGAAATCCGTATTTCTCAAGAATTCTCTCATTCACGTCATGATACTCACCTCCATTTCCTGCCTCTGTGTAAACCTGCTTAGTATGGGTTGTGATATCACTTACCTGATCTACTCCTCTGTTATTGGTGAGAGAGAAGGGAAAAAAACCCAAAAACTCCTTTATGAAGTGCTCTGCCAATTTACCGTGCCATAAAAGAGATATGCCATAGTTATTACTAAGGTCTAATTATGTAAATGACATAATTTAATAATCATTATTAAATCCCAGCAAGCTTTATTTCTTTCCCTTATTCTTGATGGTTGTCCTTGATAGGAAAATGTCACGATGCCTATCATAAAAATTAATTTTTGTGGGGATTTCACACCATTGCAGGGGTTGGGAGTGCAGGAGGCCTCGCAGGCGAAGGCGGAGGCCGATTCCTGTTATCTTTGCAGGAACGAATGTTGTCCACAAGGAGAGCAGGGAGGGGAGAGAAAACTCTCACAGCAGCAAATATTTAATTAAAAAAAGCTGCTTAGGCCAACTAGTTGTGGCAGCAGCTGCTTAAACAGAGATCTGTCCTCTAAATAAAGGGAGCAAAAGGAGAGTGGAGGGGAAAGCTCCAAGGGCCTGTGCTGTAATTGCAGAAGTGGGTTTCATTTTTGCATTTTGGTGTCTTCAGTAGCCATGAGCTCCTTCTCTGCCTGTCTGGAAAACCAGAATGCTTCAAGCTCTGGGAGTGTGACAGAGAGAGGAGAGTCAAGAAAGCCAATACATCACCTGCTGCCTTATCTGAGGTGTGCAGGGTGTGCTAAGGAAGGCTTTTCTGCCACGTGGAATAAAATAGAGTTTGGTAGGTGCAGAATTAGCTCTTTAAGCGTTCCCTGACTACAGGAGAGGTGGGTGTGTGTCTCTGCTGCAGCAGGGTTGGGGTTGTGCCCTCAGGAGCTGCCCCAGCTGGGAGGGGTGTTCTGCATTTAATATCAGACTCCAGGTGAGTTCCCTTTGCGCCTTCTGGATCTGCCACGTTGTGACCTGGACCTCCAGAGGTTCACGCCATTTATTTGACACGAAACGTTATTTTTTAGGGAGTACCTCAGAGCATCCATCAGGCTCCCAGCTGCAGTTCAGTTCCATAATAAATGTTGTTTGAGCCCCCAGCTGGGTTGGGCAAGGAAAAGGAACGTGGGGTGTCCATGCGTGGTCTGTGTCAGGAGAGCTGTTTGCAATGCTCAGATCCATAAGGAGTAAATCCATGAGTCTTTTCCATGATCTGAGGACATTCCAGGCTCAGGGAAACGTGAAGGAGCAGAAGTTCAGTCAGATATTTGAGACACAAGTGTATGGAAGGCACTGTGCACTTTCTGTGCATAACTGACTCCTCTCTGTGGTGTTTTCAGGTGGTTTTAGCCATTTTCTGCTTAGTCTTTATAAGGAACATAATTAGTTTCGTGAGATAATGATTAGAGGACAACGTTTATCCATGAGGTGACACAAATGAGAGAAAAACAATTTGACCAACAGTACTGACGATTTCTTCTTTAATTTTTTTTTTTTTTAAGAGAAAGGCAGAGCAGTGTCTGTGATGCTGTAGAAGCTCTGGATGAAGTCTGTAATGCAGTTTTCATGCACGGGGCTTGGAAAGCACTTCTTCCACCGTGCATATCATTGATTAGAGCAACACTTCTGTGGGTGGGCTGGGGAGCAAAAGCCACTCCTGTTCCGAAGAACTTGGTGTGATGGACAGAATGGACAATGAAATCCCAGTTCTGCCTGTTTGACATTCAGCATGAAGCTTCCCCTTGCAGTTTTACATAACTTTAGCAGATTTTAATTGTTCAGGCAGAACTTTCCACTACTGATATTTGCTTGCTGCACTTCTAATTTGATTTTATTTACTTTAATTTCCAGCAAGGTGGAGTTGATTTTTTTTTTTTCCAAAACTGGGGGAAGATGATGGTGGGTTTGTGCTCAGTGTTCATGAGGTCACATCATGGAGAACCAGCAGCAGCTCCAGCTTTTGAAACAAAGATTTTGTATTTGCTGGTGGGGTTTAGGTGAGTGGTTTTTGCTGTTGCCATGGGAAAGCAAAAAGCAAAAGTAAAGGAAAAGCAATGACCTAAATTGCCGTGGTGTGGCAAGTGGGCACTTCCTCTGGGTTGTTTCTAAACCTTCTTGTCTGGCCTTGGGAGATTCTTTACCAGCCCCTCACGAGCTGAGGGGATCAATTTAGTTTTGCCCAATTTCCCTCAAAACATTTTCCCCCAGGTGCTTGGTAAACAGGTGAGCAATCATATCTTTTTTAGGCTGTTTGAACAGTGCGTTTTGCCGCCTGTGTTGCTTCCTCGCTGTTCTCTGCTCAGCCACCTAGCTGGAGTCAAATTGTATCTCTAAAGATCAACTGTGCCTTAAAGTACAACCCTGGGCTTGTGATCTGCCTGATGGAACATCTCCTGTGATCACCTGAAGGTGCTGCAGTCGCTGACAGCTGCTGCTCTGCATCCTGCCAGCGGTGAGAGGGATGATGAATGTGGATCCTGAGGAGAGAGAAACAGAATTACAGAGTCTCTTTTCCCTTTCTTTCACAGCCACAGTAGATATATTCAATATATTGTCAGCCAGCTGTCTTCTGTGGGGATTGATGGATGTTTTGATTTAGTGCCTTGGAAAAAAAAAGGCATTAATGGAGAAAAGCAACTGTTGCAGCTAGAGAATCATTGGGGTTTGGAGTGTTTTGAGTGATGCTTTTCCCTTACAATGGTAAAACTACCGGAGCAAGTGCAGAAAATTGCTGCTGTGCTCAGAAATAATCCTCACCTTATCAACAACTTGATTTCCCTGAAAGCTTTGCCAAAGAACGTTTTCGTTAGCAGAAGCTGTAGGAACAAAATGATGACCAGATAAATTGCAGCATTATGCTGCTTAGAAGAATGTCTCAGGCACTCCTGGTATGATTCTGAGCTCTTTCCTCCCTGGAGATCCTGAAGAAAACTTGTCCCATCTTCCTCGTGAGCCTCTTCTGGGATCGTAACAGCTCCTAAAAAATGCAGGGGAAACAAGAGTGTCTCCCCTGGGTGGGCTGGGCTGCTGAATGTGTGGTTTAATTTAGGCTCGTTGCAGGTTTTATTGAGCTGTGAAGTTCTTCATGGAAAAAGGAAATTGTTGTAGATTCCAGGTGGAAACAAGGAAAGTAGGAAGTGCAGAATCAGGATGAATTATCCATGCATCTCTAACGCCATCCTATTTGCTCAGGTGCTCAGATTCCTAATGCACAAACTGGGCCACATCCTACAGTTATTGCCCTAAATCAGTTCCTCTGGTGGTACTTCCTTGGCAGATTGTAAGTCCCACGGGGAAATGTGGATCCTCCTGGAGAATCAGACCGAGATTCCCAGACTGAGAGATGGTGCTCCCTGCCCAGACAGGCCCATCAGGATTTCAGAGTGAAGTGGATGGTGTTTAACTTGTACCCTTTAATGCTTCCATGCAGTGTCTGTGTGAAAGGACCACATTTCACTTGATTCTTTTTTTTTTTTTTTTCTCTGAGTAATCCCTTGTATCTCTGGCAACGTAGAAGATGTTGGAAGCTTAATGGCCCTGACTTATCGGGAAAAGCAAGCGTGGGGAGATCCTCCACGAAGCTGAAAGAGCTAATCTCTGTTATTACACAGAAGGAGGAGAATCAGAGGCAGGCAGAGAGTACAGAGCCTGCTTGCTGTGAAACTCTCCGTGGTCACGAGGCACTGGCTGCAGTTTAAATTAGGAACACGCAGTGTCCCAGTGACTTTCGCTGCCGTTGTGCTGAGATACAGGGATAAAACTGAGAGAGGAGATTTGCTGCACTGTTGGGGTTAAGTTTTTCTTGGGGTTTAAGTTTCTGTGTGTGAAGCCCGCCAGGATTTTTTGCTCGGGGTCTTGGGAATACACGGAGCATCTCCCGAGTCCCTGGGGCAGAGAAGCTCTGTGAGTGTGCATTTGGCACGGTACAGATGAAGCAGGGAGCTCAGATTTAGGGTTCTTGATATCTGACAGTATTGCCAGTGTTGTACATCGTGAGTGAGCTCACCTGCCTGTGATGCAGCAGGAAAAGATGATCCTTAATGGATCGAGTGGGAATAATAGCTGGTTTCTGCTGTTTATAGATGTAATTCATTTGCAGTTAAATCCCCTTTTCCCCCCTGTTCGTGCTGTCACCTCTTTACCAGCACAGGGAGCTCTCCAGCAAACACAAAGCCACGCTGTGAGAATCACCAGCACCAAGTGGAGCCCTCAGTGCCCTGCAGTGGTTTCTGCCGTTGTCAGATGAATTTCCTGGCACTGGGATGGTTCCTGTGGCTGGAATGGAGCCCATCAGGGGCTGGGTGTGTAAATTTCCGCCCTCCTTTAGTACCTGAGAGAGCGCGGGATTCCTCCCGTGGCAGAATCCCCAGGAGCCCTTGGCTGTGCCTTTGGAGTGTGTTTTGTGCTGTTCTCCCTGAGCTTTCTGCTGACTGAACAATCTCATTAGCCCGAGGCCTGCCAGAGCTCTGCCTGGCACATCCCTGCCCACGTTTCCCGGTCAACAGAGCTCTGCTGGCTTTGTGTGTGCCAAGGATGTGCTCCAGGCAGGAGCTGGAGTGGCTCAGAGTGGCTGTGGCATGTGCTGGCTTCCAGGAGAGCCTTTCAAGGTGAGGCAGGGCTGCTTCAAGGAGGTGTCGCTTTGCTGTAACTCACGTTCGTTTGTATTAACAGGAGAAAGCCCACGATTTCCCCATGATTATGTGTTTTGAAAGAGGCAGGGTGAGTGTGCAAAAGAAGCAGGCACCTTTGCAAACTCGTGTTGAGATTTCGGAGGATTTGCGTGGCCTCTGTTGGCAGAGGCTGTCACTGGCAGCCTCATCTGAACACAAACTGCAGCCTGCTCCTTGCCTTTGTGCCTGGCTGCCACAGCCTCAGCCCCACTCACCCACCCCGCCTGCTGCCGTCCTTTGCTTTCTGCTTCGTGCTTGACCTGGGAGCTGAAATGCTAATGGCTGTTGAAAATTTCAATTAATATAAAACTCGTTTCAGCCAGAAATGTGCTAAAGTCATTTTGGAGATGCAGCATCTCGAGGAAATGCGGAATGGCAAAAGCCTCAGACAACAGCTGAATTTTTAGCAGGCGGTGCTTTCAGGTGTGTCTGCAAAGCTCAGGTCTGGGCTGGGTTGTGGCCAGCAAGGAGGATGATGGTCACTGGGTATTTGTAGGTCATGACATTCCTCTGCTACAGCGTCATCTCCTCGTGCTGGAATAATTTCTGTGTTTGCATCGATTAACAAAAAACGAAAGATGTGTGGCCAAACCTTCAGGTGAAGGGGATAAACCAGACACACGTCGGGGGATTAGGCTGCTCTTACATCTGTAAGCGTGCACATGTAAAGCCAGAACCTTATTTTATGGTGACTTGTACAGGAATTATGCAAAGTACACTTTATAGTGTAGTGAAGGAATGCAGTCTAAAATTTCGGCATGGTATTTTTAATTCCACTCTAAATACCTTAGAAATCTGCTAATTAAATACTTGTGGATTTCTCAGAAGTCTGCAAAACATCTCCACGAGCAATTTGTGCTGCAGGATGTGGTACATACACCTCAAGTACACTACATTAAATCCAGATTGTCCCCTGAAAGAGAGGTTGGTGCCACAGTAGAACTGGAAGAAGGCTTTAAAAAAGGTGAATGTAAAGATGTGGATTAGTTCCCACTCAAGAAAAGATGCCGTTTGTGTCCAGAGAACTAAACTTGTCTGTCACAGGAGCTGCTGAAGTGGCTCAGTGCTCCCAGTGCTCAGAGCTGCTGCCCAGCTAACCCAGTCCAGAAGTGAACTGGGGAAGGAGCAGTTTTGCGTGCAGTGAGGATGGGCAGGGAAGCAATTAAGTAAAAAGGAAAAGGTACTTACATTTATGGAGGAGAGGCCTGTTGGTGTTAAAGAGCACAGGTTTGATCAGCTCTAGCTCAGAAAGTCCCCAGGCAGCTGCAGGAGGAGGGAGGATTTCTGTTCTCCCTCTGGGCCTGAGCCGCTGTTGGGTCACCTGGTGTCCCATTTCACTGCTGTTCTCCTCCGCAGATCACTGCAGATGTTGGCATTTGCTCACACGTTTAAGAGCATCCCCAAGGGGGGAATTTGGCCGCAGGGCACGCAGGTGTGTGGGCTCCTGTGGAAGGAGTGCCCACGTGGATGGTTGTCTCCACTTTCTGGGAAGCGCCGTGTCAGTACCGTTATCACTAAAGTTTAATGAGGTGTCCAGCATCAGCAATGGCCCATCCACAGCTGGCATTTATTCCTTTGGTCATGGCCAGGCTAAACCAGGAATTGAATTCCACGCTGGATTTCCTTGGGACTCTTTATTTCAAGTGCTGCTCAGAGGCATTTTGAGGTTCCAGCAGAGCAGGTCTGATGGGGCTGGCAGACCTGGGCTCCTGAGCGTCTTTACAGGTTACAAACCACATTTCTTCAGCTTTCCATCCCTGTGTGTGTGTGAAAGCCACGCAGAGCTTTAAGAAATGTGGTCCTTGTGCTCAGTGCTGCAGCTGCCAGGTGTACAAACCCAATTAAATCAGCTCTCCCAGGTGCTGTGCCACTACATGGGCAGAGAGATGACCAGGAGAAATTATTAACCATTTAGTGCTGGCTTTTAAACCATTTCAGAGCATAGGATGTGATCTGATGAGGCTTGAGGGCATTGCACTTCAGGGTTTTGTTGGGAACAGCTGGGAGTAGATAAGGGAATATTTGTGAAAATGGATCGCTGGTGCTTGGCTGCCCTTTTCTGGGGTCACACGCTTGGATTCCAAGATGCTCCTACACCTCTTGCTTCCCCTCAGCTCAGGGCAGATGTCCAGCAGAAACACCAGAAACTGAGTTCTCAGCACAGGCATCAAAATGAGCCATCGGTCACAGCCTGGGGACAGCACCATCTGCCACCCTGCCCTGCCCACAGCTGACCTGCTCTCCCAGAAAACCTGACAAGCTGGGCTCCCAAATTCCTTATTTATTCCTTAGTTCCTTAAAACTTTGGCCCAGGGAAATTAATTCTATTGCACTGTTTATTGAATTGAATGTTTTACTGCTGCACTGTGCTACAGCCTTGCGTGTGTATTTCTTCTGAAATGATATTCTTTGCATTTTTAGAGTGGTTTTGTGGTTTGGAAACTGGAAGACTGATGGATTACAAAACTGGGAAGGCGCAATAGTTGCAATCATATTTGAAACACACAAATTTGGGGAAATAATGCTGAAGTTGTGTAGCTACACTGAAAACTTTTCCTTTAGGTGTGCTGTCCGATAATGTTTATGAAGTCTTTGGCAAGATAAATAATACATGGACTTTTCTCACTGAACCTCCTGAGAGTGGAATTGCATCTAAAATAAAATCTCTGCGTGCCTGTTGTGTGCTGCAGCGTATTTGGAAATACTTTGCCACGGAAGGAAGAGCAGCTTTCTGATTTGGGTGATTATTTTAATCACCTCCAGCATATGCATCATGGGCTGCTTTTTTAGGAACTGACAACATCCCAAAATAGGTGACTGGGGAAGAGTCAAGTGAAGGTTATTCTCTCCCTGGTGCTGACACTGGGATGTCAGAAAGCTTTTAGGAGAAAAGCTATGGGTGACACTGACACCTGAATTAAAATGGGCTCCTTATGAGTATTCTGCCTCTTCTCCAAACTCTTGAGTGACTCTGCACATGGGGGGTTTTCAGGGGGAAAAAAAAAAGATCTATAGCTGCGTAAAAACTGGTGCTGGAGCTGTACATTTATAGCAGAAATGCAGCGGAAATCCCCACCTTTCCCAGCTAATTAGTGAAGTAGGGAGCTCCCTGTGGCATGGAAAAGCTTGGAGGGGATTGAGTCATTCTGTGAGCTCCCCGGGGCTCTGCCTGGATCTCAGGGCTCTCATCCCTTCTCTGGGAGCTGCTCTGGGAACACTTTGGAGCACTTTTCCTTACCTGGTGAGTTTTCCGTGCCCCACTCGCTGGAAGGCTTTGCAGTGCTCTGTAGCACTGAACTCATCTGTTCCTACCTGGATGATTCCATGTGAAATCGTTAAACAACCAAACTTTGGTTTTTCCTACCAAAAAGCCAATTTTTTCCAGAGTTTCTTCCTGTTGTTCCATAACTGGGGCCACACGGGAGGCAGTAATTTATAATTACAAATATTTACCAGTCCTGTAACATCCAAATTAAACCTGGTTCTAGCTAATGAAAAGCTCAGCCCAGGGATGCACCAGTGTTAAGCTGTGGAGATCCATTACTTTGCTGAAGATTTGTGCTGTACAGGACTTAAACAAGGACCAAACCTTAGAGTATTTGAAGAGGGAACCAAAGAGCTGAGGTTGATGCCATGTTTAGTAGTGCATTATAATTTCTCTTGGAAGCGGTAGACCAGTAATCTGGGAATTTTGGCTGTCATCCTGCTGCTATTTATGAGCAATTTTAATGCAATAATTACATGTAGGGAAAATTGTTCACTAGGTTGATGAGCTAAATGGAAATTCAATCTTTTTTTCTTGTTTGGTTGTCCAGTATTTTTATTGCATCCCTCTGGAAGCAAGGGGATATAATAAAAGATTCTGGAACTCGGCTGCTCCTTGGAAATACTGATAGTTTGAAAGATTTGCGCAGTGTAAGTTAAAGGCAACTCATTAAACAAACAAATGAGCTGTCCTCAGAGCAATCAGTATTTACTATTAGCTGAACAGCACAGTAAATAATGAATTGCAGGTAAGGAACTACAGGTAAGTATTTGCAGTGAATTCAAATTGCTTGACTTAAGCCTGAGGCAGAGAAAGGCAAATAGAAAGACAGAAATAGAGGGAGGAGGGGGAAAGAAGAAGGGAGAGGAGGGGTTGCAAGTGAAACATTTGTTGCAGCAATCCGTGTTCATTTGTTGAGCAGAAGAAAGGGTTTCTTGGGCAGTTTTGTGTCCCCCTGCCTGGTGCAGCAGCGAGTCCTTGTGAGAACAAAGGATGTGGAATTCCTGGGGAGAAGGAGAAGAGAAGGCTTTGGGGAGACCTTCTAACATCTTTCCAGTACCTGAAGGGGGGTTACAAGGCTGAGAGGGACTTTGGGACAAGGACATGGGGTGACAGGACACAAGGAGTGGCTTTCCCCTGCCGGAGGGCAGAGTTAAATGGGATTTTCGGAAGAAGTTTCTCCTTGTGAGGGTGGGGAGGCCCTGGCACAGGGTGCCCAGAGAAGCTGTGGCTGCCTCTGGATCCCTGGAAATGTCCAAGGCCAGGCTGGACAGGGCTTGGAGCAGCCTTGGGACAGTGGAAGGTGTCCCTGCCATGGCAGGGGGTGGGATGGGGTGAGCTTTAAGGCCCCTTCCTACCCACACCATCCTATAACTCTATGACAAGCAGGACTCTGGGCCTGACCCAGCTTGGAGAGCAGGGCTGATGTTTTTTCCCAAGGTCAGGATTCTGCAAGTGGGTCCCTGGCACTCTCCTACCCCAAGGACAGAGCTGTGCTTTGGCACCAGCGAGACCGAAACCTGCCCACAGCTGCCAAGTGCCTGCACAGCTCCCTCAGCCATTTCTCCAAATCACTTAGGCAGCGAAATTGTTCATTTGCTGGGAACTGGCACGCGTTGAGAAGTTTGGGTTTGGAGTTTAATCATGGCTGGAGTGAAAGATTGTGCTGCCTGAAGTTTGGGTGCGTGGCTGTGCCTGAAGCCAGGCTGGATGGGCTGGCTGGGGGATGGCTGATACTGCTCATTAAGGAAGGGGCTCGGGGTGTTTTGGGTGCTGGAGGTGAGAGGGAAGCTCGGGGATTTGATCAGGATCTCTGCAGTTTCACCTGAGGCCTGGTGGGACAGCCGAAGGCGTGACAGGCGTTCTGAACGCCCAGAGCTTGGCAGCCCTGCCTAAAAGTCACCTTAAAAAGGTGAAGAGCTTGGCCCAGGTGTCTGCAGGGAGGATGTGCCTCACCTGGCTCTCTGCTGGGCGCCAGCGCTGCCCAGAACAGGGCACAGAGCAGAGGCCAGTGAGTGGGGCACGTGCGGGAGATGTGTGTGAGGGGCTGGCGTTCCAGAGTCGCTGTCACAGCCGGGATGTTGCCTCTGCTGCTCCATCAGGGGAACACACAGACACAGGAACAGGAGGCTTGTCTTGCTGCGTGGTTGTCACAAGGGAAATACCTCCACAAAGCCTCTTGCTTGATCACATCATCCCCAGACTGCACCTCATGGAAAGCCCCAGAATAAACCAGCCGAGGTCCGAGGGAGCTGCAGGGAGGTTTCCGTGCGGAATTACCTGCTGGATGTGCCCAAGTCCAGCACTCCTGGTCGCCCTGTGCTGGCTGCTGCCAAATGCTGGTGCTGGCAGCCCCCAGCATTAGTATTCAGGCCAGGGAACAGGAGTGAGGTGCTAGACAGGCCGACTAATTACAGCAGCCTGCAGAGGCAAGTCGGGCTGTACCACATGATAAAGGATATCCTGCTTACTTGGAATGTTGCTGCTGTGCTCTGGCACTTCATTAAAAAACAAAACAAAACAAAAAAAAAAAGGTGTGAACTAATTGGTTTGGTTAAGGGATCGAGCTGTGCTCTTGTTTTTTTCCTTGGATTTAATCCGAATTTATCCAGTGCTTTTTAACACTCACGTAAGAGGAAACTTGCTGCGACCTTCGCAAGCCGCACACCTCCTGTAATCCCAGCTCCCCTGCCTCTGGCTGGCATCCTGACCTGCCTGCTCCTGTCCCCAGAGCTGTCAGCAGATGGGGGAGAGGAGGCTCTCGCTGCCACCAACGTACCATCTGCAGGCAGCAAGGCTGCTCGGGCTTTATGAGCCTAAATTGCAATTGTGCATCCGGAGGGTTTTCTGTCAGAGCATCTGTTTTACTGTCGGTGACACAGATCTGGAGCTGAGCGTGTGCCAGGAGCAGGTGAGGAGGGGGAGAGCCCCATCCTGCAGTGACAGCAGCCATCAGGTGGCTGCTGGCTGGGGCTGCTGCCTGTCCTGTGTGTCCCCTGTGCTGTCACACAGCCCAGGGTTTGGCAGGCTGAGCTTTGGAAAGCTCCACTGCTCACAAGGCAGAGCCAGGAGACCTCAAAGTGGGGGAGTATCGACTGCTACCAGCAGAGCTCCTGGTGTTGTCTGATTCTGGCTGATTTACACCCAGCAGAGCCTGGGGGTACCAGCTGAGCCTGTCCCCTGTCCCTGTCCCCTCCAGCGCCCTTCTGCAGAGCGAGGCACTAAGCAGATTAGTCAGCTTCTTCCATCAGCAAATACTCCGGGCCTAAGATACTTAAAAGACATCTGGTTTTTAGCCTCATTTCTAAACAAATGAGGCTTATGTGATTATGGTGTCTGTCGCTTGCCCCTCGTTGGCCAATTTCAGTCTTCACCCCGGGATTTTGGTCTCACAGATGTGAACTTCCAGGAAGTTTTCGTGGGCTGGTGACCGTGTGAACAGAAATCATCCTGGAGGGCGGGCCACAGCACAAGCTGTGCTCGTCTTGGGGTTGATGTGAGAGAGAATGTGCTGGGGGAAAGGGGAATCTCTGTTTGTAGGGAAAAGCCACCACGAGGAGAAAACCCCCATGGACTGGAGGGTGTGGGCTGTGTGGCTGAGCTCTGCCTCCGCTCCAGCTGTGCTGAGCAAGGACAACCATCCCCAGTGCCACCTCCTGCTGTCCCTCATGCCAACTGCTCCCCGTGATCCCGGGATTGCTTTTCTGATCCCTGGATTAACGGGGTGGGATGTGCACAGATACCAGAGCTGTGTGTGAGCCAGGCTGAGCAGTGGATTGCCCTGGTGCAGCTCTGCCTGAGGAGCCGAGCTCGCCGGGCCGTGCGGGGCTGGGCTGCCCAAGGTCGGTCCTTGGCTCCTGCGGAGTGGCCTTGTCTTCAAAACTGCTCTTTCTAAGTTACGTTGACAGCTGAGGTCTAAATTCTTCTGAGCCTGGTGTCCCTCGGCACTGTGGTAGAGGGTGCACAGGGAAACACAGCTTATGCTGGGTAATAATTCACTGAGGTACCGTGGATGGAGTTGGTGACTGGAATCCTCCGTGCACCCACTTTTCTACAATCACAGAATCCCGGAGTGGTTTGAGTTGAAAGGGGCCTTAAAAATCATCTTCTTCCACCCCCTGCCATGGGCAGGGACACCTTCCACTGTCCCAGGCTGCTCCAAGCCCCGTCCAAGCTGGCCTTGGACACTGCCAGGGATCCAGGGGCAGCCACAGCTTCTCTGGGCACCCTGTGCCAGGGCCTCCCCACCCTCACAGGGAAGAATTTCTTCTTCATATCTAATCTGAATCAGAATTCTCTCCTTTACTTCTCTGTGAGTTGCACTTAAATGCTCATTAGAGCTGAATATGTCTCCTTTTTGCAGCCACACAACATTTTTGCCTTGTAATTCAGAACCTAAAGATGTCTAATGGAATGTGTAAAACCCTCATAGAGTGGTTCTGGGGCTGTGGGGGAAAAGCAAAGATTTCATGTTCTGATTCTCAGTAATGAACTAAATGAGATCGTGTCCTTCTTTGAGCATAAATGAAAGATAAAAGACAGATGAGATTTATGAACAAGGTCATTAGTGTACCAAATTTCTCTCATTAGATCTGTTACATTACTTTCCAACTTACACAACTCTCATTAGAAAAATTTATGAACTGGAATGATTACAAATACACCATATTCTAAACCATCCCTACTTTTAATTGCCAAACAGCAAAAAAATAATTATACTTCCGTGCTATAATAGAGCTGTACTTTTGCGCATGTGGTTTTTTGTTAGAAATTTAATAGGGGTTCTTCTTGAAGCCAGGGGATGGGGGGGGGGGGGGAAAATGGACCATTTAGTGCAATTTAGCTGCAAACCTGAAACATTGCTTTAATTTTATAACCTTGTCAGACCCAAGTTGGTATTGCAGGCTAATACTGCTGTTTGTTCTCCTCACTAGACTCCCACTTTCACATCCCTGCGCCTGATTTGAAGTGACAGTGAGCGGAAGCATAAGGTATCTCTCATTCTGTTTGGACTCCTTGTTTACAGAAGAGTGATGGAGATGCTATTAAGCACAAAAGGCATCACCATATGCCTGTTTTTCTTTGTATTGAGTTTGGCAGCAGCTATTGAAATACCATTATCAGGTGAGTTGTAGCTATTTGCTGTGCACTTTGCTGTTTTGTTTGGTATTCCTTTGCAGCTCTCCCTGAAGGAAAAATATTAAATCCTCCTTTCCAGTTGTGTTCCATTTGGAATTTAATCTTGCCACAATGTGGCCTTTGGGAAATTCAGGGCTGATAAAGAATTAAGCTGTCCTGTTTGGGCCTGCTTAAATGGAGCAGTAAAGTTGTCTAACAACATCTCTGTGGTGTTTGCCATCCAACACAACGCTTAGCTCCGAGGGTTTGGGTTTGGCCTTCACTTAAATTCCTCATTTTGGCTCTGAATCCCCCTGAAGCTTGTTTGATGTGCATGAATCCCTCCTTACGTGTCGTGCAACCTGCCGTTCCAGCCTGGGAAAGGAGCAGGTGGATGTCTCAGGGCAAATGTGGGTCCCCAGAGAAGGATTTCACACTCCGTGTGCTGCCCCGGGGAGCAGCTCCTCCATCCCTCGCCGGCTGGGATGAATTCAAACTGCTTGTTTTACATGGATCATGAGCTTCCAGGACACGTGTAAAATGCGGGATGAGGCTCACAGGGAACAATCCAAGGAAAGCCAGGGGACCCCTCTGCCTGGAGTACAGCCCAGACCTCCCAAGCTTTGCATTTTTCAGACATAATTGGACCGGGAGGGTTGAAAACAAGAGTTTGCTTTGTTGTTTTGGTGGCAAAAAACCCCCCAACAAAGCAAAACTCAACAATAGTGGAGTTTATGAATTATGGTGAGGAAAAATAAATAAGTAAACCTAAGGAACAAGAAGTTTAGGCTCTTTTCAGGGTCTCAGAGTAGGACACAGGCCAGTTTCAGGGTGTCCTGTGGATCTGCCATGAGCTCTTAGCACTCTGGAGCCTGCCAATAGCCCTGGCTGCAAAGAGGAAGCCAACCAAGCAGGTTTATAGGATATTTTTGTAAAACTATCCAAATTTGCATGGGGGAGTAGAGGGTTTTTGTTCTTTTTTTAGGAAGGTACTGCAGTGGCTCCTTGTGTTTCAATAAAGCAAAAGTGGAGCTGTGATGTAAAGTGGAGGACAAACTCTCTGGGTATCCACTGCTTTTATGAAGCTACCCCAGGGAACCACCTAACCTTTAATTAGCGGTAATGAAGCATTTTATATTTCAATAAAAAGAGTTATTTCTGATCAGTGAAGCTGGTGGGCTTGGAAGTGTTGAGCTTTGAGACCACATGATATGACAGGCACTACGTTTCACTCCAGCTTTGAGCTCCCTGGACTTAAAGCAGCACCCAAAGAGCCTGTTAATTCTCTTCCTGGCTGTTTATAACAATGGGATGATCCTATTATCCCCAGCTCCACCGCAGGGAACATTCTCCTTCCTCTGTTACACAGGCTTTTGCAACACTTTAATTCCCTCAGAAAGAAGGAAAAGTTAGTGCAGCCTCCGTGCGTGACCGTGCGGCTGCACCCTGGGGTGGGTATTAAACCAGCCTTGCAGTCCATGGCTTTTCCTGGCAATTTTATCCAGGATGGAGGCAGCAATTTGCTACTTCATGTGTGTGCATCTGTGTCTGGCTTAAATCCAGTCGCTGACTTCACCTATGAATAAATTTGCCAGTCCGCAGCGCCGTGCTTCGGCTTCAGCTCTGGCGTGGTCCCAGCTCCCCTCTGCCCTGGCTGGGTTTGGAGGGGAATGAGGGTGGGCACTGTCCCTCTGCCAGGCCTTTCTGTGGCCACCAAGGCAGTGACAGCGATCGTTTTGGGGAGCAGACAGTATTATCCGTGCCGGGGGGGTGATGCTCATCTTCTTCCCAAGGCAAGCCTCACTTTGTGCAGGGATAAGGCAATCCTGCCATTGTCCCTCTCCACTCGAGGGGAGCTCAGTGTGGCTGGAATGGTGTTTTAACCCGATTCCTCCCTGTGTTCAGTTTCCCAGCTCCCAACAATCACGGAGCAATCCCACACCCAGGTTGCCTACCCCTTTGACGAGGACTTCACCGTTAAATGTGAAGCCAGAGGAAACCCCCAGCCCACGTGAGTACTGCTTGGAGAAGCAAACAGGAGCCCAGTTTGCTTTTAACCTTTGCCAAACCTTGCTGTGGCTGTCAGGAGCTGCTGCACAACGACCTGCTCGTCATCCTCGGCGGGGTGAAGGTTTGCCTTTCCATTCAGGCCATTCAGCTTTTGTTGCTCCATCACTTCCACTCACCCTGTGAATAGGTATCAGCATGGTTTTCCTTGCTGGGTGATGTTTCATCTCTGTGGCACGTGCCAAATTCACCCCGTGATTTAAAAAAAAAAATCTCATCTGGGTCGTGCTGCAAAAGGTGGGCTGTGTCGTGGTAATCTGAGGGGCCCAGCTGTTCCTCTGCCTCTTCCACAGCGACCCTAAAAATCCCCAACACATTAAACTGTGTATTCAAACACCACATTTGCATTTTATCAGATGCCTTGTCTGTGCCTAACATCAGCAGGGCCCTGGTGATGGTACAGATAGAAACACGAGGAGTTACTCAAATACAGAGCCAAAGATAAGCTCTGTGCATTTTGCAGCAGTGTGGAAAAGAGAAAGATTTTTAATGAAAGTGCGATTAACAAGAGTGTAACAATAACACAGTAAAAGCTCCTCCTGAGGCTTTCACCACTGAATGCTGTTTGGGCTAAATTAATAGCTGGTTTGCATGTCATTTTTTCTCTTTAATCCTTCCCTTCTCCTTTCTCCGCAACACAATTTAAACTTTAAAAGGGCGTTCTTTTATTTATGTCAAGATGATTTGGTAATTTTTAATTGAGCTCTGAATGGGGATTTGTAGCATGGTAACAAATTCCCTTTGTTCCACTGTTTGTCAGTGCATCAAGGAAAAGTTTCCCGGTGTATTTAAATGATGTGATAGTGCCTCTACGGTGAGGGGATCCCATATTTCTTCCATCCTGGGGCGAGGATCCCATATTCCCTCCATCCTGGAGCAAGGCAGTTTTGCCAAGACGAGTGAAGTGCCAAAAGAACAGTTTTGTTGACATTAATTTATTCTCCTAAAACAATGCTCTTAAAAAAAAAAACCAACAAAAGAAAAGTACATCTTCCACCAAATTGATGTTACACTGTCATTTCCACCTCTCTGATTTTAAATCAGTTTAGCCAAATTTCAATCCCTCTGAGAACTCCAGGGCCAGGAGCTGTGACAGATCCTTCAGCATTCATCAGAATCACCCCCCAGCAGCATCAAAACTACAAATGTTCCTGTGGCAAGGAGAAACTCGATGGAATCATCTCAGTTTCTTCTGGTTCGGCCATGGTGGAGGGTGGGAAAAGCTCTTGTGGATCTTTGCCATTCCAAAGCAGCCATTCCACTGCAGCCACAGCCTTTGCAAACCTCCAGGTCCTGTCAGTGTGTGGCCCTGGCTTTCCCAGATCTGTTCATCGCTGTCCCTGAGCTCTGTGCTCCGGTCTCGTGTCACAGCCAGTTGTCCAAAAGCAAAGTGTGTGGAAGGAGAGATGTGCCCGAGAGCCAGCACGAGGCAGAGGAGCACGGTGCTCATTGTGCCATTCAACTCTCACCTCTCACATCGAGTTTTGCCTTTGAGTTTGATAAATCCCTCTTGGCCCCACATTCACCCCTGCTTTAGCACCAAAATGCTGTTCTGGGGCCTGCCCATTGTAACATTTCTCTTATTTTTCAGCTTTAACTGGACTAAGGATGGAAAACCGTTTGATTTATCATCTGACCCGAGGATAGTTACATCCAACAACTCCGGAACTTTTGTGATCCAAAACCGGGGCATCATCAACAATTTCCAAGGGAAATATCGCTGCTTTGCATCCAACGTGCTGGGAACTGCCATGTCAGAAGAAATTGAGCTGATTGTTCCAAGTAAGAGCTTTACTTCTGGTTTGAATTTATAATGATTACTTTTATTATTAAGATGAGAACTGTCTTTCCTCAAAATGAATGGGAAAGAACCAGCCACTAAGGTGGTGTATGGTAAAACATGACTTGTTTGTTATTCTGTGAATATTCAAAGGAAAAAGTCGTATTTTCTCCCTGGAATGATTCAATTTAATTCCTGGTTTTGAGGAGAGAAACCAAATCTGGATGCAGGATTTCAGACCACTGGACTATGAACTCCCACAGGTTATTACTGCAAAACAGCAACGGATGCAAATGTCTGAAAGCTCCAGGGAAAGTGATTTGATAAGCTGTGAGTTCATTAATCTGATGTCAGCAGCATTCAGGGTTTGGGATAAATGCTGATGGGGAGAATATTAAAGCCCTGGAAGTGAATGGAAAACAAGCTTAAAAATACAGCAGGGAAAATTACCAATCCTAGAAATTTGTGCTTCCACCATTAGCAGGGAGGAAGAGCAGAAAGGGAAATGAAGGATTAAGGACCAGGTTTGTAGAAGTGGGATGAAATTTATGGATAGAATCAAAGAATCGTTAAGGTTGGCAAAGACTTCTTAAGATCGAGTCCAACCCTTAACCCAGCCCTGCCAGGTCCAACACTAAACCGTGTCCCAGAGCTGATACAGCTGGTTTGTACCAATCCATTATATCCTTGTGGTTTGGGAGATGAACACACATTCTGGTCCTAAATTCAGGATTGAAACATACAAAACTAGAAGAGGAAAATTTGAAGCAGAATCCTCCCAGTGGGAGTAGAAAGGATGAGAAACTTCCCTGGCTCCACGATGGAGCAGGGTGAGAACCTGAAGCAGGTTTTACGGTGCAGTTCAGTGGCAGAGATGAAGAATACCAGCAGTGCAGTGGAATTTTGTCAGATTAGATCCTGCATTTCCAAGCTCCAACAATATTTTGTTATCAAATATCTGACATCTCCATGCTCAGGTGGAATCCATGTGGCAGGAGATACATCCACAGCCTTCTCACCCCCACAGTGCCAGGAGGTGGCTGCTTTTGTACAAAACCCACTTCTGGCAGGTCAGTGCAGATGAAATGGGCTGTGAGAAACATGAATAAACATTTTTGTCCTGTCTTCATCTTAGGAAATAATCCTGAGAAGCATTCAAGGCATAGCCAGGGCTGGGAGAGTAGTGGTGCTGTGGGCACACTGAAAACAAGACATTGCAAGGTCTGGGAGGGTTCCTGGGAGGGAGCTGCTGAGGATGCCTTGTAAATGTATTTTATGAGTGCTCCTCATGAAAGACATGCTTTATTTTCCTTCCATCCAGTTTTATGGATTTTTTTTTTTCCTTGGGAAATCTATTTCATGTTGCAATGTACTGCACAATAATCCCTGATGCCAGAGCTTGGTGGTTGGTGAGGAATTAGCAGGATTCCAGGTGTTGCTCTGTGGCTTAGTCTCCACCACCTTGCAGTTGTTTTCAGAGAGGAGCATTCCAGAATGGAGGAGAGCTGCACGAGGTTTTGGGACAGCAAGCTGAGGTTTATTGAACTGTTGGCTCCACAGGTAGGACAGGGCAGCTGGAGTTTCAGGCAGGGACAGGAGAGTGATGCAGTTAAACTTTAGACAGGACACAGGTTTTAATTTTGAAGTCTCCCCAGGGCAGTGGGGTTAATACAACCTCCCTTAAGCAAAATGTCTCAAGCTCATTCCATTTCAGAGGAGTTAAAGTGCTCAGTGTCATGTTTGTACCTCCAGCAGCAGAATATTCTGATACTCCATTGCTACTGAGTCAAAAAAGGTGCTTAAAATGGGGAACAAGGAGTTGATGTCTGTATTTGGGATTATTGAATCTGTATTCAGAGAAGAGATTTTTTGCCTTTAATGAAAAATGGTCTAGAGTAGCTTAAGTGGATATTAAATATATTGGGGGTAGATGGCAGCAAATTCATGGAGAGGTTGCAAACATGGCTGTTATCAAAAGCAAGAGGAATTTTAGTGCTAATATATGCAAAGTCCTCAACCCAGCAAATAAATACATGGTGCAGATAATGTATTAGAGGGATTTACCCAACTCACACATCTTTTAAAGCACATTTACTGTTATTAGAACTCTTCTGCCATCAGTTCTTTCATTTACTGGTGCAATGTAGTTGCTGCAAATTAAATCAGGATTCAGAGAGGAGTAGAAGGCACCTTTGATTTTCTAAAGTGCTGGATGCTCTACAACTGTGCCCCAGTGAAAGAGCTGCTGGTGCACAGATCCGCTGTAAATCAGGCTCTGCCACAGAGGGGCTGGGGATAAATTACCTCTATTCACCCCCAGGTTTTGAAGCAGAGATTGGTACATGTGAGATCACTCCCTGCATTCATGATGATGGTGCAGAGGTGGCAGAGCTGTGCCAGCTGTATTCAAGTCAGATGTAAATCTCCTTGGCAAAGTCACCATGCCAGGGAAGGGAAGAAAACCCCAGCGAGGCAGAGCAGGGCAGTTTCTTTCATAAATTACATTTCCACTGCAGAAGCAGAATAGTGGGTCTGTGAGGTTGCTGCTGAAAAGGAGAACAAAAGACTGTTTACTCACAGTAGTCATTCCAGGGAAGCAATAGAAATGTCTGCAGAAATGATCATTAAATCTCACCTACATAATGAAAATACCCCACCTCCCCTATGCGGGATGACATTAAGGAGAGGGGGAAGAATGGGCTCTGAGAATCTCGATGTGTTTGCAGCTCTAACAAAGGCCAGATTGTTACAAGATACATTCGGCATGAAAGGGAATTTAAATGGTGAGAACACAGACTTCAGCTCCCCTCCTCCAGCATTTCGGGAATCTGCTGCTTGAATTAGTGAGCAGGCCCAATGCCAGAGGAAGGAGAAGAAGTACAGTTTAAACTTCTTTAATTAACTCTGCTGTAAAAGACTCTTCATGGCAGACTGAGTTAAGATTTATGCTTGGTATTTCTAAAGCTGCTGCTCCAAAAGACCAGAGACCTGAGGATGGAAATCTTGGCTGAATGTAAAATTATCCCGTGGCAGGCTGCGCTCTGCCAGTGATGTTAGTGCAAGAATTCCCAAAGAAAGCCAAACACGAGTTGATATTCAAACACTCAGGTGTGAATATCCTGAAATCAGTAAAAGATACTGAGCTGCTGAAGTAGGAGATCTCAGTTTTGTGGAAGCTTTGGTGTAGCCTTTCTGGAAGAGGAAACAAAAGAGAGCAATTCACTGAGTCTTTGCAGGTGATGGGAATGAAATTTAACCCTCTTGCCTCCTAAGCCATGTCCTTTACCTATGGCAACTTTTCTGGCCATAAATCTCAATCATTGGGCTCACTCTGATCCTTGCCTGTGGCCACCATTTTGAAAAGGATAACAGAGATTTACACAAAAAAAAGCTGTCAGTGATTCAATTCCCCATCTTTGGGAGCGAGTGGACTCCCAGCCACTCCTGACAGCCAGGCTTCGCTAACTTTTTCAATTTAAAGCAGCAATTAAAAAAATCCATAAACAAGCAGGATCATAACTCATAAACAGTTCAAAGGCTGCAATGGAAATTGCAGATTTAACTACTGCTCCTGCTCCTGGATCAGAATATCAATTGAGGCACGGAGATGAGCCCTGGAAGCTTCCCAAGCTTCACTCAGTGCAGCTCAAGATCAGGGACTGAAAGTTGTGGTTAAGATTCCATGATATTTTGGGCTGTTTGCTGTACAAGATACAGATCTGTATGAAAAATCATAATTAAATACTAATTAACGGGTCTAAGGAGCTGGAAATGTCGAGGTTATAGAAATTTCTTGACTGTTTCTGCTTAGTCTCACTTTTACATCTTTTAAGTGGTTAATTTGTAAGGCAAAATATAAGAATATCCATGATGGGTCAGGCTAAGACTTCCTCTATCCCAGGACATCTCCAGCAGAATCCACAGGGAAGGCAATAAAACCAGACCTGGGTTACAGTGATGTTTTTCTACAGTAATTTCACGATAGATTTGCTAATTGCTGATTTACCATCCTGAACTCACTCCCATTTTACACCTGATATTGAAAAAAACAAGACACAGGGATCTCAAGGGCAAGTTACCTGGAGAAATGCTTTTCCTTTGTTCAATTTCTCCACACTTGACACAAAACCATGTAAAATACCCAATGGAATGGGCTCCATTCTCACATAAACTGGAATAAATTGCCATAACTGATACAGTTTTAGTGTGAAGTCACTGTAATCGGCAGTAGGACAAAAACTGAGCCGTAGGACAAGGTGTCCTAAATGGATCCCTGAGTAAATCTGGAGCAATACTGGGGACTCGAGTTCCCAGCTCTGCTTTCTGTATTTCTGAATCTCTATTTCTGCTAAATTCAGATCAGTCCTTTCTATTGCACTGTATTGGTCTCCCTGCTGCTTGCTTTGGGTTGAGAAGCTGCGTTTTCTGAAGGGATGGGGAGGAGAGACTCAGGCTCCTTTCTGGATTTTCTCCCAGCCCCCCTAATTTGCCAGTGGTGCTGCAGCCTGGCCTCAAGCACAGCTCAGTCCTTAAACTTTGAGTCACCCCAGGGATTAAGCAGATCCTGGCTCCTTGCACAAATGACTCTGGCCACTGATAATCTTCCATTTCCATGGTTCACACACTGTCAGAGCACTTTAATTCTGGTTTCTGAGTGCAGCCTTGTCAGGAAAATACCCTTGGTCAGCAAAGCTTTTCCCAGGAGTATTTTAAGAGGTGTCACGGTGGGATTTTAGGAGATTCTCCATAGCAGGAGTTGGGAGTGCAGGTTTCCATCTTCCCCACGGCTGTTCCACACACACCACGGGATTTGTGTGTGGTGAGAGCCCTCCCGGCCCTTCAGCCTTTCTCAGAGTCACGAAATCCCTCTGTTCTCCCCTGTGCCGTGGATATGTGGGAAGCGGCACCCGGAGCTGTGCTGGGTTCTCTGTCCCCTCCCATCACATCCCTGTGTGGGGAATTCCACGGAAGATTGGCCTGACAGTTTCAGTGCTGTCACTACAGAGACATCAGCGGGATTTTATAGCAGCCATGTGCTGCACTGAGAACTCCGTCCAGTATGAAACACTTCCATGCACAATTCATTTCATGTGGGGGTTTGGAGTTTCATTCAGCTGTGAGGGTTTCTGTGATCAGCTACAAATCAGTGGTGATTGATTCTGGAATAGCCACTAATTAGAACATAGGAGCACTGCAAAAAAATCCAAAATACTGCCTGCATAGACGTACTGAAGATTGATGTACAGAATCCGAAGTCTAATGTGACAGAAACTTTTTATTTTTAATAAATCCGAATTCAGAAGCAGGTATTTTTCTAGTCTTTGAGACCAGTGGGACCCCAGCAAAAAAATTATGCTTGTCAGAAGGTTTGCCTCAGGAATTTATCATGCGTTTTCATCTCTTGCAAAGCTTCAAGGATTAAGCCACTCAAATTTATCCATTATGAGGAGGAAAATCAAAGTTTTTTCAATGCTTTTCATGGTGAACTAAGCAAAAAAAGCAGCATGGAAGGACCCAAAAGCCCTGATCACCTGTGCTGCAAGTACTTGTTGGAGATGGAGGACATTTGAGGTCAAATTGCTGCTTCCCCCAGTGAAGTCCAGCTGCCAACATCTGGGCCCCACGTTGGAGATGGGCGCCTGTGCTGCCAGCTGATGACACCAGGGCTGTGACTTGTCCCTGTCCCCTGGTGGGACTCGCTGTATTTCTGTACGATTCTGTAATTACTGGCCACGGAAATTCACTGAGAAGCCCAGTGGTTATGGCACCCAGCTGGGATATCGGATCCCCAGATTTAGTTGTGCTAAATGAGGCAAAAAATGGGTTTGAGCAAGGGCTTCCAGTGTCCTACATAAGTGGTGCCATATTAGTGCATTTGCTGGTCTCTTTGGTTTGGTCAGAAATCCCTTATCCTTCACCTGATCCAGCTGACTTAAAGTTTTGTTGGGAGTGACGTGCTTTGGGGAATAAATAAGCTTTAGATCAAGAAATTGGCTTTTTCCTGCTGGAAAATATTCCACCTCTGCAGTCAGCAGATGTATTTTCCAGGGCTTGATGACTGCAGGTTACTGAATGTGCTGGATATGAATATGCAGCTCTTTTTTCCTAACCTGAAACTTCACCTACAGGGTGGGTGATGCTCATTAGCTGCATTTTGCCTCTCCTAAGAATTCCTAACCTATTAATAACCCTCCTGGAGATAAAATCTCTGCAGAGTCTGCATTCAGGCAATCAGCACTGGAGCGATTGCTTCTTTTCATGTTTACTAATCCTGAGATGTGTAATGTGTCCTCAGAGTCCCGTCCCTGCATTTCTCCCCCTCTTCCTTTCCTTTGCCTCCTGCATTGTGATGCTCAGATTCCCTGCTGGACCAGTGATGTCCCAGGTTGTGGAGTTGCTCTCCGAGCTCCCTGTCGTGGCTTGGGCACCAGGAAGGTGATGCTCGCTGGGCCAGTTTGACTCTGCACAGCCAGGACTTTCTCCATCCTTTGCTGTTTAATTGCTGCTCATTTTGCTGCTTGATGCTGGTCTGAAGTGAAACTTTGGCCCGTTTGAACTTGCCTGAAATGAAAGCAGGAGGCGACGTCAGCCCTGAAACTGCCTTAGCTCAGCTCCTCCAAGGAGTGGTTCCGTTTTGCAGGCTGGTTTCTCTGTGATCACCTCTGAGCTGAGCCTCCCTTGGTCTGGGGTGGGCTCCAGCCCAGCTCTGCTCCCCATTTTCTCAGACGAGCTCCAATGGCATTTTGGGCATCCAAGGTTGCCCAGATTTGCCAAGCATGGATCAGGCTTTGAAAGAAAAGCTGGCATCAGGTGCTGTGGGTGATTAAACATTGGTCCATTCATGATTTAAGCTGTGTTTAAGCCCAGCTGGAGCAGCGCTGGTGCAGCCCTGTGTGAGCTTTGTGCCAAGCCTGTCCCTGCACCCCGAGCCTGCAGGAATCCACGGCTGAGCTTCCACACCTGAGGGCATGAGGAGGCTACAGAGGCTTCACACCAGCCTTCCTCTGATCCTGGAGATGGAGAAGAGCTGGGACAGCTCCAGGCACGAGGTGGAGCAGCTGCCTGGTGTCTGTCCTCACCTGCAGTGACTTGCAGTGGATCCTTAGGAGCCGTGTTTTATCCAAGGCTTCCCAGAACATTCCACGCTCCCAGGCTGCTTTCTGATCTCCTGGGAGCAGCTGGGGCCCCATCAGTGCACAGCCCTCTGTGCCAGGCTTGTCCTTAGGGACTCTGTGGCCTTGAGTTGTCCCTTCCAGACAGCACAAAGGAGCTAAAGAAAGAGTTTGAAAAGAAATGCATTAAACTAAAGCCAAAGCAAAGCACAGGACAACACAAACAAGTGTTGAACATCACCATTCGGTGCCTGGCTCTGGATAGGATGGTCCAAGAACTTTGTGAATGAAAGGATTCCAACTCTGAGTGTCCCAGAATGCAGGGATTTCCTGCTCTGAGTAAAGCTCAGCATTACGCTGTGCCTCTGGGTAAATTAAAATAGGTATTAAAGGCAGAGAATGCAAAGGATGATGTAAAGGTAAATATTTTATTAAAACTGTATCAAGGGGGAAGCAAAAGGCAAAATTTCAAAAGGTACCAGTAAAAGAGGAACTTCTTTGCTTTTTTGTACAGGTGTGCCAAAATTCCCCAAAGAAAAAATCGAGCCTCTGGATGTGGAGCATGGAGATTCTGTGATCCTGCACTGCAACCCCCCAAAAGGCATCCCCCCTCTGCATATCTACTGGATGAATATTGGTGAGTAAATGTTTTTTTTTGCACAGTTCAGACAAGGGGGTTCAAAGCATTTGCCTCTCAGAGCAGTTTCATTGCAGATTCATCATGGATGGGATTGGTAATTATGCCAGTGCTTGGGAGGAGTGTCTGGATATTGAAGAACAAAAGTGAAAAATGGAGATCTGGTTTTGCATGACCCAGAGTTAAATTGTAGAGTGCATTGACACAACATCTCATTAAATAGGAGATAGCAAAACATTTATATATTGCTAAATGAGTCTGCCAGTGATGAGGAGTCCTGCAGTTACAGGAGAGAGGATATTACCTGTCAATATGTCACTTCTATCGTCATCATTTTCCTCTTTCCATAAATTAATGATTGATTTATGATCCTAAAGGAAAAATAATCCACCAACTTTATATAATTAGTTCCTTGTGGGTTTCTGTCCTGTTATTCTGCAGCATTTGTGTTCTGCAGGAATTTCTGGCTTTTGGGAGGCAAAATTACTCTGTTTTTTTAGTATCAGTTTTTCCTTATCAGTTATTATTATATAGGTATATCTTATTAGATAAAAAATATTTTTTTATCACTTGTATACTGAATATTGGTAAATAACCCATTGGTTCTGCTGGATTTTCTGCCTCTTTTACTTCAGAGTTTCATTCTCTGTGTGTGTCCAGAAGGAAGCACATGAGGGGAGCATTCAGAGCCACTCTGGTGAAACGGCTCCATGTCCTTTCCACCTCACAATTATCTTTCCTTGCCAGATTTGCAGCACATCCCACAAGATGAAAGGGTCTCCATGAGCCTGAAGGGAGATCTCTACTTTGCCAACGTGGAAGAAAGCGACAGCAGGAGCGACTATTGCTGCTTTGCAGCCTTCCCGAGGCTCAGGACGATCGTGCAGAAAATGCCGATGACACTGAAGGTCTCCCGGTGTAAGTGCGGGGCTGAGCTGTTTGCTGGCTGCTGTTTCCTGAGCTCCCCAGGCAGCAGTGCGTGCAGATGTGTGCCCTGGCTCTCTGAGGAGACCCTCTCTCGACAGAGGACACGTTGCTGGGTTTGCGTCCTGCTTTGTTAACCTCGTTCTTGGGGCTAAATTGCACTGAGAAAAGCTTCTTGCAGCTGTCAGACCCCAAAAGTGCCCTGTCCTTCCTCCTGCTGTCCCCACAGCGAAAGCCAAGGTTGAATTAGGGAGATCGGCTGCTCTCGAGTCCAGCAGGTCCCCCAGGAATGGGATTTGCTGGGTTTTGAGGACTTTGTGGCCGCCTCCGCCCCGGGCAAGGCCTGGTTTGGTGCAGCTGCCGCAGTGAGGTTGGAAGGACGATGATTCCCAGCTTTTCCCCGGCAGCCTGGAGCACCAGGAGTGCCACAGGAGGTGTTTCCAGTTCCTCGATGAAATGATGCGTAGGGAATTGAAGATTTCTGTTCATTCAAGCTTCTGATCTTTCGGGCCTACACAGCCCAGAAAGCGAAGGAGAATTTTGTCTTCATGAATGAAACCCTCATATTTAATATGTGATTTTTGAGGGTTTTCTTGTTGAGATAAGAAGATAAAGGATTAATAGTGGCTTTGTGTGCCTTAGTGCTTGCTTAGATTGTATATCAGGGTAATAACTGTGAGGGAAGCATCCAAATTAAATGTTGTTTTTCATGGCTTTTCAAATGGATTCAGTCCCTCACACACACACACAGAGATTAGAGAAAAACGAGATGGGTTTTGGCTGCTGGTAGCCCTGGAAGTGGCCCAAAAACCCACTTTAGTGTGTCCACCTTGTCATCAAAGCCCCAGGACTTGGGCCAGGGAAAAATGAGAGGCGTGAACTGAAAGGGTTCCGTAAACTCAGCTTGACATTGCCCACTCCACTCTGTGTCAAGGGCCTGGTGAGGGGCTGCATTAAAAATAAATAGATAGGGGAAAAAAAAAGGCAATAAGAAACAAGAGAATGGATACATTTTATAACATTTCTCTTTAGTGGATACCTAGGAGTTAGTGATTTTTATTGCTATAGATAGCAAGGATGAAATGCTGATTATATGACCCATGAGGTATTTTGCAGAATAACACATCGCTTTAAAGCACTCTCATTGTATTTTCAAAACTCTGTTGCTCATCTGTTGCTTTCCTTTACATTTTCCATTCTTTCTTTTGGGGCAGCAGTTGGGGTGTGGGGAAGGGCATGGGGGTTTTTTTGGTTGATTTATGGTTTCTTTTGATTCTGTCTCAACCCTGCATGTTTGTTTGGTTGTCATTTTTATTTATTTCAGTAAAGCATGCTAATGACTCAGGCTCACCTAACGCTGCTGTTACTAAGGGTGAGTTGAATGCATCTGTTTTTAGCCTTTGAACTGAGACTCCACCAGCTGAGGTGAAATGGGAGCTGCTAAAAAACGCATCACAAAAGCCTCTTGATTGCGATGGGATGGATTTAAGTGGTCCAGGGAGGACAATTGGCTCATCTTTGTAGTTTTTGAGAGCAATCTGCGGGGTTTCTAATAAAAAAGGCTGTTTTTTTACTTGAGAAAGGAGCATTCATGCTTTGTAAGGAGGTGGGAGTAAGGAGGTTGATGTCCTGGGGTTCTCGTGTTATCAGTTCAGAGCAGGAGCCAGAGCTGGATGCTCCAAATCTTTTCATGGCTGTTAAGAGGACTCTGGGATGAGACAGCCAGGGTTTGACACCACAAATTCATGTCCCAGGGGTCACCCCGGGGCTGCATTGCTCCAGGATGAGCTCAGGGTGTGGATTTATGGAGTTTGGGTGCCCTGTGTTGGCTGTCCCCATCACCTCGGTGTAGATGGGGGTGGCTCTCTCTGTGTGGTGCCCTGTCTGTGTCACCAGCACACCAAAGCACTTCTCATCCTGGGAATTCCCATCTCCCATCGCTTTGTGTGCCCCCCTCTGTGGAGCAGTTCCTGAAGATATCCCGCTCCCCATGCAGGCAGCGTCGTTGCTATTCCTGCAATTCTCCACCCGGTTCCTTTTGTTTCACGTATCTGAAATGTAGAATCTGTAGCTCTTGACTCTTCATTTCTTTGGTTAAATTGCTTTTAAGAATTTCTCTTTTTTTTTTTTTTTTTTTTGAAATGCCCAATTTTAACCTCCTCAAGGAGCTTATTTTGCCAGACAAGCGTTGAAGTTTCTGAAAAAGGGGGTTATCCTGGAGTGTTTCGGGAGGGATAACTCTGAGCACTCATCACTCCTCCAACTTAGCCCGTGGAGCTGAGCCCTGGGAGTGGGGCAGGCAGGGCTTGTGCACTGTGACTGCTGCTCCAGAACCAGTTTTTCCCTGGAAGGGATGTCTGAACTCTTGCTGGGAAGGGGGCCTGGCTGCCTTTGGCAGCGGGAGGTGGAGGGCAGATGGGAAATGTGTGAGTGTGTCCAGAGGCACCAGTGTGTTCTGCTGCAGCTCAGGGCACTTGTGACACAGATTTGTAGAGGTACAAAGCAAGGGGAAATTAAAATTAAAAATGAGAAAATGGTTCAGGGAGATCTATGTGGTCTTTCACCAACTCATCCATAACTGGCTATTTTTGAAGAACTAGCACCATTTGGGGACTGATTCATTAGTGTGCTAATTGTTATGATAGTGATAACTGGGCAGCCACTGAACCTTGCATTTTTCATCCTAAAACCCGTGTTTGGCAGGCTGGAACAAATGGGCTGCTGGAATCAAATGCAGGTCAATCTGGTTTTATTATTTTAAAGTCTTCCTTACAAATTATATCTCCATTACTGTAGATTTAATGATGGGAGCAAGAGGGACGATTCTGTGGGATGCTTAAGTCAGGAAAGGCGGGGTTTCACCTCAGGTTTAAAAGATGATGGAGCCAATGCAGAAGAAAGGTGCTAAGAAAGCTGATGTGGACCTAAAGATCAAGAACTGAGAGGATCAGACTGCCTGAGGGGTGATAGGAAGGGCCAGTGCTTGGAAAACAGGATATAAAACTGTAGGAAAAGGGGTTTCCCAGCACTGCTGCCTGTTGATATCACTGCTCCTCCCTTCTGACTGTTACCAGGGAAATAAGAGTTCCTGGCTCAGTCTCCAGGTGTATAAATAAAAAGGAAAACGCACAAATCGATGTCAGAAACCTTCTGGCAGCAGTGATGCTTGTGGCATTATTGAAGGATAAGCAAAGGCTCTGAGATTTCACACCTAACTTCTCTTTTATTTTATCTTTCAGCAAATTTTATCAAGGAGAGGAAACCCAAACTGCTGATCCCTCCTGAATCTGCTGGCAGTAGCTCATCAGTCACTGTCATCAAGGGAGGTGTCCTGCTCCTCGAGTGTATTGCTGAAGGGCTGTGAGTAATGAAAATGCTGCGCAAACTTAATCACCTTTGGAGGGAGAAATGAGCAAAGAAAGAGGGGTATTACAAATTATGCAAGTTTTAAATTGAACTCCTGTGGAGAGCTTTTTGTACCTGTAAAGCAGCACAGAGTACATGCACCAGTGGGGTATTGGTTATTGCCATAGCTTGTAAACAAGTAATTAAAACCATAGCATGGTGAGTGTGGAAATTTTTTTACTGTTCTATTAAAAAAATTGAATTTTTTTCAGTAGTGCTAGTTTTGAGATGTTGAGAAACTACATAACATCAGCACCAGCTTCTGTGCTTCAGTTCACAACCTCTAACTTTTTTTTCTGGTTTTGCCAATTCAGTTTTGCTTCAGTGCTCAAAATGGTTTAAAAATTTTCCAGGTGTAAGATCTCAGGTTTTCAGGAGCAAAGTTCTTGAGTGATGTAATACAAGAAATCCTTTAAGGAATGGTTGAGCCATTGAGGGAAAAATCATCAATCTCAGTTACAGCAGGAGGTGCTGGCTCAGGTGTGAATGTGAGCCTGGCTGCTGTCTGTGTCCATTCCCCAGCACCCAGGATTTCCATAAAGGATGTTCATTCCATGGTGTCCTCAGAAAGGACAGGATATCGAGGAACAAACCCATGGCTGTGTAGGAATACAGCGAGCCAGAATCAGCTGTACTGCTTTGATCCTGCTAAATCCAACATCAAAGGGCAAACCTCAAACTTCGGACACTTCCAGGGATCCAGGGGCAGCCACAGCTTCTCTGGGCATCCTGTGCCAGGGCCTCACCACCCTCACAGGGAAGAGTTTTTTCCTAATATCCCATCCAAACCTTCTCTTAGTTTGAAGCCATCCCCCCTTGTCCTGTCACTCCCAGCTCTTTTAAATAATCTCTCTCCACCTTGCTGGCTCCCTTCACGTAGTGAAAGAATTAATATAGGGAAGGGTTAAAATAGATGCTTTATGATGGGAAATCAGGACAATTTTGTCCTTTTTGTAAATAACACAGGACAAACTAAGGGTAAGTAAGGAAAGGAATGGGAAATAACAAATGTTGAGTGCCACCCTCACAAGGAGCTGTGATTCCCTTCTCAGACCTTTTCCTGCTGCTCCAGCTCACTCAGACACGAGCCCTGCTTTGCTCTTCCAGCTTCCCAGTTTCTCCCACGTGCCTGTCAGTGCAGTGGTGGAGCTGCCACCAGAGAAACAGAAAATGTGTGCACCCACTAAGCCCCCAGTGAGAGCAGAGTCCCTTCTGGTTTGGCTGTGAGAGAGCTTTGTGTGGAGCAGAGCCTTAAATCACCGGCCCCTCAAGCTGGATGTGGAGCTGCAGACTCTGCTTCACACGGAGATAATTCCTATTAAAGGCTCTGCAATTATATTCCCTCCATAAAATTCCAAAGTCAGGATATTTATCTGCCTGCACACGTTTAGGGTATTTTGTTTTTCCATATGGGCTTCAAAGGGCATTGCTGGTGGAAGCTGGCAAGGAGTTGAGTTGGCATTCCCGATAGGAGGTGAATTACTTGTCTCTGTTGGACTCACTCCAGGTATCTGCAGTGAGTTTTGCTTCCCTCTTGCAACACTTCCCTGTCTAATTCACTCCTCATCAGGCAAATCTGCCAGCCCACAAAGCTCCCCAAATCCACAGCTCTGATTTTACAGGGTTTTCAAGGGAGTTTAATAGGGAAATCACCTTGGAAATACTCGATATGAATTTTGATGTGCAAGCGTGAATATCAGATACAAGAAGAGAAAGCCAGAAAAGTCTTTCTGTCCCTTCGGAAAAAGGTAAAAAGAAAGAAATATTTTTGTTTCATTCTAAAGTTTCCCGGAAACTCTTTTGAAAATTAATTTTTCTGAACAAAAAAGTTTTTTTTTTAAGCAGTCACTTTTGAAAGAACACAAAGTACTTCTTTGTCTTATCAGCAAGCACATCTTTTCATCTAAATCCTTCAAAAATGCAACTTTTAGAACCAAATGGTTTTTTATTTGCTAAAATTCCCATTTTCAGCAGAAAAATGATCAGCTTTGCCTACATCTCTGCCGATCCATGCTGCCAAATGTCCACAGACCATGGAAGCGGATTTCAAGGAGCTCAGATCGGGGGCACCCGACTGCAAAATAGGGAATTAAGGGCATTTCCAATCTGTCATTTTTTGAAGATCTGTACCCTGAGCAGTGGCAGTGTCAGGAGGGCAGTGCCTGGGTGCAGCACAGGGCTGGCTGTGGGACAAGAGCGGGACGAGGAGGGAACAGTGGGGTGTTTGCAGGGCTGTGCTCAGAGCTGGTGGAACACCAGAGTTTCTGGGTACCTGGGGCTCTGTGCCTCCTGCCTGGGCACTGAGCCACAGGGACAGATGGGCACAGGAGGGAGCAGCTCTGGCACAGTGGCCGAGTGTCCTGTGCGGTGTCGGGGTTGCCGAGCCCGGCTGGGGACGTGCAGACAACGTCTGTTCCCAATTCTGTGTCACTGTCGGCGCTTTCTAAGGGTGGGAAGAGCATTTCGGCCACCTCCAAGAGGCAGGCAGGGAGGGAGGCACTGCAATGAAGTCTGGCCCTCCTTGGCTGTCCTCAGGTGCCCTTTTGGAGCTCCAGCCCCTTTCCCGCTGTCCATCCGAGGAATGCAGCCGTGTGCTTTGCTGTGGTGCAAATCCCACTCACAGGGGTTCTGCAGGTCAAGGAGCAATACAGAGTAGCTGGAGTCTAGAGTATAACCCTTATGTAGCCCCAGCGTTCTAAAAGGGCTCAAATTCCTCTGAAAACACCTCCCAAACCCCAGGCGTGAACTCCAGCAGCTCTGCCTCGTGAAGCATCACAGCAGCTTCCTGTATTCAACTCAAAATCTTCTTTTTTTGCTTCGTTCTCAGCCCGACTCCTCATCTGAGCTGGGTCAAGGTCACTGGGAACATGCCCAAGGATGAGCCAGAGACAGAGAATTTCGGGAAGATCCTGAAGATCGACCAAGTGACAGCGGCTGATGAGGGGACGTACCAGTGCACGGCCAGCAACCCCATGGGCAGGGCCAGGCACGAGTTCCATGTGCACGTGGAAGGTGCTCAGTGCTCTTTACTATAATTATTGTTGTGGGACAAAAAGGTGGGAAAAGGGAAGTGAAGGAGGCCCTTTGTTAATACGGCTCAGCAGCTCCATCAATAAATGCCGGCCTCCTGAATCTGGGAAGGTTTGCACAAAGTAGCACCTCTGAAACAAACAAACAAATATATAAATAATGCCTTTTTTTTTTTTTTTTCCCCCTGAACCATGAAGGCCTTACAAAGTGGTGAACAATATAAACGTGTGGGCAGGTTCAATACTCTAAAGATGGGAGGGAGTCAAGCAGAGATATTGATGAAATATCTTGTACTCAGCTAAATGTCAGAAAAAAAGATCTAATTATTCTTTTTGCTCTTAAATACGGTGAAAATGGCTATACTGGGCTGGATCAGAGGGGCATTTCGCTCAAGTCCTTTTCTTTGGTTTCCACCAAAAGTGAATTCTAGGGAGGGCTGTGAAAATCCAGGGAGCAGACAAGGTACCACCCCTTGCCTCCTTCAGCTGTTCCTTTGCTGTGATTTTTGTACAGGCACAACCTGAGCTGAGACTATTTTCTATAATACCTGAAAAGTATCATAAAACCTGTGAAACAAAGTAAGAAAATGTTTTCTACTATTTTTTAGCAGTTAAAAAATGGAAATATGACCCTTTTTGCCACCCCACTGAGTATCCAAGGCTCCTTTCTCCCTTCTCCCCACACCCTAAGGTGGGCACCAGGTGGAGATGCCCTTTCCCAGGGTCCAGGCAGAGCTCTGAGGAGTCTGCAGAGCCAAGAACTCTCCCTGCCACTTTCTCTGCCCAAAATGTGAATCCTGAGGCCCAGCTGAAAAACTTGCTGAAGACATTTTCCTGGTGAAAAATGTTCCAACCTCTGCTCTGCACTTCAAAAATAAAATAAATCCCTGGTAGTTTTACCTTGTTAGAATCTTCCAACTGCTTCATTTTCATCTGGGCTCCTCACTCCTCCGTGGTCACCAGATTTCTGATGGGAGAAGAGCACTTTGAGCTCCCTGCTCTGAATTTCCTCATCAGCTGAGGAGAAGCTTTTTCTCCCTGTGGCTGATGAATCCTCTCCACTCACTCCACCCAACCTTGTCCCTTGCACTCCTCTTTCCCGTGCTGGGAGTGTGGCAGAGGAGGATCCCAGGGCATGGCAAGTTCTCAGCTGTGATGGAGGGGAAGTGCTGACTCCTAGAAATCCTTCCAGATGGTTTGGAGCATCTCTGCTGTAGCAGAATATTTTAACAATCTGGCTATGATTTTCTCGGCTGCAAAAATCGATTCCTCCAAAGAAATTGCAGGAGCTGCAAAAACTAAAATACCAGAGAAATAACATTAATTTTGCAGTTTAGAATATTGACCCTCTTCTCCCACAGTCTCCAGAGGAAGGAAAACTTCCTGGCAAATGGTTATTCCTGCTTATTAACAAACAAGTGCTTAGAAAAAGAGAAAAGAAGAAAATAATCCCACTCCAGCCATTGCAATGTAAAAAATGCTTTTGCAGTTGCTATTAAATCCACTTTCCATTTGTGTAACTGATGGTGGCTCCTGTCACCAGCAGGGATTCTTCCCATTAGGAGTCACCTCACATCCAAGGTATCAAGGTAAAACTGAGCCCAAACACTGTTGTCTCCTACAATTTCTGAGCAGCAAATGTCGCTGTCATTAATCAGAGATGGACATGTTCATCATTCTTGCAGGAGCTCCTGTGAGCACACTCAAGGGCAGATCCCGAGCTCTGCGGTGAGCATTAATTTCAGGAGGCTTCAGGGAGCTTGTGCTGACGTGGGGCTCGCTCACACCTGACAGGTTCCTCTCCCAGGATGCATGCAGGGAGAAGAAAATTAAATATGGAAGAAAAATTATCTGTTATTAACCTCCAGCCATCCTCAGTGGAGTGCTGGGGCCTAAATCAGGATTTTTCTGTCACTATGCCACGTTTTCTGTTCTTCTTTGTGGTATTTGAGGGTCTCAAACCAACCCCACCCTTCTAAATACCAGTTTTAATGATATTTGCATGCAGCCCGCTTGCTAATCCTACCGAGTCTGAGGGCAAAGATTCAGGCAGTCATTACCAAGCATATGAAAATACTCAGCAAGCAAATTGCTTGACTGTTTGAGCATTTTAATCTCTCTTTGCAAGGGAAGATGTAGCTTGGAATACCTGAGCAGACACAAAAACCCCACTGTTGTTATTAAAATGAGAGAGAATTATTTAAACCAAAAAAAAAAAAGCAAAGCAAGCCCACAAATTGAGTTCAAATGTTTATTTGGTTATTGTTTGTAGTTCACCAAACCCAACAGAAAATGCACATGTAACCTCAAAATCTTGCAGGGTTATAACGATCTAAAGTTACTTTGATCTCTGTTGAGCCTCCTAGTTGGGGTTTATTAGAAATAATTGTTACAATATAATGATTAATTATAATTATGATGTAATAGCGAGGGGCCTTTGCAGTTATGCCTCGTAATAATTTTAATACTCAGCCAGAGAAAAAGAAAAGAGATGAAATTAATGGGAGGCAGAAGCAGAACTGGGTGTTTTAATCAGGCTCAAACTTTCTGTTTCACTGGAAAATGGCTCCAACAGGGACGCAGAGCCCAAGGTGGTAACAGCAGCAGCTGCTGCTGGCCCTGGAGTGGGATGGATCCCCAGCCTTTGGGAAGATGTGAGGAGAATTTGAAATGCACTTGACAAATTGGGGAAGTGGTGTGGGATAAAAAGGATGGGCTTCAGTAAGCACAAGTGCAGAGCAATTCTCACCAGGCAGCACTAATTGGCTTCATCAGCACAGGCTGGGAAATGCCTGGTTGGGTTTATCTGGAGAATCCACTGGATGGCAAGGGGAACATCACTGGGAGGTGTTAGTCTGGCAGAAAAGGCAGAAATCATCCTGGAAAATAGAAAGAAAAGTGGTGTTGTAAGAGACCGCGGAGAACTGAGAAGGCCTCAGCTAAAGGAAGCAGGTTTCCATCATGCACTTCTTCAGGAAAGGTCAGGAGATGGCAGCAGGGGTGGTCACAGAGCTCAAAGTCATGGTATTTGGAGGAAAAAAAATAGAGGTATCTGTAATTTATGAAAAATTACCTCTGGGGAATGCACAACAGCCTGCAGAGGAATGGAAGTTTCTCCACAAAGTTCCCTGGGGGTGATGGAAGACAGGGGAGAGTTCAACTGCAGCAGGGCAGAGGCTGGTTAGATGTCCCAGATTCATTCTACTCATGGGCAAACACAGTGGGAGAGGCTGAGGGGAAGGTCTGGATCCTTTGTGGGTGTTTTAGGTACAGATGATCCTGTTCTGCTGCAGAAGGATGCAGGAGATGCCCATTTTAGATCCCTTTCATTTCTGGATTTGTCAGTATTTCCCATAGAGACATAAATCTCTCAATCAGGAGGAGCAAACTGAGAACTCTTACCAGGAAGAATAAGTGATGCAGTGAAATATTTGCCATTCCAGATTAACTGTTTGATTAACCAACCCCTGGGTTTTGTAGTTGCTAAAAAAGACGTGTATATTTTGTTGGTTTTTGTATACTTTAAGGGGTATAGCACATCTGCCACGTGGAAAAGAGGTTCTCCAGCCTTCCTGTGAAATTGCATTTCACACCTGGCAAAATCTCATTGCCTCTGACTTCACGGCCTCATCACTTCCTTGGAGCACCCACAGCAATTCCCGTGCTGAGGAACGAAAGCAGTGACATCAAATATCAGCTCACGCTTCCAGAGAGGCACAGGTGGAGATAGGAAAGGATATTTCAGGTGGTTTTTATTCAGCCTGTGCCTGGTGTGCCCAAAACAAGGAAATATCCTGTCTCAGTTTGTGGAGGATTTGGAGGAAAAATTCCAAACCGACACTTTAATCAGGACTGCTACAGACCTTTTCACCTTCATGCCTTTGACTCATCTTTTCCTGATGAAAGCATGAGGTAAATGAGAAAGAAGGAAAAAAGATCTGCAAAACCGAAATGTTCTGGTGTTTGCAGAGTTTTTCCCTGGAGCCAAATACCAGGAAGCTTAACAGATGTGGTAATGTCACTGTGGGATGGGAGGTAGCACTGAGTGAGGATGGTGGTAGAAGAATCTGCACTGTGTGAAGGAAACGAGATGATTTTATCGTTTAAAATAAGCTTTAGTGGCTTGAATTTGACTTCAGTCTTTCTCTGTAGATTAAACCATCCCTGGGTTTTCTGCCGTGGGAATGCTGATCTGGGTGTGGAAGTGCATCGCACTTTAGGGGTGTTTATTTTAAATATCTGTGAGAATGGGAGCTGTGATGTCTTGGTTTAGCATATCTCACTGATAACATCTGCTGATGTAACAGGCAACAGCTCTGTTAATCCTCAGAGCATTTTCTGAGCATTAACTAATGAATCCTCGCATTTTCCCTACATTAGCTCACCTTTTCTAAAAGGGAAAAAGGCCCAGTGAGCTGCCCAGCACTTGCAGAAGAGGCAGTGTCAGGTCTGGTGTTAAAATCTGTAAGTTTGGTGCCTTTCAAGGGGAAATGATGAATTCAAGGCTGTGTCTCGGGTTGAGGCTGCCCACTGACGGCTCAGGGACCTGCGTTCAGTCAGTAAAGTAAGCATTTACGAGATAAATTCTCTCTTTCTCCCCTTCAGTTCCCTGTCCTCATTATGGATGTGTGTTTCCGACGAGGTTTGGGTACCTGGTGCTCAGGGGCGGCTCTGCAGAGGAGTTTTCCCAGAGCTTCCCTGGAATAGCTGGGAGAGCACAGGGAACGCAGCAGCACATGGCTGCTCCTCTACCACCACCCTGTGGGCACCCGAACCCCTCATCCCCAGCCATGAGAGAATGTTCTACCATTCCTAAACGTGTTGTGGATCAGCCTGTGCTCTGAATACACGATGGGAAATCAGGAAATGGAGATGACGGTGCATTTCCTCAGCACAGGGAGAGGGGCAGGTGGATCAATCCTGTCCTGCAGCTCTGTCAGCTCCCAGGAAGGGCGGTGGGAGCCGCTTGCTTGTGCTTAGGGAGGGGGATTTGAGCTGGATGGATGCTCGCACCTTGTTTGCCTTGCTGCAATAGTCTCACCTCATTTCTCAGTCACGCCTGCGCGTCCCTGTGGAAGCGCCGACCCTCTCGCTCCTTCCCAGCCTCTCACCTCCCGTGTGCATTCGCTTTCCACTTGGATAAACACTGCCCGTTCCTCCAGCCTGCCTGACACTCAGCTGGCCTGAAGGACAGGATCGGAGTGCGCTGATGCTGGTTTTCCCTTTCCCGACTCCGGGAATAGGAGTCCAGCTCAGCCGCGGGATGGGCTGCGAGGAGCGGCGGGGAAGCGTTGGCGGCGTTTGCCATCTCCTGGAGGATCCCGGCAACAGCAGAGGCACACGCTGGGCTGTGGCTGATCCCTGCTCTGTCCCTTTTCCCAGAGCCTCCCCAGTGGCTGAAGAAGCCCGAAGGTGGGGTCTACAGCGTGGGGACAAACCTGGTGCTGCTGTGCGAGGCCATCGGGAACCCCGAGCCCAGCATCCAGTGGAAGCTCAACGGGATGCCCGTGGATGGTACGTGCAGGGCCCGGTGTGCTCCTCCAGGCCGTGTCCGGGTGGGATGTGCCTGTGTGGCGCCCGGTGTGAGGGCACCCACGAGTCCTAACGCACTGAGTGGTGTCTGCTTTGGCACCCCTTCAGATAGGAATTGATGTTTATTTGCTTAATGAAGTTAATATTTGACTGTGATCTAGAAGAGGATGGTGGCGAGCGCTGCATGGTGCGGAGCATGGGTGCCTTTGAGGTGCTGCCTCTGTCTCACCCGTAACTCTCCCATCTTTTGGGGATCTGGGACAGCTTGAGGGCTCCTTTGTGCTTCTGAGCAAGCCCAAGTGGCTGGGGAGCACTGGTGTGGCTGTATCATTATTATCATTTTAAAAAGTCTCTATGGGGAATTCACTGGAATGTGGTGCTCTGGAGCACTTTCCTCAGGCCACGGGACTGCTGGCAAAGGCAGAGCCCTGGAACTCACCAGCTGTTGGGCAGGGTCTTGGTTTGATCCTCAAGATGTGCTTTCCTTTGGCTTCCAAGTAGCGAGGAGAGCCTGGGACCTCCCCAGTCACAGCGCCCCTCCAGCTCCTGACACAATCTGATGTTTTCCAGGCAGGACCTTCCGAGGGAGGATCTCCACCAGGGAGATCAGCCTGACCAACCTGCAGCTGCAGGACAGCGCCGTGTTCCAGTGCGAGGCCACCAACAAGCACGGCACCATCCTGGCCAGCGCCAACGTCAACGTCCTCAGTGAGTCCCCCGGCGCTGTCCCCTCCCAGAGAACACATCCGACAACCCCAGGCTGAATCCTCAGAGCAGCCTGGGGCTTGTCACCATCTCACGGTTCCTTTGGACTGGCCCCAGATTTTAAGAAATATTGTCCAAATTTATGCAACAAGTTTTACCTTGGGCAATGTTATGTGCTTAGCACAGACACTCCTGAGCTTTGATATGTTTTAAATACATGGTTGTGGTTGGGTTCAAAAACATGAATTCAAACCTAATGAAACCAGTGGGGACTGAATTGTGACCACAACTCTGGCTTTGAATTATTAAGTGTGTTTTTAGTCTTTGATTTTGGTTGTGATGCTCAGTTTGTTCTTTGAAGAAAGGGAGTGAGGGGAATTGATTTAATAAAAACCATCTCCAGGGGCAGCAAAACTGGGTCTGTTTTCTCTCCTGGATGTTTCAGTTTCTCACATGTCCAGCAGTAAACCCCTGTTCTCTCTGTCAGTGAAGCTTCTGAGAGCTCAGCTGCTCAGTGCAACTCTTCCAAGCAGCTGTGAAATTCCCATTAAACACCTCAGCCTTCCACCCTTGCTGGAAAAGGGGATGATGCAGGGCCAATGTTTGTATTCCTAATTCTGAAATCCAATGCTACTGACCTTGCATTCCCTCCTGCAGATATTGCCCCCCTGATACTGACCTCAGATGGGGAAAACTACGCCACGGTCGTGGGTTACAGCGCCTTCCTGCACTGTGACATCTTTGCCTCACCTGCAGCAGATGTCAGATGGTAAGATACAGGGAATCAGGGTTTTTTCCACGTGAAACAAGTTCCTACAGGCTCCCCCAAGATGGAAAAGTCTGCTAGTTATTAGCTCTATGGAGTTAAGAATAGATATTTGTAACAACATTGTATGTAATGTAAGTTTTCTGTATTTAAGTGCACTTTTAAGAATTCTGAAGAACTGGTTTGGGAAAAAAGAGTTCCAGGGAGTCCCCAGTACCTGTGTGAGACAAGTGCCAGGCTAGACATTAAGCAAAGCCATGCTGTTTTTTAGCCAAATCCTGCTGCAGCTTCATCAGTTTAATGTTGGCCACTCTTCAAGTTTGGACACATTGCTGAGGTGGAAAAAAGGCAGTGGCTTACAGAACACATTTACCTGGACATGCTTCCATAGGGTTGGGAATCACGGGATTGTTGTAGCAGGTGACAGGTGCAATAAAATTGCAGGTGGCAGCTGTAGATTAAAGACAGAGTATTTTAAAGACCTTTTTAAACACTGTGGGTTTGGTGTGCGGGACTCTGAAGTCCCTTTATGATTTGCTGCACGTGGATAAAGTGCCTCACTAACCCTGACTTTCACTGCTCAGTGGCAAAGCCGAGTCCCAAAATTCCCCTGCAATAACCCCTAACCATGAAATCACACTTCCTGCAGTAACCCAGACCTGTTTTCATCATCTTTAGGACGAAGGATGACAGCATAGAGCCCCTTTCGACATTCCGCTATGAGTTAAACAAGAACGGCACCCTGGAGATCAGGGACACAAAGAAGGAGGATTCGGGATCCTACGCCTGCTGGGCTGCAAATTCTGTGGGGAAAAGAGCGATCACTGCTAATCTGGATATAAGGGGTGAGGTCTCGCTTGAGAAGAGAAAAAGCTTTCACAGCTGCTAAGGTTTTATGTCTACAATTCTTCAGGAAATAGGCCATGAGTAAATATTCAGTCCGGGATACAGATTTACTCTGTGAATTTAGGAATTCTCTGGATATTATGACCTGAAATTGTCACAGGTCTCATACATATGTAGCCTTTAAAATAGTCCCAGCTTTTCAGCTGGATTTCTCCGTGCCCACACATGGTGCTCACTTTGTTCTGGATGCTTGCAGAAGCTGCACAAGCCACCAAAAATGTGCAGTTCACACATCCATCAACTCCATTGTCTTGAAAGGATTTTCCCTCCTTTTTGCCACTGGCCCTGTTACACTCAGGGCAGGTTCTTGGCTGATGGCTGGGAGCCCTCTCTGTACTCCTGGGCTTGGTGGGGTCCTTGTTGATCCAGATGTGTTCCTGCTTCTCCCTCAGGTGTGATATTCCCCCTTCTCTAAAATTCCTTCCCATCTGTTGATCAGAAGGCACATCCCAAACTGGATTAAATCCCACAGTGGACACCAAGTCCTTTGCAGGGTGCTTCTGGTTTAAGGACTTTGCACGGGGCATTTTTGCCTGGTTGTTGATAAATATTTTTAAACAGAGCAAAAAAAAAAAATCACTCAGATGTGTTTACTTCTAAATTTTAGATCCATCCCTTGCACTGCAGCTCTGTTTGAAGGGATTGCTGTGGTTGGTTGGCAGGAGGGGTTTTCCCTGGAGGGTGTGATGGCAGTGGGCAGCTCCTGTTGAGCACACAGGTGGCATTTAGTGGGTTTTCTACAAATTAACTTAGGATTTAGGGCTAGCCAATAAAAAAACCCCTTAAATACTCAATTAGCAGAGTGCTCTCTGACGTAGGTTTGCTGTGACAAACTTGAGGAAGAAGCCCACTCTTTGTGTTCCATTTCCACCCACTCCCTTGGCTTTGTGAATTTTACAGTGATAATAAACATGAAAATGTACCATGAAATCCTCACAGAGCAACATTTCACTGCAGAAATAAATTCAGCTAAGTGCTTTCTTCTTACTTATTCATCTGTTTCTGCATTCACATTACAGTCAATTAAAAGTACAAACTTGATTGCAATAATTTTTTCTCACTTGACTTTAATAAGCTTGTAATTTTTCTTGGTTCGTTGCCAAAGCTTATTTCAAATGGCAGTTAGACATAAAATCATATTTGAGCCCTTTTTTTTATCATCCATTTAATGACAGGCTGCTAACAAGGATTTTCACCTGTGACTTTTTTTTGGTGAATTTTTTTGGTGGATTATTTTTTTTTTTCTGGAGCCCTTTGCTTTGGAGCGAACTAAAAAATGTTTCAGGGTAAAAAAAAATATTTCAAGATAAATTAAATCCTGGCAAATATCGATTTCAAACCCCACCATCCTTCACATCAAATGTTTGTATATGTAACAAAAAAAACCCGACATGATTGTTGCTCCTGAGGTTGATTTGTATAGATGAAGTGCTTGGTGAAAATCTGATGTAATAGTCCCTCTCTCTCCTCATCAAATTGTTTTTCTGTGATCAATCAGACGCTACCAAACTTGTTGTTACTCCGAAGAACCCCCGAGTGCTGAAATCGCATTCAATTTTATTGAAATGCCAGGCTGAGTACGATTCCCACTTGAAACACAGTTTTAAATTATCCTGGAGGAAGGATGGAGAAGAGCTGCCAGTCAACAGCACGGAGGGTGGCAGGTGAGTGGGGAAGGAACAAGACTGTTCTTGATCTCAGCTGAATAATCTGGTGTGGTGCCGGAGCAGGAGTTTCATTAAACATGAGCCTTAATGGCTTGAAATGCAAATTTATGTCTGCAAAGAATTCTTCATGCGATATGTGAAGAGATCTGCATTTTATACACAGCTAAATATAAATGCAGTACTGTGAGTTTGGAGCCAAATGGTTTTGGGGTTTGTTAACCCTCTCACCATCACAGCAGAATATAAAGTTATATATTAATATATATATAATACATATATATATATATATATATTTATATATAGCATAAATGTTGGCCCAGGCCAAAAGCACAGCCCTGACCCCAGTGCAGGTTTTTTCTCCACTTCAGTGGAACCAGTATTCTCTTACAGTTTGCACTTACTCAGCCAGAACAAAGCCTTTGCAATGTTGAAGTGATGGAAAATAGGTTTCAGGGATTCTGCCATGAATTTTTCCTACATAGGAGTTCAGGATTTGCACGTCCAGGCTGAATTTTGCCCTGTTTTTGGGTTTCCGTTGACCTCAAGGGGCTGGAGCTCAACCTTTATTCCATAGGAGGGGTCCCACAGGGGGCAATCAGATGTCTTTGTTAATTACCACAGGAGAGAGATGGTTTCCTGAATACTGCAATGCTGGAGGGACTGAAAATCCCACTGAGCCCTCATGGGGTGGTGAGGCAGTGCCTTGGAAATGCCGTGTCTGCCACGGAGCCCATGTCCTTGGATTCATGGCAGCTTCCCTGGTGCTTTGAGCATGACACAGGTGCCTTGGGAATGCTCAGTTTTCCTCAACCCTTTCAAAAATTCCACCATAAACCCCATATATTTTTCTCATTAATGACGTGCTAAAATCCCGTGCCCCAGACACTCATCCAGTGCATCTCATTGTGGTTCTTTTCAGAGCAGGATTGACAGGCCGGCCTCCAGCCACAGAGGCTAAATTGCCACTGAACACAAATACTAGTCCTCAGCACGGTGTACAACAGAGCCACAATTACATTTTAATGGAACAAGCCCAGTGTGCAACTATTTAGTGAAAATGTCCTGTGCCAAGTTCTTTTATGAACAGTTTTTCAGAGAACAGCATCTGCGTGTCATATTCATCTTACAGATTTTTCTCATCCTTACTACCTTTCATTTTTTTTTGGCCCTGCAGGATAATCCTGGACAGGGATACCCTGTTCATTTCCAGTGCACTCCTGGAGGATCAGGGAGTTTACACGTGCATGGCCAGCACTGCCCTGGACGCTGCCGAGGCCGAGGTGCAGCTGATCGTGCTGGGTAAGGTCGATTTCCCGCTGTGGAAACAGCTCCTTGCAGCAGGAATTGCCACTGCAGCACTTCTGCACCTTTGCTTCTTTTCACAGAGCCTCAATAACTCAATTTCACAGAGCCTCTAACTCCTTAACCTCAGCTCTGCTGTCCCTTATCTCCGGGAGTGGCGATGCTGACACAAACTCGATTTATTTATTTTCATCTTTGTTGTAGTAAGATGAGGCAGCATTTTTACCTCAGTTCAGTGGCTGCAGGAGTTGCCCAGGCTGGAAAACGTAAGAGCATTGTGAGAATGGCTCTGCTGCTGCTTTGAAGTCCTTGGTCAGTCCTTCACCCCATTTTGCTGGAGGTTTGCACAAGAATTGGACAATTTTTTGAAGGCCATCAGGCCTGTATTTGGATGCGCAGCTTCTCAGAAGATGAGTGAGAGTTAAGCACCTAAATGGATTCATTATCTCTGTGAACCTGAGCATAAATGATTGTCCAGGGGCAAAGAGCAGAGAAAAGCCTTGGCCCTCCTTGGTCTGAAGCTTGGCCTTGTGTGAGCATCCTCACAAGCTGCATCCCTCCCTGAAGGACCGCTTGGAATTAAGAGGATGAACTTGTGGAGTGCTGTGCACCCAAGGCCAGCAGCCAGCAGCCACAATTCTGCTTTGTGGTCACAATTTTGGCCAGCCTGGTCTAGTGGTAGGTGTCCCTGCCCATGGCAGGGCTCTGGAATTAGATAATCTTCAAGCTTCCTTCCAACACAAACCATTCTGTGATTTTATGACTCTCTGACAGCTTTGTATCATTTTAATTACATTTATTTTTGCTTCATTTTACATTTTTATTTGTTTCTGGTAGTGATTGCTGCAAGGACTAAGTCAATCTGCCCTTCAAGATGTTTTTCCACTTTAAAGGAGTGATATTTTTCAGTAAATAGTAGATTAGGAAGATGCTGTGCACATTATTTATGGTGCTGTGTCCTTCAGTGCTGTATAATTCAAAATGTTTGTAGACTATTCATTACTTCACTTATGAAAATTTCATAAAGCACTTTATTCCTTTTTAAAAAGGTGGTTTGCGGAAGAAGAAAAACAGTTTTGTGCTCTTTTCCCTTGTTGATTGTACTTGAGAAAGGTCTGGGTGAATTAACAGCATCTGTTACTTTCCAAGTGAAAAATCCAGGTTTTTGCAATCAAAGGCTTGTGGGATGACTGCAGAACTAAATATGGCACAGATGGAGACATCAGAATAGGGGCAACTAAGAGTAAAATAAATACTCAGAATAATTCTAAGTATTTGTTATGTGTTTAATGAACAGGCAGAGGGGTGAGAATATTTAAGATGCACCATCACTGTCTTTAAATGAATATATTGAATTTTAACCAGCTCTGCTCCAAGGATAGGGCAGCAAAATGCCTGTAAATCAAATTGTGCTTTCCTGGTTTTTCCCCAGGTACAAGAGAAATAGAGAAAGAAATGCAAAGAAAAGGAAAAAAAAAAATCCAAAAATAAACTATTTAACTTCTTGATGTACCCTGAGATGAAAACTCAGTATTGTAATTGAAAAAAAAAATCAGTACAAAACCAGTGAATTTGTTTCACAATGACAAAGACGTGGTGGTGGAAGTCACTGGTTTTTTTGTAAGAAATGACATTGTCAGCCAACAGTTTAGTTGGGACAGCATGAGTTGAGCTGGCAGGGAGTGAATTTCCCAGTTTCCTATTAATGTGGATCCCCACAGCTGGGATAATGAATGTTCTCCTTTCACTCCTCCCCTCAAAGGCCAGGCTCAATAACTGCCAGGGCTGAGTCACCTTCTCCCACTCTGGCTTGTCCTGGGGTAAATCCCAGTGATGCTGACACAACGTCCTGCTCAGAGCAGTGTCGATATCCATTAATGAGTAAAGAGATCTTGGGGTTGATTTGGAAAGAAAAATCTGTTGCTGCAAGCACAGCAATGAGGGTAGAGGAAGATGAATTTGAGAAGGGTGCTGTGTTTACAAGGGAAAAATCAGCACCAGAAGATTCAGGACCTTTCAAAGCAATTCCCACTTTCCACAGTCTGTCCATCTTGAAATCAGCAAGTGTTTCACCACCATCTTCCCTGACTGTGCTTTTCCAACCCTCTGGAAAATGCCAGGACAAACAGAAACACCTTTCTCTGCTCCTGACACTTCTTTTTTGTTTCTCAGATGTTCCTGACCCACCAGAAGATCTCCAGCTCTCAGAAAACCAAAACCGGAGCGTTCGACTCTCCTGGAAAGCTGGGGCCAGCCATAACAGCCCTGTTAATGGTAGGAAGGGGTTTCCAGCATAATTTTTTAGTTCTGTTCAGAATTCTGGCATGTCCTGGTTGTCACAGGACACAAACCCTGCTGAGGGCCAGATTTAATCACTTTAACTATGACAGTTCATTTGTTGTAAGTTCATTTTGACCCACGCTGTTCCTAAGTGGTTTCTTTTATATTTTTTCCTTTGTTTTTTGTCTCTTTTCTTGCCCAGAGTCGATTATAGAGTTTGAGGAGAACTGCTGGGAGCTGGGGAGGTGGCAGGAGCTCAGCAGAGTGCCAGGGAATGACACCACGGCCCTGCTGTTGCTGGCTCCATATGTGAATTACCTGTTCCGTGTGGTGTCCGTGAACGCCGTGGGCAGGAGCCAGCCCAGCAAACCATCCCTGTGCTATGCAACCCCTCCAGCTGGTAAACCTGGGTCTGGTTACCTAAATATTAGTATTTTCAGTGTTTCTTTGGGAATATCTGTGCCCTCCTATGCTGCAGAGGGTGTGAAGAAATCAGGGATGCTTGTGCTGCTCAGTGTCGGCCCCAGGGATTATTAAAAGTAGGTCCTGTGGTGGGAATTACCCCCAGCTGGTTCAGTGGACTGGAATAACCCTCAGTAATTTTGGTGGGGCAGGTGACCACATAAATTGACTGTATTAGCTCAAGTAGTGCATTTTCAGAGAGATAAAATCAGCTGGAGGATGTCTCGTGACAATATTCTGATATTATAGATATTAATGAGATGGGAACCCTGCTGGGATGAATTCCACAGTGACTAGTAAAAAAGAGCAGCCCAGCAGTTATATATCAAGTGTCCAGGTGTTGTTCTGAGCATTTGATGTGCAGTTAGGACAAATGTAAATTTTAATGACCCAACTTGCTGTGTTGCATAAAATGCCCGAGAATGCCAAAGGGAGGAGTCCACACTTCTGGGTTTTCCTACGCCTCTAGCACCCTATTCTGCTGATTTTCCACCCTTTGCAGCCCTTCACGGACAAACAGTTCCTGGAGAAGGTCTAGGTTTACAAGGAGCCTTTCAGGAGCACTAAGCTTGTCAAAAATCTCCATTTACAGAGCATTCACTGGGGCCGAAAATGTTGTCTCCCTGAAAGTCATTTTAGAGGCCAACTATTCAGCACAGCATTTGCATTCCTTGGCATTTTCTTTCTTTTTTTCCTCATTTACTCCAATTTCAGGTCCTTCTTCAGCTTTTTAGCTGCATGTGTCCCTCTAATGATGCACCTTCTGTTTGCTATCCCCACAGGGAGAAGAATCTCTCCCTCCTACTCCCCCTACATCTGGTGCTTTCAAATCCAAAAGTCACAGTTCCATGTTAGCTGGTGGCTCCAACCAACATGGGCACTTAGGAATCCAAACTGCATAAACGCCGTGTTTGGGTCCCATCAGCTTTGCTGATCCGAGTAATTCATCTCATGAATGTTTTTTGTTTAAGTGCCTGTCACTAATAGGGGAATTTCACATCCTTTTTGGCATTTAAATGCTGAATGCAAATAAGTGGGATGTGCAAACTAACCCTGTCACCTGTGTGATTTCAGCTCCAGATAAAAACCCAGAGAACATCCGAGTCGAAGCTTCCGAGCCCAATGAAATGGTGATGAAATGGGAGGTAAGGCAAGATCAGCAAATCCTATAGGAATGATCCTTTATTCTTCTGAAAGGTGAATTTGACTTAAATGCATTCTGTATTTTCAGTATCATTTTTGGTTTCAGAGGACAGTTTTTTATGTCTGACTTCGCAGGTTCTTAAAAAAATATGGAAGTCCTGTAAAGCGTAGTGAGAATTTCCCAAAATTTGCTCTTCTCTGCTTCTTGTATGCAAGAAACTGCTTCAAATAATTGTGGTCTTACCCTGCTCAGCAATTAAAATTACCAGGCCCGGGGAGGGGAGGGGTGGCTCATGATTCTGCCCTTCCAGCCTGGAAGTTTAAAAATGCCACAGATCTCTTGTCCAAGAGAATGTGAGCTTGAATTTTTATACCAAGAACTAAAGGAATGTGGATAAACCTCCAAAGCCTGTGATGTACATCAAAGGAATTATGTAAAAGTCTTGAGGATGGTTTCCAGACTTCAAATTTCCTGGGTTTTAAGCCTTGAGCTTTTGTGCCAGCAGTTGAGTTATGTATTCCTTCATTTAGCACAAATATCCACAACTGTGGAAGGAAGCAGATTTTTGTTGAGGCTGGAATTACACACAATTTGCATGAGATTTACTCCTCAATCTGCTGCTCCCAGCAAAGAACAACAAATGTTTCCCCAGTGTGAAGTCATGGTTTGGGGTATAATTGCATCCAAAAGGAGATGGCCCTCAAGATCCATGGACTTGGGTTTGAATGGGATTTCTAGCCCAGGGTAAGGGGAGACAATTCTGCCTCTCAGAAAAGGTTGGACTTGATCTTGGAGGTCTTTTCCAGCTTCAGTGAATCAATGAAATGCAGAGTTTTAGTACCCAGTATGGTTACTGGGAAATACTGGGATGGCCAACACATCTTTGAGCACCAGGAAGTTCATAATCACAGCTCAGACAGGGCAAAAGTGGAAGTGAAAGCTGAGCCTGAAAGGAGAGAATGGGACGGAAAGGCTTTGTTAAATCTTGTCGAATCGTTAAAATGTTAAACAGGATATTCATTTATTTATGGCATTTCCTGTGTGCTCTTCAAAGGAACTGCTGGGCACTGCACATGCTATTCCTGACAGACAAAGGCTGCAGAATGATGTTAATCTGCCTATTTTGGATTGAGAGACCATCTGAGCTTTAGTGACTGGATTTCCAGCCAAGGATTTGCAGCTTGAAGGGAGATCAAAATAAGAGTCGAGCAGTGCTGCAATCTAAGTCTATACAGGAAATCATGTTTTTAGGAGGAATTTTTTACTTCTCCATCTTTTCTTGCAAATCCCATTCCCTGGGATCTTTGCCATGGAGGTGGTGCCTGTGAGAAATGTGCCCAATCTCCCAATTCCTCTGCCACCGTCGTCCCAAAGGTCCTCACAGCAGGGCAGATCAGAGGAATTTTTGCAGATCCCCCAGATTTAGGTCTCCCCGTGCATGAGGAGCATCAATGAAGCATCACTTTCTGCTGGTGTTTGAAGCCACGTCCTGTCAGACCTCTTGGATACAAACCAGCTATTATATATTTAATATTTGCATATATTTAAATATTACTAAAAGCAGGCTATGTGGTGGGAAACACCCACAGCTGTTTCAGTGGACTGAAACAACCCTCAGCATTTTCGGTAGGGTAGGTGGTTGTTTTACTTCATTAATTAAAGTAGTGCATTTTCAGAGAAGTAAACTCAACTTGAGGATGTCTCCTGACAAGGTATTGCTATGCATCTCCTAATATTTTATAAATTCCTGTTAATTAGCTGGAAACCCTGCTGGGATGAATTCTCCAGCTGACTGGTAAAAGCAGAGTGGCCCAGCAGTTGCACATTAAATGTCCAGGCGTAATTTGAAGCATTTGGTGTGTAGTTAGAACAAATCTAAATTTTAATGACTCAACTGGCTGTGCTACATAAAATTCCAAGATAAAATGCAAATTTTATCTGTGCTAAAAGGCACACACAGCCTTATGCCAAGCTGTGCAATTCAGTTGTGCTGAAGGCGTGTGGTTTTACATCACACTGGAAAACCTGTGGCAAAACAAGACCTGATGTGTGTAGGATGCAGAAATATGGCTCCTAGCAATTAATCTGGATTTTAATCCAAGCCTTTCACCCTCCTTTCTCTTGAAGCCATGATGGTGTTATTCCAGTCATCTTCAAATTAAAACGACAGCAAAAAGTCAAAGCTTGGAGTTTTTTGCCCTTTTTCTCTCCCAGTGTTGTAACACACATTCCAAAATTACCCCCCTTCCCTCAGCTGCTGTTCTGTGATTACAGCAAAGGCAGACAAGATCTCTTTTAACTTTTCCCCAGCCGCTGAAGCCCATGGAGAGGAACGGGCCGGGGCTGGAGTACAAGGTCAGCTGGAGGCAGCGGGGCGTCGAGACCGACTGGAACGAGGAGCTGGTGAAGAAACACTCCCTGAGCGTGAGGAATGTCCCCACCTTCGTGCCCTACGAGATCAAAGTCCAGGCAGTGAATAATTTAGGATCTGGCCCTGAACCAAACATCACCATTGGGTATTCAGGAGAGGATGGTGAGTGGCAGGAACTTCCCTGTAAAGTGGGGGTTTCTTGTGCTGCAGAACGCTCGGGTGTGGAGTGATGGATTAGGCAGCCCAAAGCTGTTGGAATGCCAGAGGGGCTCCATGAGGCATGCACATGACCTGTGCTGGGTGCCTGGGTGCCAGCCTGCTGGAGAGTGAGGGGTTTTTTTTGGAAAGGTCACTTGTGTGCTCATTAATCTCAGTTGTTGGCTTAGTCTGGGTACTCGTTTGAAGGCCACAGTCCATGAGAAGTCTCTGAAGTGTAGCAGTCGTGCTGTAGTTGGTGGGGAAAAAAATCTTTGCATTCTCTGAGGCTTGACCCAACAGTTTAGCCCTGTCAGAAGTTAAATACACTGACAATTAGGGACGAACTCGCAGGCACTGGGTGTTTTAAGTGAATTTACAGACAATGCCACATTCCCGTGTGTGCTGGTGTTACCTTGTCCACGAGTCCTTGAAGAACGTGTTGTCTTCTCCAGCCTGGGTTTCTGTCCCATGGTTTTCCATGGCTCCCAGGTGGAGTTTCAGTGCTGGAAATGGACTCAGTGGTGGTCAGACAGGACAATCTCCACTGCACACCCAGAGGTGGGAACAGGAAGGTTTGGTGGTGCAGAAGGGGTGGTGAATAGCGAGAACAAGAAGAAAGAAATTCCACAGCGTGTTTATTTTCTTTGTCTGTCTGTGATGAGTCTAATTTTGTATCTACCAGTGGAAAATCTTCCTTGCAATTCAGTCGTCGATGGATCAAGGCCTCCTTCTTTTCAGGCACTGTAATAGCTCTCTGTGTTATGCAGTGATTAAAATCCTACTGTTTAATGAGCTTAGTTGTAAAATGAAATTGATTATAAAAAAAACCTTTATGATTGCCTTCTTGAGTGCCGTGTTAATCATTTTTTTATTCTTCTCACTGCTGTAAGCATTGCTTGAAACAGGAAATCATAAATGCTAGTGTTGAAATTCATGTGTCCCAGTGCACATGTATCCCAACCCTCAGCAGAAAACCTTGCTATGGAAAAATAATGTTTATTGGCCCATTCCACCCACTGGATGCAGGTTGAATGGCTTTTTGCTTGCCTGCAGTGAGACTGCATCAAGTGGCACAGCTGGAGCTGGAAAGCCAAGCCCTGGAGCTGTGAACAGTGCGAATCTGGGCTCTTGGAAGTGTCTTTAACACCTGGGACTTTTGTTTTTACAGTTCCAGATGCTGCTCCTTCGGGCGTGTCGGTGGAGGTTGTGAACAGCACCCTGGTCAAAGTCTTCTGGTTTGGAATACCAAGGGACAGAGTTCGTGGGCACTTAAGAGGCTACAAGGTTACAAGTTTCTCTATAAATATTTGTACATAGTTGAATAAAGTATCACCTGAGTCCCAGATTGCAGTCTCTCGTTTTTGGGAAGATGAGAGAGAACATGATCGTGTTCATCCCCATACAACATAATTTGTTACAGAAATCCCAATCTCCACGCAGGTCAGCTGGTGGAAAACAAAAAGCATGCTGGATGGAAAGAGGCATCACCCAGAGAAGCACTTCCTAACGTTTGTAGGAGACAGGAACTATGGGATGATTCCTGGCCTGGAGCCCTTCAGTGAATTCCGCTTGACGGTTTTGGCTTTCAACTCCAGAGGAGACGGCCCCGAGAGCTCCCCCGTGGTGTTTGAAACTCCAGAAGGAGGTAAGACATGAGGAAAATACGGGATGGAGGGACATAAATTGAAATTGTCCTTGTGACAAAGTGAGTTGATTCCCTTATTTAAGGTGATTGTAAAATCTCCACTATTCGTAGAACTCTTCACTTGAAAGGGGAGCTGTGGATGTTGAGCTAATCTATATCCTCATTTAGCAAGAATTTGTAGGGACAGACCTGTTCACTCCTCTGAAATCTCATCCCTGTGTCTTCCAGTCCCTGAACAACCACGTTTTCTGAGGATCCTGAACTTCGACCAGGACTCGGTCACTCTGTCCTGGGGACTTCCCAAGAAAGCCAATGGCCACCTCACTGGCTACATTCTGCAGTACCAGATAAGTATGTGGCTGGTTTGCTTTGAGTTCAGAATTGAGGCAGGATTAGTTAGGGAAAGCTCCCAGGTGTGGTGTGCACAGAGGCTGCCAGAGGGCAGGCTGCAGTCAGCTCCCAGAGGTAAAAGTTTTCCATGCGCTTTTCCCATGGAAGCGCCCGTTGCTGCCATTCCCTGTCCCACATTTATGGGCTGATACAATTATTTCACATTGGCAAATTATACCTAATGCAGTGGTTAAAAAGTCCCATAAATTGTAGGTGCATTTCACTGAAGTGAAACTCATTTAATACAGAGAGATGAGAGCACTCCATGAAGCCACATTAATATAGATCTGCACATTATGTCAGGAAGCTTCTCCCCTACTAAGGTGCCTCAGCAGAAGCACAAAGAACCACCTGAGTCGTGGTATTGAGTGATCACACCAAAAACAAGCAAATACCAGAGGATTTCTTTCTTTCTTGCCTAGGAAAGAAATGAGAAACAAAGACAACCTCAGGCAAGACCCAGTACTTGGCCCAGACTGCCACAACACCAGTTGTGTGGTGTGGTGGTAATTCAGTGTATTTTGTATGTTCTTTGAGGGTGGAAAACGATGAGTCTGTGCCCTATTAATGAAAAAAAAACCACCCATGTACTTTTCACTTCTCTCTGCTGATAGCAGAACTGCTTGGTTGCCTTTGCCAACAGGGGCTGGAGTCTGGATCTTCCCTTTGGTTTTGCTGATTATGGGTAGAGAGTGGATCTATTTACAGAATCACGGACTGGCTCAGGTTGGAAAGGGACCGCAGAGAGTCATCTGGGTCACGCCACAGCACAGGAGTGTGTCCAGGTGGCTCTGGAATATCTCCAGTGAGGGAGACTCCACAGTCTCTCTGGGCAACCTGTTCCAGTGCTCGGTCACTGCACAGGGAAGTTCTTCTTCATGTCCGGGTGGAACTTCCTGGGAATCAGTTTCTGCCCTTTGCTGGGCACCACCAAACAGACCCTGGTCCTTCCTCTGACCTCTCCCTTCAGATATTTCTGTATATTTATAAGATCCACCCTCAATTTTCTCACAACCCCTCATTCAGCTGCCAGCTCTGAGGAGCCGGAGCAGCTCACAGCACACCAACCACCCTCTAAGTTGCTGGTAAAAGTTTGCAGATGTTCGGAAGCAAAGCAAGGAGCAATTCATAGATATTTGATGATCTAGGAGACAGTCATTGTTACCTCCCACTCAGGCTGTGCCTATGTGCAATCAGAGAGCTTTTCAAGAGCAGTAATAGCTCACCGAGCCCCTGGGAGATGGAGACGGAGAGGGTGTCAATCCCATTTAACACCGGCAGGAAGGGCAGATACACTCATCCAGCCTTCCTCCTCCTCACTCCCTGCGGAATGCTCCCACCTGGGGGTGCTCAGGGCACGTTTCCAGGCTCTGACCGAGGTGCTCTTCCCTTGCAGTCAACGAGACGCACGAGGTGGGCCCCGTGAGCGACGTGAGCGTCACCAACCGCTCGACGCTGAGCTGGCGACTCGCGGGGCTCAGCCCCAGCACCAAGTACAAGTTCTACGCCAAGGCCTGCACGGCCAAGGGCTGCGGGACGGCGGCCACCGAGGAGGGGCTGACGCTGGCCCAAGGCAGTAAGTTCACACAGCCTGCTTTGGTGCCGAGGTGCTCCACCAATCGTGGTGAAATCTGTCGGGAATAATCCAGGCTTGGCGTTTCCTTTGTAATTAGGGGAAGTAAATTTGTTTTCCTTGCCATGAGAGCAGTCAATGGACTTTTGAATGTGGCTGTGGTGTTTTTCAGGAAGGCAGAGCTCATCTGTTTCATTTTGCTGGGCAATCCTATTTCTGTTCCCACCCATCAGCTCCTTAAGCCATAGTGGAATAAGTGAATTGCTTTCAGGCACAAACAGAACATTGAAGATAGAGCTAATCTGTTCTCAGTAGTATTATAAAAACAAATTCTGCCCGTGCATGAAGATGGGGGATTGCCAGCAACATCAGGGTCAGCTGTTTGACATGGAAAATCCAGATAACCATTAAGTTGACTGGATTTGCTCCATTATTTATGATTATTTTGTCAGAGACCGGGAGTGAACATTTGTGTGCCACTTACACCCTGTGCTGAAACACTGATGTTCAGTGATTTAAAGGAGAATCCCAAGCACTCTATGATAGCTCATCTTTCACTTTCAGCTGAAATGAAATAAAATGTACTGCGCTCAGCAAGTCTGAGAGCTCCACAATACTGAGGAGCAGCTCCTTGATATTAATCAGAAACCATTGCTGTGCACTTACCCCAGGGAAGGAGAAGAGAATGTGATAAACAAGAGTCCTAGCTGCATCATTTTTAGCAAAGATAACAGTCTGCAGCAATGTTGATGCAAAACAGAAAAATGGTCCATGTGCTGTTGGACTTCTAAGTTGCAGAATTCTTTACAGTTACTGGTAAAACAGGTGAAAAATGTTTTAAATCATCGTGTCCCAGTTCAAGATCCAGTCAGAAACTGCCATTTGTTTCCTCAAGTAGTAAAACTCCTTCTCAACTGTCTTGTGGCCTCCAGTCTCACTGTAGAATACAGGTGCTCACCTGGCAGCAACTATTAATCACTGTGATTTAAAATTTATTCCTCATTAAGGAAAGGAAAATACCTTTTTTTTTTCCCCAAGCTCAAAATTCACCATTTCCTCTCATTAGTTGCCTTTTCTGGCCTTCATTGGGCAACCAGAATAATGTGTTTTGACTCCTTGAAAGCCTATAACTTCTTGAAATAACCTTGTCAGGGTTTATGAGATGTTGGCATTCATTTTGTTCTCATTCTCTACTTTCCTAAACTCTGTTTCAGCAGTGGCAACACCTGATTCTTGTGAAATATTCTTAGTCTAGAGTAGTATAATTAATAAAAGCTGCAAGGGTTCAGTTCTATGATTTATGTGTGCTCCTTGCTGCTTCTCCAGCCACCCTAAATTAGGGCACTGCATCTGTCACTGAGGTGCCATTAGAGTTCTGTGTCGTTATTTGCTGGCTAAATTGTTCAGATATTTTTCACCTAAACATGATAGGCTGGGGAAAAAAAAAAAAAAAAATCACTCTTTTAAGTGACCTTCTTGGGGTTTTAAGCTGTGGTTTGGGGACTGAGGCAATTGCTCAAAATTAAAACAATCTCTCTTTTTGAAGGAGGGGAGTGATTTCAGAAGTCAAAATTTATCATTTCAAATGACCTACGTAAATGACAGATATAAAATGTGATCCCCCCTGAAATGAAACTCCGTGATGGAGCATTCCACCTTTCTTTGGGCATTGATTCAGTGATTCTATAACACTCTGTTCCAGTTTAATAATAAACCCATAAAGCTCCTGTTGTTCATTTTAAGGCTTTGGAAACTTCCACTGCTGCAATTCAGCCTTTGCCGTGGGTATTTCAGAATTTCACAATGCGTTCTGCCAGGAAAGTGAAGATGTTGAGGTGGCAGCTCTGGATTCATTCACATTTTTGTTTTTTTTCACTTGATCTCCATCACTGCTGTTGCTTTAATTTATTTGCAGTTATCCCTGCTCTGTTGTCTGGAATTAGAAAGAAGAGGGACTCTCTTTATTTAATATGTGTGAGGATTCGTGTAGCACCACTGAAGACAAATCTGTGCAGGGAAAATGACTCAGATATGAAACCCTGATAGGCAACCTAAGATATTTATCATTTCTTGATAAAATACTCTGGACAATCATGAAGAACCTGAGCAAAAGGGAATTTGGATTGTACTGCAAAATAAATAATAGGTTAATTTCTGTGGTTTCATCTTGGTTTCATTCCACAGAAGAAGGTATGTTGTCCTTAGAAAATGACTGTAATCTCTGTCTTCATATTTTCAGGCAGTATTTCTTAAATGACCTCCAAAGTAATTAATTTTCCCCTGGAAAATGTCAATTTCCCCAAGATCATTAGCCCTCAGAAACATAACACAACACAATGTTCTTACAGAAGGGAAAAGATGAATTTAATGTATAAACCCTTCTTTAACACAAAGCTCCTTTTCATCTTGTGCTGCTCGGGGGTTACCAAACGCGTATTACATGTTGAGAATTATCATTGTGTGTCCAGAAATCCAAGCATTAATGAGAAATGCATCCACATGAAGCCATAGAGTTGTGGGTTTATTCTCTAGAGAAGCCAGGAAATAGAAGTTCACCAGTTTCATTGTATTCCAGTGGCCGTTGGCACGTAATTCCCAAAGGCTTTTGGCAAATCTTAGGGATGGGGTCCTATCCTTCAGGACCATTGGAGCAAGACGTGGGTTTAGCTCTCTTTTGCCATGGGCACAGTGGAAAAGGAATAATAAAATGCCTTTCCCATATGTAACCACTGGTGCTGTTACCAGCAAACCTTTTTTGCTCACAGTCAAGAAAATCTAATGAAATCCATGAAAATTTCTTGATCACCACCTCACCTATAAATTCTTCTCAATCAGCTTTACATACAACAGGTTTGCTAATCTCTGTATTCTAAAATAATCCAAATTTAACATGAAATACCTGCTGCACTAAAAAAGCCCTGAAAAGGAAGGATACTTGGGATAAAGATTCATACATTTTTAATAGCCAGGCAGCAGGAGAAAATGAATGAAAGTTCAACTTTGCATTTATTGCAGCAGATGTATTTAGGCAGGTATGGTCATAAATTAAGATGCTGCCCACAATTAGTATTTAGCTCTCAGACTGCCAGGAGTTGTTTTTATAAGTATATTTTCTAACAGATGTGCCAACTTCTGGAGAACACTCTGGAAAGTCTTTGGGGGTGGTTTCTATTGTTTTTCCCTTTATACCATAAGCTCCTATAAAAAATGTGTGCTCTGTTCTCCTCATAAATCTTGGAGCCCAGTAGGAATATTGTAAAATTGCAGTTCAGTGTTTAATGTTCATGCAAGTCCCATAGTGTGGCTGATAAATAGTGGGGGAAGATGAGAAGTGCTGGTGATACGCCTTTATTACTAATGCTCCTTCTCCCTTATTGGAGATTAAAAACCTAACCCAACTGCTTTCAATTTTCTGCAGCTAATTCCTGCAGCTTTCAGTGTGTTCCTGGCCTTCCAGAATGTGGAGCTTTCCCTTAATTGTGTGTCTTTGCTTTTATTTTTCAGGAGGCCACAGTGCTTTTTCTATTCCAGCCACCAAACCCACCCCCGTTAGCAAAGCTTTCTCCTCTGTAGGGCCCACGTTGGGTGTGTCACACAGACCAGGAAGAAATGGCATGGAAAGGAACCTCATAATCACCCAGCACTGGACACCTGTTCTGAGTTTTAAAGGAAAAAAAGTGGTTTGGGATAGGAGATGATAAATGGAGAGCTGTTGGTAAATCCCCAGTGCCAGATCAGGCTGGTCTCATCCCAGGATGTCCATCCCAGCCCTGAGCTGCTCCGTGCACCAGGGCAGTGGCAGCTGCAGCGTCAGACAGAGCTGAGCAATAAGTGGACAGAAAAAGGGATTTTTTCAGCCATCTCACTTCCCTCTTTCTGCTTCTCTAAAGAGCTGATGGTTCAGAAAGAAGAGGCTGCCGCAAGCTGGGAATGAATAGGGGGCAGAGAGAGACTGGTTGAGTTGGTTTAAGAATATGCACCACAAATCACCTACCAGGAGCTGAAGGTTTAGGATTTGCTTCCCAGGAATTCAGGAGAAATCCTTTGTGAGGAAGCTGGTGGTGTGAACCCTTTGGATCATGTGGTTATCCTGTCACACACGAGTGTTATGTGGTATTTAACAGACATTGGGTTGAAGGTTCATGTTCATTCCTGTTCCTTTATAGGTAATATTCCCATTTTTCTGATGCCTTGATTTTAGAGCATGTAATTAAAATGTACCTGTGGTATCCTGTTGCTTAATTTGCAGTTTGATTAAAAACTATAGCTGGGTTTCACATACTTCATTTAGCAAAAATTACCGATAGATGGATTAATTTATGCTAATGAGCTGTGCTTCAGTACCAGCAATATTTCAGCTGGATGTATTCTCTGGGTCCCAGTGGTCTGCTAATTTAACTGCTTATTGTAACACAAGGAGAGTTGCCTTGAAAAACTTACCCTGAACTGCTGCTTTGACTGTGCTTGGATTTATCTTAATCTTTTTTTCTTTTTTCTCTTCAGCTGTCAACTCAGCCTTAATCTCCAGCAGCTTCTTGCTTTGCTTATTTACTACTTGGACTATTAATGAGCATTGTTCCCCTGTCAGTGCTAATTGGCCGAGTAGTTTCCAGATTATACTTGGTGCTCAAGCCTTGGTTCAGATGGCTTTGGACAAAACAGGCAAATTGGGCAACTGAGAACAATTCAAGAATTATTTTTCTTAAGTGCAGCCCCCCCAAATTTGTCCTGCCATCGAGGACAGGGACACTCCCACATCGTAAGAGATCCCTCCATGTCACACACAGTTCTGAATTTGCTGAGCAGGCTGTTCATGTCCAGGCAGTGATTGTCAACTGCTCTAATGTCCTTTTTCCTGCTCTCCACAAAAGCTATTCTGAAACATCTTATTTAATGCCCCACAATCTGAATGCAGGCAGGGGGTTACAGGAGGTGTTTTACAAGTAGCAAGGCTCCAAAACCAGAGCTACTGGAATTCCCATTCTCCTAATCAAATATTAGACTATCAGCAACACTTAAATGCCTAAATAACCATTTACAGGCAAATTGTTTAGTTGTTTTTAAACCAGTGCTTTGTGCATGTATTGTGGAATTTAGAGGACATGGAAAATCACTGTCAGGAGAGAAGCGAGCACAAATCCCGCTGCTAATTTTCTCTGGGAGACATATAAGAATCCATATCCAGCTAACAAGCTGTCTGTGCTTCCCTGCTGAGTTCAGTTCAATGGGAGAAGCATCAAACCCCAGATTATCCATACAAAGCAAGCTCGTTTGCAAGTTGTAATTTTTTAAGCATGCATTAGTTAGAGCAGATCCATAATCCCCCATCAATATTAGCTTCCATCCCGGGAGATGTACAAACCCCTTCCTAAACATCAGGATTACTCCAGTCTGCTGTTGGTTTCATCTGATGGAACATCAAAAATCAAAGAGAGGGAATGTTTGGGGTTTCTGTTTTGCTGTGGAAAATCAGATTGCCTGATGCCAGATGTTTAAAATGACGTGTTGTATTTGCCTGTTATTTGTAACTCTGCTTTCACAGACCCTTTTTTCCATGAATGCCATTAATCCCTATGCCTTGAATGTGTGCATTCCCTAGGTAAAGGGAGCAGCAAGATTGCAGACGCAGTAAAGCCCACCCCAAAGTTTCAGGCCAGCGAGGCCCTCGAGCCTGGCACTGAGTACACAATCCGCCTAGTGACTAAGAACTGGGTGGATAACAATAGCATTTTTGAAGATGTAATTGAGACCAGGGGGAGAGGTGAGACACGAAGCCCTTCGAGGTGCTGAATGTTTGTTTTTCCGTGTGAATCCATGTTGAGGTCCCATCTTGTGTCCCAAGCTCATCGTTCCGTGCTGTGGGGGTGAGGTTGGCCCTTGCAGTTGAATCCCATGGGAGCACAAACACGTCCCAGGTTCTTGGCTGAGCCCTGTGCATGGAACAGCCTGGAACAATCCCAAACCTTTACAGACCTGAGAGGGCAGCTGGGATAAAACCCATAAGTGGCCAGTTTGGTGATTTGCATGTACTGGGGACACTTTTACCTCTCTCTCTCTTTCGCAAAACTGCTTTTGCATGAGAGGTTTAACAACTCTGTGCTCAGCTTTGCTGTGTGCTGCTAATCCTTTGAGTCAACTGCTCTCTCAGAGCCACCTTGCCCAGTGTCTGTGTCGTGCCTTGCCGCCTGCACGCTCCCCTCCAGTCCCAAATGTCACACTCTGGACACCTTCCTGCCTCTCACTGAAGTCAATACCATCCGTAGTGATAGAGTGATTCCATTAAGATGCAGCGAAGAACGTGATGTGTTGGTGTTACCGTAGGGTGCTGCCCTTTTCCTCTGATTGATTTTCTCCCTTTTTCCTCCTCTCCCATCTCCCCAAGCCTACGCGGGCATTTACGATGGGATTTCCACCCAGGGCTGGTTCATCGGGCTGATGTGCGCCATCGCCCTGCTCACCCTGCTGCTGCTGACGATTTGCTTTGTCAGAAGAAATAAAGGAGGCAAATACTCAGGTAAATGGATTTATTGTCCTTTCCCTGTGTTCACGTGTTAATAACCAACATCCTTCAGAGTTTTCTCTCTGGGGGCCGCAAGGCCGCGAGCACAAACATCCAATTAGGATTTGTAGCTTTTGATAAATATCCACGGATGGGGTTTTAATGAATGTAAGTGGAGCTGTGCTCTCCGGGTGAGGCAGTGCTGTGTGCTGGTCACAGAGCCTGCAAAGGCCTTTCCCAGAACTCCTGGAACATGCCAGCATTTAATCCAGCAAGATCCTTGCTGGCCGGGCTCCCTGTCTGCTTTCCACCTGGGAACTGCTGCTGGACACACGGACAGAGCTTCCACAGGCAGCTTAACAATGGAATATTTTGCTAAAAATTCACTCTGTAATTTTCCAAGCAGTGAGTAAGGATTTAAGTAAATGTATTGCTGTAGAAATCTGGTTGCCCAGAGAGGTGGTGGATTCTCCATCCCTGGAAGTGTCCAAGGCCAGGTTGGACAGGGCTTGGAGGAACCTGGGACAGTGGAAGGTGTCCCTGCCCATGGCAGGGGTGGAATGGGATGGGCTTTAAGGTCCCTTCCAACCCAAACCATTCCATGATTCTATAAATAATTGCTTTTAATAAGTTAGGAAATGGTCCCAAACTCGTGGAAGCTCACAGGTTGTGTCCAGCCACCTCCAGGCCAGGCTGGAGGTGATGGCAGATGATTTTCCCCTTGCCCCTGGGAAAAGAAAAACCCATGGCAGAACACAACTCAGACATCTGTCCTTTATTTTATTTGCACAGTGAAAGAAAAAGAAGATTTGCATCCAGATCCCGAAGCACAATCAATAAAAGATGAAATCTTTGGGGAATATAGGTAAATAGGACCTGCTTTCACGAGCCTTTGTGTTTCTTGGGGTTCTGTTTGTTTCCAAATGCTATCATTATTCGGGACATTTTTATGGCATGCAATTAATGCTGTTTTTCATTTTCAAAGCAAACCTCATAGGAGTGGATAAGAGTAGGAATATCAAGGTATATCCAGTATCTTTCAATCCATCCTAGCTGGGATATAAGGAAATGTTGATGTATTGGTGGTTATTTTTCACTTTTTTTTATTTTAATTAGCATTGTATGAATAATGTAAATATATATGATAATTTGGGGTGCTGCTGAAAAGCCCATTGAGTTCTATGTCTTCAATGGGTTTTTGAAACTCAGACCCGAATCATGTAAAATGGGGAATGGTCGTTTTGGGGAAGGAAACAAAGAAAAGTTCGAAATATGGTAAAAAAATATAAAAGCCTCAAACATCTCACTACAGAAATCCCTGTAGGAGAATTGAAATAATCACTTTGGCTGCTTTAAAATAACTAAAACTTAAAGCAATACGTAATTGTGATATGGAGGAAAATACATAATTGTAAGAACCATGCTGGAAAACTGGTGTTGCTGGCCTTAAGGGCACAAAATTGCTGTTGAAATCCCACTTATATATACTACATTATTTGTACTGGAGTAGGGCCTTTTTTTTTTTCTGCATAATTTCATCTTTATTTAATTTTTAATGCTTTCTAATGGGACAAATATTTAGAAAGGTAAGAAAGCCCTGAGGTTAATAACTTTGACCCCCCTCCTTTCCCCCCGAAATCCAAACTTGTCGTTTTTCTGAGGAGAAATGCCCTGTGCAGAAAAGCAGCAATTTTTTTTCTGTGGTGATTATGCACGTACTGAGTCCATCCTGAAAAAGTGAATTTCAGGTTCATTTCTCTGTCCCTCCTTAGATAACATTGCCAAAGATTTGGCAGAGTTGGCATCAGCAGCAAGGGCTGTAATTGAGTAATTATGTCCCTAATCCAGAGGCCTAATTTAGTTTTTTTATGTAATCTTTTAATATATTCCCAGTGCCCCCAAATGTCATTTTCAGGCTGTTCTTGTTGCTCGTCTGTGGTGCCATTAGGAGGAATGGCCAGTGAAATTCCCCTTTTTTTCCCTGAATTTTGGTGATGGGCCTGTCTTTTTTCATGGACTTTTCCCTGAACTGAGACTGCAGATGCAGACATTGATTCTGCTTTGGTTTTTCCCAGTTCTTCCCCTTTTTCCTGGAATTTTCGCTGAACAGAGACTACAGATGCAGACACTGATTCTGCTTTTGTTTTTTTCCCAGTTCCTCCCCTTTAGCAGAGGCAAACTCCAGTGAGATAAACTCTGGTAAAATAAAATAACAGCAGAAAAAAGGGGAAAAGCACCTTTATTGGTCATTTAAACTGAAAGAGATGCTCCCAAAGCAGTGGGATGTGACCCACTAATGTGATATCACTTCCCCCACCCACCTCAAAAGGAAAATAAAATAAATAGGCCCTGAATGTTTTCCACTGTTTTGTAAAACGAGAAATGTCTCTCTGTGAGGTTCCAAGCACTTGACGTCAGCCTTGATGGCTGGAACAGACCCCTGAAATCCTTTCCAGCATTCCCTTTTTCCTTCCCCTTCCTTTCTGTCCATTCTGTCTGCCCGAGGCAAAAAGGGAAGAAAACCAAATAGATGGGTATTGATAATTGCCTATTAACCAAAACATTTGTTGGAATAACGACAAAAATCCTGCGTGGGGGAGATCAGGTGTGTGGGCATCGCCTGTGTGAGGAGCACCAGGGCAGGACTCACAGGTCAGGTCATCCTCACTGTTGCACCCACGTGTGTCCCTCACTCCTCCCTCCTGCTGCTTCCCTTCCCCCCCCAAGGGCGGTTTCCCTCCTCGCCGTTTTCCATTCCTCGGATTTTTGGAAAGGCCTTTCTTTATTTTGTAGTGACAGCGATGAAAAGCCGCTGAAAGGCAGCCTCCAGTCACTTAACGGGGACATTAAAGCCACTGGAAGTGCTGATAGTCTGGTAGATTATGGAGAAGGGGAGCATGGCATGTTCAATGAAGATGGTTCATTTATTGGAGCTTATTCTGGATCTAAGGAGAAAGGATCAGTGGAAAGCACTGGGAGTTCTACGGCAACTTTTCCTCTCCACGCCTAAAATGATTGGTGTTTAATTGTGATATTTATCCTGGTTAGCTCTCCACAGTCACCACGTGTGCTCGGGAGCAGGCTGCCAATTGAGCCAGTCAGGAAACCCCTGACATCCAGGTAATACAAAAACGAGTCACTGCCACTAAAAGATGATTTTTTCCATCCTAATTTCTATGTGTTTCCTTCTCAATAAAACAAAATATTTCTTTACACGATGTGTTAGTCTGAGCAAACCAGAGTTTCTTGGTGGTACATCTGTATCCTTACCTGCTGCTCTGGGTGTTCCTTAGGCTTGAATATGTTTCTCTGTGTAGGACTTTTTCCCTGTATGGCTGTTGTCACACACGTGTGTTTGTAGAATTCCCTCATGGCCTTGGGTATAAACCTCGAGGTCGTGGCACAAACAAAACCAGCAGGTTACTCTGCAGAGTGACACAACGAGGAAAATCAGAATTTAAAATACCAGAGAGATATATTCTATATATTGTATAATTTTCCCTAAAGAATCAAACCCCTTTGTGTACGATATCCAAAAAAACTGTTTTAGTGGTTACAGCTGACTTAATTACCAATACTTAGAGATGCAGCTTTACCCACAGCAAAGTGTGGGTGAAGCTGCTGCCCAGTAGCTGGCACTATTTCCTTAAATAAGTTAAGCTGCAGCTCTTTCCTGTGGCAAGGCAAAACAGGGTTCTCATCCACCATCACTCGAAATACCTTCATTTTTCCCCAGCTGCAAGCTGCATTTCTGAGCAAACTCCTTGGTGTCTGTCTCATATCTGTATATTTGTGAGCTAGCAAACATTTCACGGAGACGTTGTACATATGATATTAATATTGACACAGGTCCAGAGCAGCCTGGTTTTATTTTGAGGTGAGACATGTTGCTAGCATGGGTCTGTATAGCTGTGTAGGAATGACTAGAATTGCTTCTCGGTATGGATTTGGACCAGCAGAATTAGTTTTCAGAAGGAGTTGTGTGTATAGGAATCACCCAAACCTCACACCGTTCAAGCATCACCTAAACTAGACCTACCTGACTTGCAAGAGTTCATTTATTTTCAGCCTATTCACTGTTAAATAAACAAAAGCAAAAGCAGAGAGAAAATATTATGGTAGAGTTTCTTTTTCTATTGTGTTGGCTGAATGCTGGTTTAAATCTGGTTCTTTGCCTCTCCAACACTAACTCAGCTGAGCTGTACAGCACATTTTTTTGGTCTTTTTGTATTGGAATCTCCTGAATCTCTTTTTAATAGCATTTGTAGTTCTGAATTTGCTTGTTTGAGTTGAGCATCAACGTGGCTTCATTTCTTCTTGCACTTCCCAGCGACTGCCCCCTCATTGGAAAGGTTTTTCGGTAGTTCCTGCAGGAGGAATAGATCCTAAAAGCTGTTTGGCATCCTGATAGCAATTAGGCAAATATCCCCAGTGGCTCCTTCAGGGGCTCCATGATTTCAATGGAAGGAAGAGAGGAAGCAAGAATTACTCACATGGCTCTGAGTTTCCAGCGGGGGCTACAGTGAAGCCCAGGGAAATGCAGATTTTTCCCAGTGGAAAGGCTGTGGATCACACACAGGGCTCCCCTCAGGCTGGGGCTGCTCCTCACAGCTTGGCAGTTTCTGGAAGCCTTTGGTGCTCGATGCTTCTGCTTATCTGTGCCTCTTTTCGGGTTTTTGATTGGAGCTTTCAAGGGCTTCTCATGTAACCTCTGTTTGGGAAAAGCAAACCCCAAAGAGCCACCCCAAAAGCCCCATTCAGGCTGTGCCTGTGAGTATAAAATGATGAGTGGAAATCTGCCCTCAATCAAAAATCATCCCATCCCATATCAGTGACCCCACGTCAGTCACTTTTTATTCTTTATCAAGTAATATTTTCTGTATTTCATTCAATCCAAACACTGAAAAAGTCCAAAAGCCTTTTAATTTTGGGAGGGGGGAGGAAAGTAATTTTCCAAAGAAGGGAGTGCACAATTAGAGAAATTTGAAAATTGGCATCTCATCAACAGAGCCATTTTCCAGCAGCATCTTTATCTGCTGACTCGTGTCTGCTGCAGCCCAAACCAGATAAAATCTAAGAACTGATTAGGCTTGTGACAATCTGCTGCTTGCTTTGGGCTGGGTTTAATGTATTTCTTTTAGGAATCATTTACAATGATCAAAGGTCTTTGAAAAAGGAGCAAAATTAAGGAATAAAATGGGGGTGGGCTTGAAAAAGGAACAAAATTAAGGAATCAAATGGGGGTGGGCTTGAAGAAGGAACAAAATTAAGGAATCAAATGGGGGTGGGCTTGAAAAAGGAACAAAATTAAGGAATAAAATTGGGGTGGGCTCCCCCAAACCCTCACGTTGGGCTGAGGGGGTCTGTGCCTGCACACACCCATCTTATTTTCCTGCAGGTCACTGCAGATAAACCAGACTCCTCACCCCAGAAAATGCCTCTGTTAAGCAGACAGACGTTTCAGACCATATTAGTGAGTGTCACACGATCCCATAATGGGTATAAATCCCCCGTGCAGCTCTTGCCCTGCTGCTGCTGCTGCGAGGTGTTTGTGCCGTCCCTGTGCTGTGCTGCTCAGCCGTGCTGGTGGCGCTGCTTTCCCCACCCACATTTTAATTCACAGCCTTAAATCTTAATGTTGGTGTTCCACGATGCCTCAGGACCTAAAAATCAAACGGGGAAGAAAAGATGTGCAATGGAACCTGGATTTTTGAACACAGATTTTAAGGAATATGCCCAATGAATATTAAACAAGTGGCTCAAACTCCCAGGAAATCTCACTCACCTGAGCTGTTTCCTCCTCCCCAGTAATTTATTTTCCTTTTTCTCCTGCACTGGGATTTTTCTGCTGTAAAGGTACCCTGGAAAGTGCAGGACATTGATGGTTTTTTAGAGATTTTTTTTCAAAAGTAAATTAAGAGAGCGAGCTGAGGTTTTCCTGAGGAGTTTTTTGTCATTGCAAGGAGCTGGGCTGTGGTTTTGTCTTGGTCCGTGACAGGTGAGAGGAAGTGTGACCATGTAGCTCAATAAAAAGTGCCACCAATTGTCCTGCAGTTTATAGAGCTTCCTGAGTTGGAAGGGACCCACAAGGTCATCAAAATCCAACTCCTGCCCCTGCACAGGGGAGCCCCAGAAATCACACCCTGTTCTGAAATAGTGCACTGGGTGTTAAATCCTTTGGGTTGGGTTGTCTGGGGTTTTTTGGGATGTTTTTTTTCTCCTCTGGCCAGGAGTGTTTATTAAAATCAGCTGCTGGAAATTTGTGGTGGATTCATTGATTAACGCCTAGCAGGGAATTCCAGCCTGCCTGCTGGGAGGAGGGAGTCCAGCCATGGGAGCAGAACAGGGAATTATGAATTATCCCATGCCATGGCTGTGGTTGGGTTCCGTTTGGTTCTGACAGCCCAGGACGTTTTGCCTCAGTCCAAGTGTGAGAGGGAAAAATGACACTTTCGGATTTGATATCCGAGTCAACCCAGGATGTCCTTCCAACCAGCAAGGAGGAGGCATTTCCCTGGCCCCACAGATCCAGGTCTGGGGATTTAAGCAGCCTCTGGAAGAAGAGAGGGATGGGTCTTGCTGATAAAGTTGTACAGTGCATAAGATTAAACAAATAAAATCAGCTCTTCCTAAATAATGGGGGAAAAAAAAAACCCCTCTGTCCTTTCTCCCAAGGGAGCTGTTTGAATTCCCAGAGCAGCATAATATTGATTTGGTGAGATTCATTTTTCTCTAATTTATATATATGAATGTGATTACACAATCAAGAACTTGCAGGAACAGCCCCAGCTTCCTTCCCTGGCGAAATTAGGGGATCCAATCTCGTGGCTCTGCATTCCAGCAGGATAAAAGAACAGCACTGGGCATCAAAGCCCTGCTGGGGCTGGGTCTTTAGGAAGAGCAGAATTAGAAATTGAATCAGAAAATTACTTTCCCCCTCTGGATAAAATTGTGTGGTCATGTATAAAAAATTAAAAAGCCTTGGTTGTAACTCACATCTTAAATGGATCTAATTAGCAAATCATTGAGTGATTGATATTTGTTCTGCTGTGTCCGTGTTACACAAATTCCAGTGAGTAGCTCTTTTCCTGGCAACTGCTTCCATTGAATGGCTCCAATCCAGTGCATGAGAGGTTTTCATAAAAGTTTTCAGGCCAATATTCTTTTTGAGTTGAAAACAAATAGTAGCACAATCTTTCTATATATATATATGTATCAAAAAAAAGGTGGGGTTTTTAAACAGTAATTCCACATTTTGTAAAGGAAAGTTAGAATAACATTCACTGCTCCTCGAGCTTTTGAGAGGAGACCTCAGCATCGTTTTTCATAGCCATGATTTTGCAGATGAGAGGTGTATTTAGGTTATTTTACTTAGCTGTAAGAACAGATAGAAAGAAAGGAAATTCTTTGCGGAGAATTCCCTTTTTTTTGCCAATGGATCACGCCCTCAGCTGCGTCTCTGTCAATGTTTATGACAAAATAAAAAGGTACAAACCACGCTGGAGTAGCAGGACATGTTTACATTGCAGCTCTGGATCTTTCATGTAAAATCTGAAGTGATCTGCACTGATTTGTTCTGTTTTCAGGCAGGAGCCCCTCGGGGGGTTTGAGCCAAAGCATTCTGTCTGTTCATTTTTTATTGTTACGATTCTGACTTTAAACAAGAGACTTTGTAATTTCATGAGAAAAAGATCGAAGCAAATGTGGTGTCACCATCACAATGTTACTTTTTGGGGAGCTAAATGTTAGTGTGCATTGATTAAAGTGTAGAGAAACGTGTTGTACTGTAGTTGCTGTTTGTACCACGCAGATGTGCACGTACGGTTTGAAAAGATATTTTCATTTTACATGAAATACAACTTTGCTAATAAAAGTTTGACTTGATGTAATCCTCAAAAGCCTTGGCTGCGATCAGCAAGTTTCTCTTTTGTTTGATTGGGGGGTTTTGTGTGATTTTTTTTTCACTGGACACCATTTATTTGGTGGGAATTGGGAATCTGATTTAATTGTGACTCACAGCCCTTTCTAGGCTGTGATCCGTGGGGTTTTTTTGATTTCACACCGAGGCTGAGCTGCCCTCGGCTTTCACTGGGATTTTTGGACACCATGGACTATCAACCCTCCAGATATGACACCAAAGCAGGATGAAGCTGACCTGCAAACACCCTGAATTCAAATTCCTCACTGATTCCATGTGATCCTCTGCTGGACCAAACTATCACCCTATACATTGTTAGCATCTCTCACATGCTTTATTCACCCTGTTAACAGCACCAAACCTCCCAGCACACAGAGTTTCTACTCCTCTCCATCAGAGATCACCAGAATATTGGTAATTTTATAAATATCCAGGCACAGAAAAACCAAGTAATACCTTTCTTTTTGTTGTTTTTTAGGGAAAACTACACTTGTTTTAGGGAAAACTACACTTTCAGCCTAAGGACTGAAATCTATATGTATTCATTTTATAGGAATTTAGCCAATGTGCTTTGTGTGCCAAGGAAAATACCTTGGTTCTTTTGTTACTCCCTCCCCATCACCAATATTCGGTGTTCTAGGATTAATTCTACTCTGTCTGTCCACGGGGAACGTTCTGCAGGTGAACACAAATTCACCCTCCTGACACCCGGAACAGCCAACCTGAGGACTCATTAAAAGCCAGCAGACAAATCCATGGCAGCTGATATTGAAAAAAAATCTATTTTTTTTTTTTATGTATTTAACAGGAATCTGGAAGATCTGGTTGATGCTCAAGTGTGTTGAGCATTACACTTGGTGCTGGTGTGGCTTTTGTGCTGCTTTGAGTGTATTTCATGGAAATACTCGGTGCTGAGTGTATTTCACTGTATTTCAGTGAAAGAAATTCTCCTTTTTGGCCACACGTTTTTAGCTGCTTCACTTCAGCAGGAAGGCTTCAGGACTTTTTTAAAATGCATTCTTCACCTGCAGGAACTCCTGAATACATTCAGTGGGCATGCAGGACTGTGCTAACAGGCGTTCACCTTTCAGGAAGGCGTCAAGGGCAGCCCAAGAAGGTTTTATTACAATTCATAGCCTGGAATAATGAGATTTACACTTTTCTCAATAGCATAATGGGGAGGAGAAAGCCCTGCAATCATGTGCTTCACTGGAGTGAGAATAAAGGTGCTGCTGCCACCGTCAGGTGTGCGGGAGCAGGTCCCAAAGAAACTGAAGGATAGAATATAGGATGAAGATGCTTTTATTTGATATTTTGCTTTTGAGACAAAGTTGGCATTATCAGAGCTGTTTTGGGGGACAGAGCATTCCTTCTAATGTTCAAACATTTCACTCTGTTCGTCGGTCTCACAAGGAAATGTCGTCGCTTTTCCACTTTGGCATCTGTTAATCAGCTGGGGCCGCAGAGGAGTCGCTCAGTCACCCCCAGGGAAACACCAGCAGCCTCACTCTGCTGAAATGTCTGAGCTCTGCAGATTTCTAAGCCTCATTTAACAAGACTTGGGTGTTGTTTTTACTGTGCTTGAAGCCCGCACGGTGTGGCTAAACCCACCCAGAAGAGCTGTCCCACCCCAGGCCCTGGATGTAGAAATGAGCAATTCTGTAAAAAAACACCATTCTTTGCATTTTAATTTTTTTTTTTTTCTATAGAGTTTGTACTTCTGTGCTGCATCTCCATCCTGGCCTGGGGGTTGCAGCATGTTCTTCGCCCTTTGTTTGGGACACTGGGGCAGGAATATCTCAAACCAGAAAATAGGCAGCAGTACTCTGAGTTTGGGGACTTTTTTTGCTTTTACCACTTAGTTTTGTTTGGGAGTCCCAAAGCTTGTTGCAGTACTTTTATTGACTTAAAACTCTAAAATTTGACGGTTTTGGCAGCTCTGAGATGGGGGTGAGAAGCAGGGATGTGAGGAGGAGTGGGAGGGTGGGAAACAAGGGCAGCTGTGGCTGGCACAGGACCAGAACTGGGCCATTCCCAATTGCTCCTCCTGAGGGAAATGAGGTCCAGGAGGTTCCTCTGTACTAATTATTCTGCTGCAAATCAGCTTTTCCTTCCAGTTTGGGATGGAATTGCCTTCATGGCTGAGAAGTGTTTCCCTCAGCTCTGGAATAGGAAGCTCTGTGCTGGTGTTACCTCTCCTCCTGGGGGAACAGGAGAGGCCTGGCCCCCACATCCTGCTGGGCTGGGGATGGAGCTGGAGCTGCTGGAAGCCCCATGGAAAGCTGGACCAGGCACCCAGGTGAGAGCAACCAGCAGAGGAAAAGGGGTTTGGTACTGCTTTACCTGGAAGAGAATGTCAGAAGACCTTGCTGAAGAGACCTGGGGGGCTGTGATCCCTCCCAAGGGGGTTTGCTGTATTAGGGCCGGTTTGCAGCCTGTGCTGTGGGATTTTCCCATTTTTCCCTGGCTGGATGATGTGGCTGCTCTGCTGTGTTTCCTCTGGAACAGGTCTCTTATCCCTGCTGCCTTTCCTGCACAAGCTTCTTTGTTTTCTTCCCCCTCCTGACTCCCTCAGGATTTACCTGTGCTGATCCCTCAACTCCTCTCCTGGGCTTGGAAAACTTCCAGCCTGCTTTGTATCCGTGCCGTGCTGAGGCTTCCTGCTGTCCACGTGTATTTCTCATCACCTGTAACCTCCCTCATCCCTTTGGGGTGGAAGCTGTGTTCCACTGACAGGTACACTTGGGGTTTTGAATTTAGCATGGATCGAGGTGTCTGAGCTGCCAGACTTTTTGGTACCTTTAAAAAAAAATTCAATTTTTTTTTTTTTTTTTTTTTAAAAAAAAACAATGTGTCCAAAGCAGT
>VZTE01000186.1:2519741-2667625 GCA_013397775.1 Eulacestoma nigropectus
AACAATGTGTCCAAAGCAGTTCCTGTTTGCTCCTCTGGGTGACGTAGAGAAGGTCTGGGCAGGAGTTCAGGCCCTCCCTGCTGCGTTGCTGGTGTGGGGATGTTCTTGAGCCTGGTCCTGGGGTGGGATTTAACGTGGGAATTGCTGGTGTCGCTCCCTCCTGTGCAAGTCTGCAGGTGGCTGGACCCAGGGGGCTGCTGGTATTTTGAAATGAGTCCTTTTTATGATTATTTATTAAATAATTAAAAGCATAAATGCAGTTTCTAATAAAAATCACTTCTCTCTGTGTAAACCTTTATGACTTCAGGCAGTCACCGTTCTGAGCATTTATTTTCCTCTAAGTGGCAATTTATATGAAACATGCATTAAAAAAATATTCCTGGACTGTTTCAAATGAGAGTTGAGTAACAACTTCCAGTGGTGCAGGAGCTCTGGCTAATTATTTATAATTTTGAAAAATACATTTTCCAAGCTCAGCATGGAGCCCAGAGGCCACTAAGTAAATAAATTCACATGAAATGCAGCGAAATCAGATCATTTGACACAGTAATTCACCTAATTTTAAAAAAAAAAAGTTCTTGAGGAAAAGTAGCTGCTGCCAAGAGGAGTGTCAGCAGAGGGATGTGAAAGTGGCAGTGGTGAGTGGAGTGGGAATAGCTCTGGAATATGGGATTGAGAGATGGAGGAACATCATGGAAGCTGCTGAAGCCACTCGTTTTCACTGTTGCCTCATCAGGATGAGTTGAGGAGGAAATTGTCTCCTGGAAATGTTTCCTTTGTTTCATTTCCCACAGCCATCGGTTGTTGAGAACTTAAAACTTACTGATTTGTTTCTTGGAAAATATTTACTGGCAAACCAAAAACTATTCACTTTTTTATTGCACTTTTTATGACTCCAAGGCTGCAGATTATTTCCTGTCCCAAGGCCTCTTAGCTGCCAGGTTTTACCCATTTTTCTGAGGGTTTTTGCTGGGTGTTTTCCTCTGCTGGGCTCAGCCACTCTCCTGCCCAGGTTTCCATTCTCCAAGGGCAGCAGCATCTCCTTGGCTTTACCTGAATCCAGCTTTTCTGAACTTCCAAGCTCCTGGAGTCCCAGAATGGCAGCATTAGGAATAAGAGGAAGAATTCAGGTGTTGTGCTTTCAGATTGTTTCAATAAGGAAAAAACAGAAGTACAGCCTACCTCAAGGAATGCAGCTCACCAGGTTTAGTCTGATTTATTGAGAATTTTACATTGTAAATCACACTTTTAAAAAGAAATAGCTACAAAACCTCTTCCTTTTGACTCCATGAAGCCATGAGGGAATGGAAGAAGAACGTGCTAATTCTTTAAATACTCAGGATTGTGACTCTGTCATTGACTCTGCCTTTCAAAATTGAGCATTTAAGTATTTGAAAAGCCCACATTTGGACTAATTTTGGCAAACCTCATAAAAATACGCATTCCTCAGTCCCATTATATCCAAGTTTAAATTTGTCCGCGTCTCTCCTTGCCAAATATTAATTTTTTCTCGCATCTGCCCTTGAAGTTTGCAGTTAAGGAAGCTTCCAGCTCCGGGGGCTCGTTTCATCAGCCACTTATCAGCTCCCATTGTACCTGGAGCTTTCTGTCAGCCTGACGAGACAGAGCTGAACCCATTTCTTCTTCTAATCAAGATAATAACTGCTAAGAACGGATGGATTTTGCTGCCGTTGAAAATGCAGACTAATTCTTGCCATAATTATCGAGTCTTTAACTGGTAATTGCACACTGTTCCCATCTATCTGCTGTCAGATTTATTTCTGTAATTGACCTCCTGGTCCAGGAATTAGAGACAGCCTTTGATTATTGGTTCAATTAGTCTTAAAGCATCATGGGTTTTTCTTTCTTCTTTTTTTTTTTAAGGTATTTTATCTCTCCAGCCAATCAGAGGAAGTATAAAAAATGTCACTAAGTATTTCTTACCTTTAGCACTGTTAGTACCTGCTGCGTCTCATTTCATTCAGTCTGTACAGATGCATTGAGGAGGGTTTTGATGAGAAATTAGTGACTTGGTGCTTTTTTCTTACTTTTAACCTTTAGGGACACCATTTGGGGAACAAGGGAATGGCTTTCGGTGGTGTTGGTGTTGAGCTGCTACATCCCCAGTGCTCCCCACCTGAGCTGTTCCCTTTGGAGCTGGATCCTTGCAGGGGGAAAAATAAAATAGAGGATTTGGGTATAGGTTCTGGAGGCTCTGGTGTGTCTGTATATTTAAAGATGAGGAAGGCAGAGAGAAGAATATACATTTTCTAGGGTTGTTGTTTTGAGTTCTCCACACAAAATGACCAGGACTGGGTTTGGGAGAATGGAAGAACAGGAATGTCATTCCTGTCATCCACAGCCATGACATGGAGATGGAGAAACGTGTGCAGATTGATTTCTTCCTTCCCCTGTGGAACAAGAGCAGTGCCAGGGATTTAAGCAACAACTTCTCGTCTGATTTTACTCATTAAGTGAAACAAAATTCACGTCAACGAGGGTTTAAATTAAGTGTGGATTTTCTCTCTCGTTGTTTATGAACTCCCTTACCAGGGAACTTGTTTGAGGTGGAATAACATCAGTGTCATCTTGTCATGGAGGGAGGGGAAAAAAAGCCCAACTCCAGGGGTCTAAAGCCTCCCTTTCCCTCCTTTTCCCCATGTCTGCACAGCGGAATTCCCTGCACATTTTCCTTGTGGAAATTCATCCGCAAGAGTTTTTGGGGAATATACGTTTGTGCTGCTGTTGCAATACGAATGAATCTCTATACAGAGATGGGAGAAAATGTCTGAAATAATACAAACCTGGTTTCTGGTTCCCACCCTAAGATGAGCAGCAGAATAGGATGAAACAGAAAAACCCCTTCCCCTGCATGAGGCAGATGGGATCTGGAGTTTAATTATTGCCTTGCAATGAGATTTTATTCAGTTCTACCTTAGTTTTAACCCTCACGGTGAGGTGCCCCTCAGGTAAACTTTGCAATCCCATCCCTCCAGGCTGTGGTGGGAGCAGTGCAGTTGGTGATGCCAAGGAGAGTCACACCTGGATTTTAAATTCCTGATGATCACCACTGATAACTCTTTGCATAAGAGCAAATATAAACAAATGCAGTCTGGAGTTTCATACTCCGGCATTCACCTGGCATTCCGGCTGCTGTTATTATCCCAAATCCTTTCTGTTCCTCTCCAGCTGGAGCAGGGGAGGGTTGCTGTGGTTCCACCAGGGGAAGAGGCAGATGCTGCCTCGTGCAGGGCGGCTCTTCCGGGAAAAGCGTGGAGATAACCGCAAGGAGTGATTGTGCCAGGGATGTTGCTTGTTCCTGTGTCTCCTCACATAATCACTTTGCTAACCTTGGCTGTGTCCTCTGGAAGGATCTGAGGCCATCCTGACTGTAAGAAATCACCTGTGAGTATCATTTCCCTGTGCCTGCTCCCTCCTGGACTCAGGACAGCATCCCTGCACCTCAATAACAGCTGCTTCAGCTCTCCTGCCTCCAGTTCTTTAACTGCATTTCAGCATCTATTGGGGGTTTTTTAACCTCAGAGCTTCTGCTGCTCGAGGGTTTAGGAACTTCAGGGCAGCTAAAGCTCCTGAGTGCACTGCTCAGCTGCTGCTGGACCTGCGAGGGCTCGGCCTCAGTTGGTTCATAAATAAGCTGGGTTTTAACACTAAAATTCAGCACCTCCCTGTGCCTCCTCTCCTGGGTCTGTCCCCCAGAGTGCTCTCTCCTAACGATGGCCAGCAGCTCGTGCATGAGCTGAGGGAGGGATTCCACTGGACTTCCTGTATCCTCATGGCTTCACTTTGGGATACTGAGGCTGGTCTATTTTCCCCTCCCGCCTGTACTGGCTTTAAATAAATCTGTCAATCCTATAGCAAAAAAATTCCCAGTCAAACACAGAAGCTCCTGAAAGGCACAAAATTGAAGACACTTGGAAGGTCTCAGTGTTCCCAGTTTACTGGGACCTGGTCCCTGCTGAGGCTGTGAAGGGATGTGCCTGAATCTATCCTGAGTTTGTGTAGAGTATGAGATTTTCACCTAAGCTTGAGGGAAGAAGTGGAAGCAGCCCAAGGCATCTCTGAGAGTTGGCCTTCAGTCAATCCATTCATTATATTATTAAAATATCATAAGGAGTCAGGGAATCCAGAATTCCCCCTCTCTGTAACTTCACCACTGCATCAGAGTTGCCAAATATATGGAATTTTTTTCTTTTCCCCCGTACAAAACAACAAGCTTAGCTGCTTCCCCGAGACTATTCATTTTCACCACATCAGGATCTTATTAATTCTTGATGAGAATTCAAGCATTAATCAATTCTTGATTGAATTCTCCCCAGAGGGAAAGAGGAGAAACTGGGCCAGATTTGCCTTTTGGCTGCTTTGAGTTCTGTCTCTGACTGAACACACATGGAGCAGTGGGATAATCAGCCTGCTCCGTATCAAACACATCTCCAGAGCTAATGGGGCACTTTGAAGGCAATCTCCCTGTAAAGGTTGAGGAAAAAGGGGCTGGAGACCCTTTCCTTGGCAAAAACACTTTAAAACCTTCAGATAAAAGTGATTTTTAAGTGCTGCTGGTATTTCCTTCCTCACGCCAGGGAAAAAAAAAAAAAAACCACAAAAACCAAACATATAATCTTATGAAAAATATGTCGAAACAGCCCAAGAAAATGTTGTTCCTGTTATTTGCGAGGGAGGAGTTACTGAGGTCTCAGGTGGTGGCAGTGCAATCCCAGAATGGTTTGGGTTGGAAAGGACCTTAAAGCTCATCTCATTCCCACCGTGCCCTGGGCAGGGACACCTTCCACTGTCCAGGCTGCTCCAAGTCCTGTCCAGCCTGGCCTGGGACACTTCCAGGGATCCAGGGGCAGCCTCGACAGTGCAAGGAGCCTCCTCAGTGTGTGGAACCTTCAAGGCCAATCTCCACTTCCAGAGCAGCCCAGCCAGTCCCTCACTGTCCGCGCTGGAGCCTTTGGCAGCACAGCAACCACCAGCTGCTCCCTGAGCTCAGGCTTTGAGGATGGACTTGAGCTGCTCAGCTTCTTCCTTCCTCCCTCCCTCCTTCAGGCTGGTGCAGTTGAAAATGGTTTCATTTTTATTCCTCACCGCCCTCAAAGCCAACCTGCTCTGCTTTGAAGGGCTGGAGCAGAGCCCTCCCCGTGCCCGTGTGACCCCACTCCCAGCCTGCCTGCAGGGTGGGAGTGCCATGCTGGCTCTGCTCCCAGAGCCAAAGGAAAGGCAGGTTCAGAAGGGATGGGAGCCTGGGATGGGGACTGAGCATTTGGGCACTGCCTGAGGGTTTGAGCAGAGAGCTGAGCTGACACAGCTGCTGGGAAGACACAGAACTGGAGCAGCTTTTGAGCTCCTTTACTCTGATTTTCAGGCTTCTGAATTGCAAAAGCCAGAAGTCCCTGGCTGCCCTGGGAAAAGCAGAGGGAATGGGATCAGCTTTAACCTCGGTGCTGGAGTGTGGGTGCCAGAGAGGCAGAGCTGGAGGAGTGGAACCAGAGGGCTCTTGGTGGCCCAGGAGGGCACAGCTGCCCACGGGCCCATCCTGTCAGGTTTGGGGCTCAAAGCAGCAGAATTCTCTTCCGTTTTCTGAGCTTTTGCCATGCTGGGGCATTGCCAGCAGTGCCAGGCTTTGGTGACACCACGGTGACAATGTTGGTGGTTTCTGTAGAGGACAAAGGCAATGAAGCCTTCGGTTTCAGCTGGGAATGGCTCTAGAGGATTTACATGGGTGAAAAAAGGGAAATATTCAGATTTTCTCTTCAAGGACACTTCATGCTCGAAGTGTTAAGGAAAATCCCCTGGCAGTGATGGCACACAATGGGATTGGGGGTTTATGGATTGCTGTCCTGCCTCCTAGGGAAGGAGAGAACCTCTATTTCAACCAGTCTCAGCTGGGCAGGAAGAGTAGAAAACAGCTTTGAAAGGTCAGGAGGAGAGTAAGGGAGCACTTAAAAGAAGATGTCAGCAATGAAATGGAGATTTCTCAATTCTAGTGACCTGTATAAACAGATGAGAGGAGCTGTAGCTGGTCCCTTAAAACCATGTAGATTTAATTAAATTGGTATTGCTTGCAGGAAAGAGAGAGTACTGAACAAAATAATTAATGGCTCTTTGTGCCCTTCTGGAAGCAGCACGTAGGAAGCAGGCACGGGGAAATGGCACTGGGAGCAGCCTGCAGTGCCCTTGTCAGTGCCAGGCAATCAATACAAATGAGCCATCAGCCTCCCAGCTCGGCTTCCCAACAGCTGAAATACAGGATGGGGCACTTGCTCGTGGCTGCCAGGAGAATAAACCCCACACAGGATGTTCTTCGCTCTGGTTTTACAGGGTGGAAGGAGCTGGGCTTAGGGAGGGACTGGGAAAGGAATTTCTGGAATTTCCTTTCCTCTGGGAAGCCAACACAGAAGGTTTGGAGCAGCTGGTGGGAGACTGCCCTGAGTGTTTCCCAAAAACTGTGGCTGACATTTTCCTGGTTCAAGGTGCATCACATCCAGCAGGAAGGAGCCCTAGATTAGATCCCATCTCCACAGCAAGAGAGTCATTGATGGATGCATGGAAAATTAGTGGCTGCTCGGTTTGATTGTGGGGAAAAAACATCTCAATTTATTTACTGTTCTCCAAAAGACCCAATTCCACAATGAGGAGAACAATCCAACTCCCCTAATTTCTCCACCCCTCTCCTGTCCCGGGCAAAATACTCTGTCAATGGCAAGTGGGGTGATCAGGAGCCCATGGCAGGGAATGGAAGTGAGGAGTTGGGTAAGACTGAGAAGAAAGAACATGGAAAAAAAGGTATGACCAGCGAGTTTAAACCTATTTCTTAATGTCCTTTAAATGTGATAGGAGTGAACAGAAGCTGGATGGTTGCACCAGCCCGTTTCCAGGTGGATCCAGGGCTGCTGGTGCCTCTGTCCTCTCCCTGGGAAGGAGGAGGGTGATGGTGCTGCCTCACAGGAGGGAATAATTTATCTCCTGGCAGTGATTAAGAGGCAGTTAAACAGCAGCTCCTCTCATCAGACTCTGTTAAATCAGTAAGTCTGCCTAACCGGCACCTAAAATTTTTAAGAGCCATCTGAGCTACTCTTTGGATCGTTAATGTTTATTTTTAATAAGTCCTGGCTCGCAGGGGAAGTTCCAACAGGCTGGAAGAAAGCTCGTGCTCTGCCATTATTTAAAGAGGGTAAATGGGCTGCCCTGAGTAATTACGAGGCTGCCAGACGAGCGTTCAATCAATACGTGTTTGATAGCACCAAGTGTAAGGTCATACATCCAGGAAGAATGAATGGAGCCGGTACAGGCAGCAGAGATCTTATCCCGAGGAGCAGCAGGAGAATGCTGAGCAGGGCTGGGGGGAACCTCTCTGACTCTGCGACCGGGGCTGGCTGCCCCCAGACCCCTTTGTCAGGGCCAGGCATTCGACCCAGGATTCAGCCTGCAGTCACGAATTCTGCCCCTTCGGTTCCGCAGCCGCCGCTGCTGGGGCTTCGCGCAAGCGGGCAGCTGCACGCGCTCCTCAGGGCAGAGGAGGAGGTGGTGAAAGCCCGAAGTCCCCGGAGACAAAGAACGAACGAGGAGGGGTATCCTTCCTTGGACCACAGCAGGTTTTATTAGCCGGATCCGGGCGGAAGCGATAACTCCCGGAGAGGACCCGCGCCGAGGGTTTTAAGGTGAGGAAAACCGGGTGGAGTTTAGGGCGAGAATCAATAGGAAGGGGGCAACTGGGAGGAACCAGGGTACAATCAACCAATGGGGTGATAACAAGGGGGAGACAGTCAGCATGCACCTATGGGGTGCCGAGCGGCTTGGGGGGGTCTGGAAGAAGAGGCATGGCTAGCTTTGCGGGGGCGCGAGGCTTAAACTCGGGAACTGCCCAGAGAGCCACCCTCCGATTCTGATTCCTCAATCCAGGGGAGAGCCCTGTCGGGATTGACAAGAGGGGGTCTCTGGGGCGACCAGGAGGATGCTCTGCCAGAGCACACCCCAACGCCTCTCGCTCTGGCACGGGGGACTCCGTGTGGGGAAGCCGCTGGCCTGGTTTTGTGTCTGCGGTTCATGAGGACACTTGGAAATTGAGGGAATTCAGGGAAAACTCACCGGAATGATAAAAGATTTTGCAATCCACCATATAAAACTGGACTCTGCTTAAGCCAGCGAGGAAAGGTTTTATTAAACTCTGTTCAAAAGCTCATGAGCTTCGTGATTTTAGAGCAACAGTCTAAACCTTGTATTGTCTCTATATTTTTCCAGATTAGTTTCTCATTTAATTGACAAAATTAGCAACAACAACAACAACATCTCCCTGTTTTTCCCCTTTAATTGGTTGTTGGATCTTCTGAATGAAAATGCGGTTGGGTTTTGGGGATGTGGATAGTGCATTATCAATGCAATTTGCACATTAATGTTAGGTTTGTAAATTGTGTTTCAAAAGAAACTGCCAATGCCTTTATGAAAAAGGAAACATTAAAATCCCAGAGTTCAGTAGGAGCTGAGTATGGAAGGGCTTCTGGAGACTGCAGAGCACTTAGATCTTGGGTACTCCCACCCTGATTTCCCACCAGAAGTTAAGGAGACGTGGAAATAAAATGTTGTGGGAATAAAGATGCTTTTGACAAATTTCCCTGCTAAAACCCTATCATTTTAAAGTGTAATTTGACTTTGTGTTTAAGTGAAGAGCTGCTTTTCAGGGTTTAAATGACAACTTCTGTTTGGAATTTAAATCCATCTTTTGGAAGATGAAATCTAAATGAAGTCCATCAGATCATTCGCTGGGGGAAAATTCCAGGTTGCAATGTTTGCAGTGCAACTTTCCCACTCCATTTTCCCGTTCTCCCCCAGGCTAAGTTTTTAACCTTTCCTTTCATTCCTCGGCGGGTGAAATTTGATATTGATATTTCTCACAAACTAGGCCAATATTTATTTCCTAGACCTAGCTAGGAGGAAAAACCACTTTGTGAGGTGGAAGTCCCTGGGAGCAGCAGACAATCGGGTTGGAACGTGGATCTCTGAACACAGGAATGGCTCCTGAAGGCTTTGCCAAACCCTCTCCTCCCTCCCCTGCTGTGCTGGGCTTGCATCTGCTGCAGCCTCTAGAATATGTTTGTTCCCAGAAATTCACTTTTCCAGACTCTCCTTTGACTCTTTCTTTCCCTTCCTTCAAAATTCCAGTTTTCCCCCTCTCCAAGGAAATAATCCTTTGAAGCTTCCTCACTTTATTCATAGTAAGATTATTAAAATATTTATCGAGTTCCTTCATGCATAAAAAATTCTCTGAGGAGGATTCCAAGGATTAGCACTTATTTGGAAGTCTGGTTTGGCTCCTCCTCCTGCCTGGTAAATCGATTTCTGCTCATTTCAAGTCGAGGAGCCTGATTATCAATATTCCACCAGCAAGTAAATGACATTCTGTTGATTCGGATGGAGCTGAGTCAGATTTCTAAGTAAACTTTTAATCCACAGGATCCAACTCAATGGGATACAACTGGCAGGATAACATCACTTTTTAATCCAAATCCATTATCAAACACCTTTTTTCTTTTTCTGAGTACTCACCGCTCTACAAATCTTGTTTTAATGTTTTTCTTAGTGTGCTCTGTAGCTCTTTAGTGTTAAAATTAAGAAAACAAGCATTCTTTTAATTATCTAACAGTGGTTGGTTTGTTGGCTTGGATTTTTAATGAGTGTTTCTTTGTTCTTATCACTAAAGAAACCACTGCCAAAAGTCAGTGCCTTTGCAAATGCAGCATTTCCCAGTGAGACCAGCAACATTCAGGCTTGTTTTTGGAGAGAATTTTGTCAAATAATGGTCATTATGGGTTACAGTGGACAAAAAAAAATGATTCACTGATCAGCTGACAGATTTTCCTCAGTTTCCAAGTCCTAAAAAAGATAAAATATACCCTTTAACTCTTTTAATGTTTGCAAATGTGATTTCCACAACTGAGCAAACTCAGGACCCATGAGCACACATCCCACTTTTTGTGAAACATATGGAAAGTACTTTTTATAGGGTTTCTAATGAAGTCTTCATTATTGTAATATGTCCATATTTTGAGTGTTGTCAGGTTGTCTTTTGTTGGTGTTTGTGCTAAAAAACCTTAGTGGGCAAATGGCTGTGAATTCCACGGAGCTGTAATTTTATTTAGGAGTTCTGGTTTCCACTTGAGCAGCTTGGGAGGAAATTATCAGGAACTTAATGTGGAACTTTGGTCAAGCAACCTGTTTTAGTTTTGTTTATTTGTTTGTTTGGCATTCTATTTATCCTTATGGAGCATCACAACCCAGGGAAATGAATAAAATGTAATTATTTCACAGGGTGTATTGATCCTCAGGAAGTGATTTCTAAGGAATGTCGATCCTGCAGCATCTCTGTGTCGTTGCCTGTGGAACTGGGACATTTTGGAGCTATAAACCAGAGAACAGGAGTGGAGGAGTGTCTGTGTCCTGGCCGTCACCAGCACGTCCCACCACGGGTCCTCTGCTGCTTGCTGGGATGAGTTGGGGGTCTCTGCTGTGCTGAAATGATCAAACTCATGATCTCCTTCAGCGAGGAGTAAGCTGAGAAAGGGATGTGGCATTAAAAAGAGACAGAGCAAAGACTCCCAGGGCTGGGATGCTGGTGATCAAAGCACACCCAGGGACGTGAGCTCGGCTCCAAGGCCCCAGCCACAGCTCTCATTTACCCATGGATATATTCCTTCTATTTCATTCTCTACTAGTTATTGTTTCTGTCGTCCCTGTTTTCCCCAGGAGGTGGCCATTATTTCATGGTCGTGCTCCAGTCATTATCAACTGATGGGATGGTTTCATGTTCTTCACAGAAGAATTCCAGTTGGGATCTCTGTCCTGCAATTCCTGTTTGTGGCCAGCACCACAGCAGTGAGGGGGAAAGTGTGAAGGCAGCTTTAATTTGTTGGGTTTCAGTCCAGTCACTTCCCCGAGTCGTGTTCTCCAGCATCCCATGGATGCTGTGGCACAGATGAAATAATGACACCACCTGATTTTTGGGGGTGTTTTGCCTCTGTGTTGAGAGAGGATTTGCAGCCCAGGACACAGGTTCCCAGTCCTTGCTCCCATGAAAATTAAGGGTATTTTTGGACAGTCTCTTCCTGCCTGCCCTGAAACCTGAGGTTTTTGGGGGTTCTCTTTGCTGCCTGTGTGTGGTTGGACTGATCCTGCTGTCTCTTGGGTCATGAGACACTGGAAGCTGATCAAAAACCATTCCGGGTCATCCCAATCTTCTAAAACGCCTCATGCAGAGAAAATATCTTTCCAATAATATCTTCAGAATAACTCCTGGGTTTCTGCATGATACAGAGGTGCCACCACAAGGCTCAGCAACAATCTTAATATGGATTTAGAACCCCCAGGTGTCGGACACGGAGGAAGAACCAGTTACGTGTTGCCAGCCCCTTGTTTCCAAGAGTTAACTGAGACCTGCTAAAGGAAATATTATTGATTAGCTTTCAGGGTAAAGAATTGGCTATGTTTGCCCAGATATGTTCAGCATCATTGTATATTGACTAAATGTATGAAAGATAGATAAGATACAGCCGTGATAGGCACATCTTGGCTGAAGCAATGGCCCTCATCAGCGTGATTATTAAAGCGAACATATTAACACGGAGTCCTACAGCCCCTCTGCCTCCCTGTGTGAGCAGCATTTCAATCTCGTATTCACTGAGCTCTAATTCAAGTTTTCCAGCGGTATAACCTTCGGGATAACGTGTTCCGTGCTCTTCTGGGAGACAGGGAAACAAAGAAGGAATGAAAACACCACCCTGAGCAATTTGGACTAAGCGTGCGGAAAACCTGTTTCCTTCACATTAATAATTAAGTTTATTTTCACAATTGGTTTGAAGAATGGGAAAATCACTTTCCCAGATACCCTGATTCATCTGCTATTTGCAAGGTATTGCTTGAGATCCAAAAATGCATATTTAAGCAGCAGGGATGTTGTCACTGGAAGAAAAACAAGGATGTGCTCACCCTGTGGTTGGATTTGCTGTGCTGCACTGAGGTTGCCTGGGCCAGCTCTGTTTATTTCAGACTTTGTGTGGAATTTGGCTAGTTGCTGTGATGAATTAAGGGGCCAAGAAGATGAAGTGCTTTAATCATAATTGCCTGTTCAAGAACCAAACTTCAAGGCACGGATTTAATATCTTTAAGTGCATGAGATAATAATAACAATAATGGCAGAAGTTCCATTGTAAGGAGTAATTTCCGTTTCTAAAATAAGTCTCTGGAATAATACTCAACCAAGTAATTTGTGTAGCTACATAAATATTCCTTGTGTTCCTTAAAGCAGCTCTTTTTTTCCTTCAAGTCTGCAAATTACCCTTTTATGAGATGCTGTACAAACTAACTACTATATCTATTCAGAGTATGATAATATCTCCTTGCCTTTGAATGAAATATTTGGCCCTTGAGAATATGCCAGTAGCTCTCCTCACAAAATACCTGGAAATTGAATAAGATCTGCAGCTTTATTATGTACATATAATACTGGCACTTGTGGGATTATGTGTAGTAACCTTGTTTACAGAACCAGGAGATGTATTTGCAGAATATATTTTAGGCTGGGACAGCTCAGTAGCACATTTATAACATCTTCTGCTTATGTGGCTTGATCTCAGAGAAATGCCAGGGGACTGATCTCAGAAAAGGACAAGGGTACCCAGTACAATACTAGTATTTAAAGTGCAACATTTCAGAGTGGCAGGAATAAGATCTGTACCTGACACAATAAAAATAAGTCAGTTTCTGAATCCTTTTGGCTCAAAATGCTAAGTTATTGTAAAGAAATGCAGCTTTTCTCTCGTAAGAAAACTCACGGGTGGTGTGTCCACAGAGATTCTTCTTTTGAAACTGGAATAGGGCCGTGAATTCTCAGGTACCAGAGAAATAACATTAGGGACCACATACTGGTGAAAATACTTTCATTTCTTCCAAAAGTGGATTCCTTCCCCTCATGGAAGCAGGACTTGCTCTGGTGAAGAAACTTCTCTTTCAAATATGTGTAATTTCATAACAAGAACGCCACTGCTTTTGGAAGAAAAAAGGAAAAAAAAATCTTACCCCCCTCCAAATGAGAAAACAGCCCACGTTTGGAAATTGTGAGTGAGTTCCAAACTCTTATTTTTTGGGAAGAAGCTGGGAAAATGTAGAAACATTCACTTGTCAGAAGCGTCAGCTGCCCTGTGGGCATGAAATTCTTCTTGGCCAAAATTCGGACACGTGTTAGGGCTTTGCAAAGCAGTGCTGTGGTTTTAGCCACGATGCCAAAGGCCTTTGTAGAAACTTCTGAGAAGTCAAGATACAGGACAAAACAGCTTTATCTGAGTTGAAGGAAAACAGAGGTTTCCAAACTCTTTTTTTCCCCTGATCCTCTTAGCAGCTCCTTCACAGACAAATAATTCCATTACATTGCTGTTTGAAACATGCAAGCATGATCATTTTGCTGGCTTTAGTCATTCTATTTTTCTTTACTAAGCTGTTCTTTACAGGCTTTTTAAGGCACTGGAACCGAATCTGTGTCCAATCAAACCGATCAGCGTTTTTGGGCATGACTTTTCAATCCCAGCGTGGTGCTCAGTCGTTTAACGTAACTTTATACAACAGAGCTGTTTGGATTATTCCCTAAAGATTATCTGCAGGATCTTCAGGAGCACTTTGGGTAGCTCAGAAGTTTCAGCACTATATATATTTTTCATTACATTCCTGCTGTTTCTGTAATGTTTCCAAAGTGTCGGTGTTGGGTACGGTAACAGAAGAGTTTGCAGTTTCCTTCACCGAGACAGCAATGCTGTCTAAGGTGAAATTAAAATAGACTTCACTTATTTGTGGAATTAATTATTAAAATGTGCTCAGCAATCACTCACATCAGCTCTCGGTGCTTACAGGGCTTTTTTTCCCCTCGTGCAAATACCGCCAAAACAATGAGAGGTGGTGCTGGGTTGCTTTGTATTAGTGATGGCCAAACCTCCTCCTGCCTCCTGCATTATTTAAAATGTGCCTTTCATCAGTTATTCAGTGCAGTGCATTTGGGGGGGACAAAGTGAGTCCTGATTCATGTGCATCAGCATCTAAACCTGCAAGTATCAGTTTTTTTAATAAAAATTTGGACTATAATTTTCATTTGGTTCTTGCCCGTTTTCAGCATCTGGGTTAGGCTCAACTAATTTGATTGGATTTTGGGGTTAGGTCTGATTGGGTTTCTGGTTCTTCTGTATGGCTGGGTTGATTTAGGAAGAGCCCTGTGGAGTCAGCAGGGAGTGCCTTCATGAGTCATGGAATGGTTTGGGATGGAAGGGACCTTAAAAATCACCCAGTACCACCCCTGCCATGGGCAGGGACACCTTCCACTGTCCCAGGCTGCTCCAAGCCCCGTCCAGCCTGGCCTTGGGCACTGCCAGGGATCCAGGGGCAGCCACAGCTTCTCTGGGCACCCTGTGCCAGGGCCTCCCCACCCCCACAGGGAAGAATTTATCCCAAATATCTCATCTAACTCTTCCCTCTGGCAGTGGGAAGCCATTCCCTGTGTCCTATCCCTTCATCCCTTGGAAATTGTCTCTCTCCATCTTTCCTGTCAGCTCCCTTAGGTACTGGAAGGTCACAGTGAGGTCACCCCAAAGCTTCTCCTCTCCAGGCTGAACAATCCCAGCTCTCCCAGCCTTTCCTCCCAGCAGAGCTGCTCCATCCCTCTGCTCATCCTGGAGCCTCCTCTGGGCTCTCTCCAGCAGCTCCAGGTCCCTCCTGTGCTGGGCCCAGGGCTGGGGCAGCTCTGCAGGTGGGGTCTCACCTGAGGGGGCAGGGGGGCAGGATCCCCCTCCCCTGCTGGGATCAGCCCAGGGCACGGGGGTTCTAGGGGCTGTCACCCACAGCTGGGGCATGAAGATGACAAAAGAAACGTCACCAGAGTTTCCTGAGATTCAGCCTCATTAAGAATCCCTGGAATGAATTTTGTCAGTGGCTCTCAGAAATCGCACCTCCATCACTCTGTGGCTTCATTTAGGAGCAGGAGTCTGTGTGTGAGCACAGTCTAAAATTGAGGAATTTGGGAGTGGATGTGAAGCGGGACATTTAGGAGGCTTTCCACTGTGAAGGAGCAAGTTTAAAGGTCTGAAGTTGTGGGGTTTTTTTTCAACAGAGATGATCTTTGAAATCTTTTCCATCAGTTCTCTCCACATTCCAATTTCAGTTTTATAACACCCCTCACTGTGCACGTCTTGGCAGGAAACTTGCCCATCTTGCAGAGCCTTGCATGAATAATTCATGGCAGTGTCATGCTGATTCTCAAAAGGTTGGAATATTTCTTTGGAGAAAGTGTTTAATAAGATTCTTCCAAACAACACAAACTATAGCTTTGTATGAATTTCATGGGGTAGTAGCTCTCAAAAGGCTTTGCATGATCAAAGATTTAATGAACTGAAACCCCAAACATATGGTAGCCCCTTCTACCTATTTGTTTCCTGGGTTGAAGCATGGAGATGAAGCTGCTTAATTGGGGTCAGAAACTTGAATTTGACACATCTGAAGGCACAGAGAGAAGTTTCAAGAAATAGGATACAGCTCTTATTTGGCTCCTTGTATTTACATCTTCATCTGGGTGATGTTATATGACAATGATGGAGAATGAAGCGGTTTTTACATTTATTTTTCCAAGCCAACAGCAAACACCACACAGCTCTTGCAAAAATACTGAAATTCTCCCAGCTGCACTGTGTCCCAGAAGCTGTGTTCAACCAGGTGTCACTTAACCCAGCAGATGTGGGAGCTGAGGCATTTGCAGTCTTTGGAAAGAACTGTGAGTTCCACAACAAATTATGGATATCTAGAACTTCCTGAAGCTGAGGGTGTTTTGGCTTTGTTGGATTTTCCTTTTGAAGACAACTTTTAATCAGGCCTTGGTGATCTAAGAAGCTGGTTTGAAATGGGGAATCCCTAGAAATATTTCAAAAGAATTGTTTTTTTTTTTTTTCCTTTTTGTCCAGGTTATTTCAGAATTATTCCAGTTTTTAATGGGCACTACTTTGTCAGAAAAAAAAGAAAAACAGCAAAACCCAAGTCAAGAACCAGTCAGTGTAGTTAAAATACAACATCACATCAATCTTGGTGTTTGCAGGAACATATTTCAGGGTGTATTTGGCAGCTATAAAATTGGGATCAAATATCTGGTGGTGTTCTGAGGATGGGAGACCGTAGGACTTGTTGAGAAGGAAAATAACAAGGGCAATATTGGCGGTATAGAATTGGTTCTCATTGTTGAGCTCTCCAGGAAAGGATGGGGAGCCCTTTCTCCACATTTTCTCCAGCAGCTCTGGAGCTGACTGCCCAGGGAACTGCAGAACCTCCGTCCTTGGAGATTTTCAGAACTTAGCTAGAAAAAAGCTGCAGTTGACTTAATCCAGCAGGAAGAGCTTTGCTTTGAATGGGAAAACTGGGATCTCCTGCAGTCCCTTCCAACCATGATTTCTGTGAGTCCGTGGGATTTTAATGGCAAGAGTCACTTAGGATTTCAGTGAGACTTTGCGTGGGAGGGATCACAGACCCTGGAGTGCATCTCCATGGATTTCAGTGCCGAGATTCCAACAGAACTCCCTGGATCACCAGCCTGACTGTGCACGTGTGCCTGGTCCCCACCTCCAGGATCCAGCCTATTTTCTGCTCAAACCCCTGTGACTCAGACCCGAAAACCTGCACGTTCATTCCTGCTGAAATGTATTCCTACATGGATATTGCTCCTTGCAGTGCCTTCCAGGGAGCTCATTTAAAGATTTTATTGGTGATTGGTGGTTTTCAGTGTTGGTGAAGTCATTTTCTTAATCAAGATCTAAGAGAACTCCTTAAACCAGCTGATTTTTTTTTTTTTCTTTCTCCTAGTTGTCATTTAGTTGAAATTAATATTGTAATTTCTTTCTCTGGAGACTCTGTAACTTCGTGCACTCTCATTTAGGGAGAGAAATATGGATGGTGGGTGACTAATGATGCTTAGTTAGGCATTTTTTAAAAATAAATACAGAATCTGTCAATCCGCTCTCTGTCAGAGAGAGAAGTAGCTCCTGTTTTCACACAGCCTCTTCCTTGAGGGGATTCTGTCTTGGGAAGCACTGTAATAGGGAGAAGTGGATGGGATTTGACTTTCTTGGCAGTTTTCACCCTTTCCTTTGCAAACGCCCTTCCAGTTTTCCCATAACATTTACGGGAGCTGAGAGTGCATTGCTGCCAAAGAGAGGACGTCTTGCAATGACATTGACCACAGCAAGTCCTTATCCTTCAGTTTTATAGATAAGGATAACAACAGTTGGACAAATAATATCTTTAGCCTGAGGAATTCAGTTTAGCTGCATTGAGCAGGATGTTGCTCTGTGGATTTAAATTAGGAGGGTCTGTCCCGGGTGGTTTGGACAAAGTGGCCCTCCCTCTACCTCCTTTGCCAGCTGCTTACTGAAAAGTCTTTTTCCCCCCCCCCCCCTCAATAGTCTGGGGCTTGATTAGCTCCATTCAGGTTCCTCTGCCTGCAAGGTTCAAAAGGACACATTCTTGTTTTACTCATAAATACACAATATTTTATTTCCTTCCTACTGACTTCTCACTCTTCAAATGCTCGTTCCTCACCTTTTCTCTTCTTGTGAACAGTCCTGTTTCCTGCTGCTTGAAAAAGAAAAGGGAACACTTTACTTTCCAAGTCTTCCTAAGGGTCAACCTCCTCTCTTTTTAAAATTAGTTGTGTGCTGCAAGGTGCAGGGGAGCAGAGGGTGGAGCATGGCAGGGCAAGCAATCAGCTTGGATCCAAACAGAAAAATTCATGACCTTAATGATGCATCTCCCTCCAGATGTCAGAGCAGCAATAAATGTTTCATAAACTTTGCTTTCCAGGTCAGCTCCAAGCCATGATTTTATGTTGGTGGTTTAACCCTTAATGTTTAGAGAAAGCAGCACGAGGAGAATGGATAAGGAGCAGGGAATATTCCTGGACATCTCTGCTCCTGGGAGTAGTTGTGGCACTAATGCCTCCAGCCAGGAAAAGCAATGTGCAGGACTGATGCCATAATCTTGAGGATGAGGAATATCAGCACATGGATTTGCTTTGTAGAAAAATCTGAGGAAGTGGTTTCCCAGCCCTGTGAGAACACATCAGAGCAGGTTTAGCACCCTGGGGCAAGAGCAGAGGCGGCCACTCCTACAGGAGCCAAACCAGCCTCCTGTGGGGTCCAGGACACCTCTGTCCACCCAAGAAAGCTTCTATTTGTACAGTGGGATAGAGAAGGTAGATGGTGGATGGCTGCATGGAGGAAGTGAGGGCACAGAGCCAAAATTATATTTGCAGGGTGAGCATTTTTCCATCGACTCGACCCTCACAGCTGTAGAAGCACTGGGGGCTTTATTTGAGGGTGAAGGACCAGCCTGTTATGGCTGCTGCACCCTCAGAACTTGGATCCCCCGTGCCAACCCTCTGCTGTTGAGCAGAGTTGCCTGGCACCGAGGTCCTGCTCTCTGCAAGATTCCTCCGCGTGCTCCATATCGGCCCCTGCGATTTTCCGTGGGGCAGGAACCCTCTCATGGCAACCTGGGCCTGCCAGCCCGGCCTGAGCTCGCTGGGCCTGTTCTCAGGCAGCCAAATGGGCCTGCACACCACTCACTTTTCAACAGAGCACGGAGATTGTCAGCAAATTCAGTTAACAAGTGGCAGAACTGATGCGCTCGTGAGCTCGTCCGACGCTGGAGACTTATGGTGCTCTGCCTTCCCGCTGTGCTGCTGCTGCTGCTTTACAATTAGAGGGAAGCTGGCATTAAAAACATCTGCTGCCCATGTTGGCCTGGAGTTGCCAAACTTCTGGCTCTCTTTGTGCCAAGGAGGGCCTTGCCAGCGGCACGGTTGCGTTTAAATGTTAGCTCCCGAAAGCGCGGCTCGCAGGCGCGGGCGCCACTGAATCAGCACTAATGCTGACATTTCACTTAGGGAAGGGGAAGGATCGGGGAGGAAGAGGCACAGCCAGGAGCTTAATTAGCATGGAAGAGCAGAAAAAAGTCTCATGTTCTACAAAAGAGCACGGCAAGAGGTTATTTCCTGTGTTTTCCTGAGAGTTCCCAACAGCTGTTGTTTGGGAGCCGGTGGCTCGGCTCCAGGCTGTGGTCCTGCACTGAGGTTCCTGCCTGCTGGTGACATCCAGGGCACTCAGAGCCCAGTGTGGGTGTCCCATTTACTCCCAGATCTGTTCCCTTTGTCCCTCCAGATGTGTTTTGCTGAGTTTTCCCTGTAGTGCTGATGCTGGGATGCTCCAGGTGGGTCAGGGCCTGCTCTTTGTGATGTTCAACCACGCAGTGAGACTTGTCCCCACGTCCCAGTGTCCTTGCCACGTGTGTTCACTCTATTTGAAGGGATTACTGACAGGTAAAGAAATTGTCAGCTCCTCATTTCCGCTCCTCACTCTGACGGTCAGTGATTTTTTCCTGATTGCTTCCCGAGCAATATCAATACCCCACTGGAACAAGCACAAGACATTCTCATAGCACAGAAAGGAAAACAGTGGCAAAGTGCTCAGGATCCTGCACAGGAGCAATTGAGGAGTGCCAAAGCTTGGGAAGAACAATTATTCAGACCCTCTCTATTTCCTAGATATGTTTTGGGGTGGAATTACGGAATTGTTTAGGTTCAAAAAGCCCTCTCGGGGTCATTGAGTCCTGTTCCTCCAGCACTGCCAATCCCACCACTAACCCACGTCCCCATGTGCCACATGTGCACATCTTTTAAAACCCTCCAAGGCAGCCTCTGCCAGGGCTTAGAAATGCTTTTGGTGAAGAAATTTTCCCAGATACCCCATCTAAACCTCCCCTGGCACAACCCAAGGCTGTTTCCTCTTGGGCTATCATTTGTTACCTGGCTACAAGCTCCTTTCAGGGAGTTGTAGAGAGCTTATAAGCTGAAAATTCAATCTAAAAAGAAGGAATGAAATATAAAGTTTATTAATAGACTTCAATAATTCCTACGTGCATTTGTACTCTTTATGGAGTAGTGTTCCTTCTTCCAGTCAGTGTTTAAACTCAAGGTGCTGTCAAACTTCCCAGTTAACTATTATTTTTTTTTCTCTTTTTGTAAATGTTCTGCTTTCTTGTAGGTGTTGTTTTTCAGGTTTTGAGGTATTTTAAAACTCATAGAATCTTTTGTGGCTTTATCCATTTTTGGCATCACTCCGTTGCAGGTAAGATCCTGACTGTGAGTAAGAAGTGCTGAAAGCAAGTTAGGGACCATTTCTTTACTCATCCATGGGTTTGAGCAGGCTGGTTTTACTCACCTGAAGAATTTCCTCACTCTTGGAGCAGCCCAGTCTCATGGCAGGAACTGTTTGCAGAGTGACACAGTTTATCTCAACGTACAGCTGCAGTATGAACATGCAAATCACTTTTTCGTAACACATTAAAAATGTTTCACTTGATCAGAAAGGAGAAAAAGATGAAGCTTAGCAGCAACCAGAGGGGGTTTGACTTCTGGGCTGAAGCACAGCGTTTATGATGTGGAGACATGCTTGTGTTTCCAGGCAATATTGTCAGGAGAGGTTGTTGCTAAATCTCCCTGTTGTCTATTTCCTCGGAAAGACGGTGTTGAGGGCACAAATCCCTGCAGGGCTCCTCCCTGTCGGTGTAAATCCCAGGCCGTGGCTGGATTTCAGGTGGGTTTGAGCTGTGTGCTGCGGAGCGGAGCTGCTGGAGCCCGGCAGTGAGCAGCAGAGGGCACTGATCTAACAGGAGTGGGAGAGAAATTGTCATTTCACTTCAGCGCAGTCTAAATGGCCCCAAGATTAATCTGTTAATATCCTCTCATTCCTTTCCCTCCTATATCAGTGTTAATTGCCAAACAAGTGACAACTTTCCCCAGTATATTATACTGGTCCATTATACACTGCTGCTGCAGATATGGTTATTTGCAAATTCGCTACAGACTCCTCCACAAACTCCAGAGGTTTTTTATGTTGCTGCTGTATGTATGAATACAAATAAATAGAGGCTGCAGTTCCACCTATATCGAATTTATTCTGCATGCTGTTTAAAGCAGTCTAAATATTAAAACCGGATTATTGGAGTTTTCCACGGGAATAATTTTACTTTTCAGAGTTTACTTTCAAATCAACTCGTCTCTTTCCTTTGGGTTTGTTCACCTCCAAAAGATGCTTTCTTCTCAGGATTACAGGATTTTTATTGGCTCTGCACTCACAAGTGTATTTAAGGAATGGTTTATACCTGTTGTCAGCTGGGCTGATAAATGCACCCTCCACAGAGACTTGGCATAAATAGTCATCATAAACCCGGCTGCATAAAACACACGGCGTGAAATCCAAAGGACAAGGCCAGCATGGATGTGCTGGGGTGAAGGAGAAGGCAAACAGGGGCAGAAGTTCCTGCTGGTGATGCCCAGCTCCGGGGCAGAGAGGAGCCGAGGGATCCCGGCGGCTGCAGACAGGGCTGGAGGCAGAGGGTGTCAGCAGCACTGATGGAGCTTGGCCTGTCTGCAAATTGCTCTGACAGCCAGGGCCCTATAAAATTTTAATTTGAGAAATGAACCTGCTCTAAACTTCACGAGTCGAGCCCTGCAGCTTCTGACTTGGGCAAGATTTTTTGCGAAGATAAATGAAAATAAAGACTTAAGGACTCTGACAGCAGCCAGTGGGCAAGGCCCTGTCTTGTGTCTGACAAAGAGCCCGACCTGTGTCACGAGATTGGGGTCAGAAAATAAATATCAGCTGCTGTAAGCACGTCTGCAGTGTCACAGCATTATTAAAAGCCTTTCAGATGGAGCAAAGGACAGTTGTGTAGAGGCAGCCTTGAGGTCTGGCTGCCTACAAATGGTGGTTTATTGTCTGTTATGTATTAGTCTTACTGAGAGCATGATGTCAGAAATAACTGTACCCTGCAGAGCTTTCGGAGATTTGGCCGCTTCGTTGTTTTTTGAAGAGTTTTCAGTGGAAAAAAGCCTGTTACTGAAGGTGCAGTTTGGTTGTGTCTGAATATCAGGGCTCAAATCAGGAAAGGGATCTCACTCTGAGCTATTTGGGATGAAAACCCCAAATTAAGACGCTTAAGTGGGACCACTAAGGACAGCACTTCTCGCTGTTTCCTAATCACAACTGAAATGAGAGAGTGTCTTGAATGGCTGGGAAAGGGTTACCCCACCTCCCAAAACATGCTAAAAGCAGCATGTTTAGTACTTGTTTTGGGAAATTCCTGTCTGAATACAGGTCATACTGTTAGGAGTCAGCAAACAGCTGTCAGCTTCAACAGAATAATACCAAGCTGGTGCTCTCCAGCTGAAGACAGATGCCCACTTCCTGTGTTCAGACATTCTTTTCAAATATGGATGTAGCATCTTCCCAGTTGATGGGTAGTGTAGCTTTGTGAGCACTAACTACTTTCTAAAATATTCATGTTACATGGTCATTTCTTTAAATAACTTTTTAATGTAAACTGCTTTAAATGTAAGTTTTGGGCCCAATTTTTCTGTCCTGTCCCCCACTGGGTGCTGTTTTATCCCCTCAGTATGAAGGCAGCTGGATTTTGGGCTTAATTACATTTTATATGTGGCTTAGCAGTGCCCATTTGCCACAGAACTTATTCATGACTCTGGATGTGAAGCAGAATCTGGCTTGAGTTCATTCTGAGAGGCAGCAGGTCACACTTTGATACACGGTGGCTTTCTGATTTGTTTGTTTGATTCAGTCTTGTTCAGCAAATGCCAGGAAAATTTCCTACACTGAATTAGGTCATCTCAAGCGAGGTCAGTCAGAGTGGGCTGCCCAGAAAAGTCCCTGATTTTAAGCTGTGTTTTAGTTTATTCTTGGCAAAGGGAGGCAGCCCAGGATTTTGTGCTGCTACAGCTGCTCTTGGGCACTGGTTCTGTCCGTGAATTGCTTCCCAGCTTAGGTCCTGCTGCAGGATCAGGGCTGGGCTTGCCCAAAGTGTATGTGAGGTATCTCCTGAGATGGATTTCCATATTTTATTAGTGTGAGTGGAGCAGGGAACCCGGCCTTAGACTGCGTGAGCAGAAAAATTAATGTAGACACTGCATGAAATCCTGCAGAGCAGAGATGCTTGGGTGGGGTTTATCAGATGCCACAGAATCCTGGAATGGTTTGGGAGGGGAAGGAAGCTTAAAGCCCATCTCATCCACCCCTGCCATGGGCAGGGACACCTTCCACTAGCCCAGATTTCTCCAAGCCCTGTCCAACCCTGAAATATCAGCTACTGCAGAAAGAGAAACTGCTTTGTATGTCAGAATCCAATAGCAAGAAAAAGAACTTTATTTTGATCCAAAATGGAGAGAAAAACTCCAGTATTTCAGGTGTGGGAACCCATCCCGGTGCAAGCACCAGATGGTTGTTGGCTGAAATATCCCCATAACATCTGAGTGGAAAGTTAAAAAGGAGAAAAAGAAGGAAAAAAGGCATTTTTCAGCAACTGTAGGAATGTCACTAAGTTAGGAATGTGAGGGAGGTGTCCAAAGAGGTCACACTGCTGGGAGCTCAAGGGGCTGCCCAGGGAGGTTTGGAGTCCCCATCCCTGGAGGTGTCCAAGGAAGGGCTGGAGGTGGCACTCAGTGCCCTGGGCTGAGGACAAGGTGGGGATTGGGCACAGCTTGGACTCTTTGGATGACCTTTGAGATCTCTTCCAACCTCCCTGATTCCATGATTGAAAGGAGGATTGTGGCATCCATCATTTGCAATGGTCAGTGTAGAAAATTCACCAATTTTTACTGTACTTGGTTTCCTAAAGGAATAACTCAGTTTTCCTCGCCAGCCCTACTGTCATTTCCCAGAAAACAAAGATACAGCCAGGAATAATTGCTTTAGCCTTTAGTTTTGAGTGGATTTTTTTCTTTTCCTCTGCCAAACAAATAGAAAAAGCAGTTGGACTGGTTTAACATATACTCCTATCTAAGAAGAAAAATCCAATAGAGATGAAGATAACTTTATTTCTGACAGCAAAGAAAAATATATATTTGATCCAATCTACACTAAACTTTTCTTTGCAGTTCTTGAGAAATAAAAATGAAAAAAAAAAAAAATCTATATATCACATTCTTGGCCAGTATTTGACGACATTCCCCTTCATTTTTTCCTTCTGTTTTCTTACTAACTACAACAAAAAAGGGAGAGTGTGAGTTTATGTACCAGTAAAGGTAGAGCAGCAGAGTTCCCAGGCACCTCATTTTACAATTTGCTTTGACATGAAGTGAGAAATAACTGAGCACAACCTTTACTACAATAATTGGATTTTTGCCATCAGGAAAAGCTTGTTACATTTGTGTCCTCTGAGAAATAATCCACTTTTTAGGTTGAGTTTTATAGACTCCACTCTGTGTAACCTTAGAGGGCTCGAATTCCGGTGAGAGGGATGTGATGTGCAGGGGCTGGATCCTTTCCCTGCCCGCGTCGATCGTCTGTCATCGTTCTGCCAATAGTGGTGCTTGGTTTACACCACCCCAGCCTCAAAATCATTTTGTGAGACACGTCTTAGAACACAGGCTAATTTTAGAGCCGCGTCCTCTGCCTTCCTCTTTTTATTTTGCTCTTTTTTGCTGTTGTTGTTTTGAGTTTTGCCACCGATTTTTCTGCCTTTGTGCAATTTCCTTGAAGAATCATAGGAAAATAGAATTAATTATAGAATCTGCATGGATATTGCTCCTGGAAATGTCAGTTAGGTCAGAGCCTAAGGATGAGTGAGCTTTGTCAGCTGGGGATAGGAAATTCCTTTAATTTTAGCATCTCAAGTGTTTTGAAGTTGACTGTGGTGTTTCTCCTCCATCAGATCTGGGCTCCCTCAATCCAAAAAACTTCTTAATTTCACGTGTCTCATTAAACGTGTGAGCAATTTCATAGATTTCATTGGTACTACCAAGCAATATTTCACAAAAAACATTGATAATCATGTACAGGTTTGTCAAGGAGTGTTTTTGTCATTCTGTTGAAGCTGAAATGAAAGAAATATTGAAAATTTATGGTGTTACTTTAGGTTTTGTTATCGTGCAAAGTTCCAGAATATTTGTACCTATTGTGCTATTGCTCCTCTATAGTGAATACATGAGCAGTAAAAAAAATAAAACATGAATTCAAAAATATTCTATTATGACTTTTTACAGTGTAAAAGAAGCAACAGGAACATTGCACATGAACATCACCTCTGTTGAACCATTCATGATCCCAAGAGATTGGAATTTCAGCGTCACCACGATTAAGTATCCTAAGAGGAATATGAGATTTGATAAAAGGATTAGATATTAGGAAGAAATTGTTGCCTGTGAGGGTGGGGAGGCCCTGGCACAGGGTACCCAGAGAAGCTGTGGCTGCCCCTGGATCCCTGGCAGTGCCCAAGGCCAGGTTGGATGAGGCTTGGAGCAGCCTGGGACAGTGGAAGGTGGGTGGGACTGGATGAGCTTTAAGACCCCTCCCAACCCAATCCACTCTATAACATAATATGATCTGAAGCTGTTTTATTTCAATATAACCAACGGGAGGTGGGAAGTGTGAGGTGGTAACAAGCCATTTTAGGAGTGGGAGATGGGCATTAAGTTAAAGTGCCTTGTACTCAAAATCAATTTGAATTTACTGCAAACTTTGCATAACCTTCTCCTCAGAGTTATACAAATGTCTTGATAGACTCATTAAAATCTGGAAAATGGGAGAGAAAAATCTCAAGATCAGAGACTCACAAACGAGCGGAAATAAAAATCTATAACTGAAGTGTGAAACGAGAGTGGATCAGTGAGAATTTTAAGTTTCAATTTCTTTCACTTTGTGGCTTTATCACGCACTGTTACTTCATCATTTTTATGTAGCAGAATGTACGTGTTACAACCTATTTATTCCAATTGCTTTTTGCAGAGTCTTCTCTTTGGGTGTGTTCTCATTCTACTTGTGTAGCTCAAGGTGAAGACCCTTCTGGTGTGAAGAGAAGAGAAAAGAGAAGAGAAGAGAAGAGAAGAGAAGAGAAGAGAAGAGAAGAGAAGAGAAGAGAAGAGAAGAGAAGAGAAGAGAAGAGAAGAGAAGAGAAGAGAAGAGAAGAGAAGAGAAGAGAGAAGAGCAGAAGAGAAGAACCAGCACTAATGAATCTATGAGAAATAATGATTTTTGTGCGCTCCTTTCATTACCTTGGTGGCCAAAAGCGGAGAGATTCTGGTTAGGGATCCTTTACAAGCTCAAAGTCCCTCTCGTCCTTCTAGAAACAGATTTCAAATGCAATTTACCTCATCAGAGGATGTGCATGAATTTGTTTTCCAGAATGTTCTGACTTGTTACTGAGCACCACATCTCGTATTTCCTGTTCCTCTCTACCTCCAAACAGACAGTACAACTGGCAGCATTTTATTTAGTCCTACAAACCAAAATTGTTTTCTCATATCTGCTGTCTCATTGCTCTTAAAATGTGGCTTTTGTCCTTAAGGATACCTTGAAATGTGACTTTTATTCTGATGAAAGATTTTTTGGTTGAGACTCGCATTTGCACTCCAAATTGATGGAGAAAAATTGAGATTTTCTTTATCAGGATTGTACAGTATGAAACAAATTGCTTCAGATGATGATTCCCTCCTGTTATATTGTTCCGCTGTTTAGACTGGAGCTGGCTGACAGTTTCTTCATTTATCTTTCTTGGCTAATGCAGCCCTGGACATATTTGAAGCATTAGGCTGGGGCTGATTTGTCAACCTTGACCTCGTGCCACGTTAGCTCTTTGCAAAGCTGGCACTCTTCGTTTCTCAGCCCTACATTTTGTTCTGAGCTCTCTGAGCCAGGATTAGCCACAACTGCTCATGAAATTTGTATGGACAGGTATCAAAAGCCACCATCCAGGATTTTATTTTTCGCACTGGCTCCCTATTCACCAGCTTGTATTCTAGATCAGAAACACAAACCCCATCGTTCACACCTCATAATAAAATTTAATTGCTACTTGTCTTAACTCTGACTTCTTTTATAGACTTGGTCTGGCTTAAAACCCACTTTTATACTTGAAATCTGGGCCATTGAAATTAGCAGTGAGTTCTTGCTACGCAGGGATTAGAAGCTGTCTGTGATGGACATCCTGGTGATTTCTTCTGAAAATTGGCTTTGGTCAACTTTAGGCTTTGTTTTAGGAAAGCAAGCAGCTGTTGGAGCTGAAAACTGAGGAAGTTGTGTGACTTCCAGCTGATCCAATTGTGTAAGTACTTCTGTGAGTGCTTGGAGTTTATTCCATGTTCACTTTAATTTGGCTAAAACTAACCCCTGTTCCAAAGCCTCCTGGAGGGCAGCCAGCATGGTCTCATCTGTTTCTTTTCACCAGCAAGGTGGCCTCACTTCTTCACAACAATTTCTTGCAAACTCTGCATGTTCAAAGGCTAAGCTCATCTTTGCTCCTAATGGGAATTAATAGCACCAGGAAATTCTAACAGCAGTTGTCTCTTCAGGAGAATGATGGTGTGACTCACTAAATGTTGCCTCTCTAGTTTTCTTGCAGATAGGAACCCATGGCGGGGAAAAAAACCCCACATTATTCAAGAAACAAACAAATAAACCAAATCCACGATGACCCTGCTCACAGGGACTCCCACACTGGCTCATTTTCTATTGTAACTCACAAACCTTAAAAAATATCTTGGCCTGGAAAGGTGTCGGCTAGATTGTGCAAACCCAAAGCATTTAGGAATCAGCTGCTGAAGGAACATGGAAACACAAAAGTGTTGATTGCATGTACTGGGAGAAAGCAGCTGAAGCTCATCCCAGCAGGGAGATTTATCCATGGCTCAGCTCCGGGATGAAGAGCAGCTCTTGGAGGAGAGGGAGGTCTGTGGCACCCTCAGCTCGTCACTGAGCCCACACGCAGCTGTTTGGCTGCCAGATGCTCTGGTTTTAATGGGTGAATCACAGCTGCAGCCCTGAAAACACAGCACTTCACACTCCAATCTGTGCTGTTCAGTCCTGATGTCTCATTTTCACTCTGCAGATTATTTTCAGGTCTTTATAATTTTTTTTTTTTTTTTAAAGCGGGTTCTTTCTTTTTGTTTTGCCTTGTGTTTTTAGAGATCTTTGTGAGCTGTAGAATTCGGTGTGGTTATTCAAGTAAAGCTTGAAACAGTTGAAGTCAAAGATATTTTAATCTGTTTAAATACTGCAGAATGTAGCCCTAAATTCAATTAAGCTGAGAATTTCAAGAAACTTAAATCAGCCATGTAGGAGGCTCTGGAGGGCTTTTTCTCTCCCTAGGATAAATGTTGTGTTTCACATGGTGACAGACACCAAAAATGCAAACAAGGCTCCCCTCCTAAATTTGGATTATTGTTTCATAGATTATTTACCTTTATGGTTCTTCATCTCTAAGTGGATAAAGAACCAAAAATATCTGTCCTTGGTGAATCTCAAATAGTAGAGGAAGGTTAGTGAGCTGATCAGGAGAGATTTGAGTGAGAATCAGGGAACAATTGGCAGTTTGCGGGAGCCTAAAATCCGACTGTCAAGAGGGCACAAGGTCCGGACATGTCCAGAAGTTGAGTTTCTCATGGCTGTGCCCTTACTGTGAGGATAAAATGTTGATCTTTATCATGTCTGAGCTATCTGCATAATCTCCTTCCCTGACTGCTGAGCTCTCTGAACAAATCCTGCAGAGAAGGCACAAAAAAGTTCTGTTTTCTAACTAATTTTGGGAAAAATCCATCTCACCCAGCACTGCAGGCTTTGGAGAAGGTCACACCCATCAACTTTTTGTCTTCAGTGGAGCCTGGACTTCATCCTTCAAGCTGGAGCAGGAGGAAGCTGTGAGTATCCGATAGAATCATGGAAAGTTAAGGGGTTGGAATGGACTTTAAAGATCATTTAGTCCCAACACCCCCTGCCATGGGCAGGGACACCTCCCACTAGACCAGGCCATGGGCCACAGTCACTTGTTTACATGTGAGAAGTGAGAATGATAATTCCCCTCAAGAGCACTTCTTTTTCCTAACTCAAAACTATATAATACATTAAATTTTATTGCCTTTTTATGCCAAATAAGACAGAGATGAGGCTATACAACATTTCACTCATTTCTCGTCCGCCAGTAACGATAATTTATGTCAAGAGCTGTAAATTGCCAGAGCACAGGAAAGAGCATGAAATAAATATTTCCTAGAATGCTTTAATACGAGAGCCAATACTTTTAATGTGTGTGTCTTGTAACTTGGTTTGGTCTGAACTGAGAGTTAATTGGATTGTCATACTTACACGGATAAGTATTCAAACATGTCTCAACTTCATAAAACCTCCTGTAAAGAGAGACAGGCAGTGCTAGAGCAAAATCAAACCCAAACTTTTAAGCCTGTTTGCACGGCAAGCTCAATAAACACTTTTGCTGATCTGCCTGAAACCTGGACAATTTAAATGCCATTATTCTCTTTGTCAATGCTCAGGCAAGTTCTAGTATGAGTGGAAAACCTAAAAAGATGGAGTTTGTTTAATAAAACATATTAAAATGGGTGGCATGAAACTGAATTATTTCAACTGGAATATATACACTGGGGAAAAGCAAGATCTTGAATATTCACATTACAGCTCATTGAAAAGGCAATGGGCTATGCAACAAGATTGACAACAAAGGGAAAAATGATGAGGAAAATTGCCTTACTTATCTGCTAGAGTGCTCTTGACTGCCAACTGTAATTTTATGGTTCATTATATAAAAAAAATACCATTAATGTTAGTACTTGTGTATCATAATCATGAGAAGAAGGGAAAAAGTTCATTGAAATGTGCTCCATTTTTAATCAAGACACCATAATTGTGTGTTTTTCAGGCATCATCAATTTCCATCAATTTCACTGCTGCACAAATAATGTGCTGCTATAGTTCTTCCACAGGTCAATTCCTGCATAAGGTACATTGACTGCAGGGATGTAAACTGTAAATAAACAGTGGCATAATTTATCTTCTCTGATATTACTTGATACAACACCAGCTTTATGCTGATAAGGGGAGCAAATGGAACGGCTGGGTTTGAATCGAGTGGTGCATCACAGACCTCAGAAATTGTTATATAAATGTTGTTATAGAAAATGTCAGGCAGCAGCCAATATTAGCACCGCAGAGCCACTGTCGCACAGCAAATGCGTCTGTCAACTTAGCTGGGTGTTTTCAGGAGTTCTGGAAATCACAGATCGGGTAAAATTGTCTGAAACTACAGCAGGGGCGGCACTGGGACGTGTCTGTCACCAGCCCTGTGGGTTGGCCAGCTCAAAACAGCTCCGGCCATGGGTGAATGTGGGCTCCTCACAGCCAAAGGAGAGTAAAGGTGTCACTAATCCATTTCTTTTTTGGAATGAGAGCACAAGAGAGTTTAATGACACCTTTGAGTGCACAGAAAGGTCTGTGCTGTACATATTTTCTGAATTAATGTTGGTGCTATTCCATAGGATATCTGGGAACAAATCTACAGCAGAGCCTGGATCCCAGAGCAACCCCAGAGTAGAGGAGAGGCCTTTCCCAAGAACACTCTTCTTGACAGAAGAGAGAGGATTCCCAGCTGATGTTTTCTAGCCTGGGGGATGCTCAGACTTTCTTCATTCCATGAGTCTGTGGCTAAGAATGACCTCTGGTAAAAGCTGCTCTTTTCTCTTGGGAATGTGCTGAGTTTTGAGGCCTGGCTAAATTAAATTTTGTTGACAAAATCAAAGTTTAAACCAAGTCACAGCTGGCCAACCAGCACTAAAGGTTCACGTTAGGTGTGCTATCAACATTTTTGAAAGGTTTTTCACCTAGTGGTGCAGAATATTGATAAAAACTGATGATCGTTCTGGGCAACCTCTGTGGCATCTGATCCTTAATCTCTTTGAGCACATCCACTTCCTTCAGAACAGATCATGGAATCATAGAATCACAGCATGGATTGGGTTGGAAGACACTTTAACAATCATCTCATTCCAAGCCCCGCCTTGGGCTAGGACATCTTTCACTATTCCAGGGCCAGAACTACCACCAGTATTTGCTTTCCTGCTCACTCTTTTAATTCCAGTCTGAGATTTGGACTCTTATCCCAATTAGAACTGGGATTTTAATCCCAGTGTGAGATTTCTTGCAGAGAAATCTCCATATATATACCCAAAACTGGGGGCAGGTTGGTGCATCCCATGAAAGCAGCCCTGGCACACACCAGAGCCAGGAATAAACACATTTTCTCTCCACTCTCCCTCTTTTGAAAGCTCCCTGTCCTTAAATAAAGCAGGAAAAACTCAGTACACTGGCAAGGGCTGGTGCTGAGTAGCTCATGTTAGGGCAAACAGCTCATGAAAGTGGCATTGCTGGGGTGATATATTCATGTAGTATCTCTGCTGTGTTAGTGTCAGACACTATCGGATTTGTGGAGCTTTAATTATAAATTACTCGATAAAATAAGGCCAGCTGTCAAAAGCCCATTCCAGTGTCTGAGGCACTCCAAGTTTTGGTGGAGGGGGGAAGAAAAGAGCAGTTTATTTCATTCCTGAGGAGTACAGTCTTCAATCTGCGGAAGTGGAGGGTGGTGAGACTGGAGCTGAGGGGCTTTCCTGAGGCTGACAAGCTCTCCGGAAATCCCATCACTTCGCCAAGGCAGCAGCATCCAGGGCCTTGGGAACAAACTGCTGCCAACTGAACCTCTCCTGAGCTGAGCAATAGGCCTGAAGCAGCAGAAATAATACAGACATTTCTGCCTCTTTTCAGCTAAATGTCACCGCACACCTCACACTTAGAAGTGGGATCCTCCTGCAGAGGATGCTGAGCAGCCGAGTGGTGAGTGCTGGAGCAGCCTCTGCTTCCTCCTGCCCCAGCAGAAGGGAATGTCTGGGATAACACTCTGCAAATCTGCCCGGAAAAACATGGCATTATTCATAGTGTATGATTAGTCTTGCACGCTTTCCTTGTTATAAATATGTAACACATGCTCCAGTGCAGAATGTGATAATGTATTCCAACATGATCTTTATTGCTGATATTTAAAAACCTGTTCCTGAATATGCACAGTTTAAATTTCACATGAACGTACATCTCCCATTTTTCCTGGTTTAAAGCATAAAGTCTCTCAGGAAAAATGTAGGTTTTATGTCAATCCATTTTTACCCTTTTCCTCAGCTCGTTTGTCTACAGTTAAATATTTTCTTCATCTTCCACAGGAAAATATGAATTATTCTCGAGCACCAAGTGCTGCAGTGTGTGTGCATCTGTGTTTGTTGGGAAGTCAAAATACAAACAGTGGAGAAGATATCCTCATTTGTTTTCCATTCCAGTTTTTAAGTGATATGTGAGGAAGCAATCATAATAAAGAGGAGCTGAAGGAGCCGAAGAAATTATTTCTCAGAGAGACAGCAGCCTGCTGTTATCTCTAATCTAAGAGGCACTGCATAGAGGTCATCTTCTGATCAATGAAGTGAATTTCACTTTATGATGCTGCGAACAGACAGAGAATGGTACCATCAAGAGCTTCCTGAGAGAAAACAGAAGCAGCCAGGGAGCGAGGGGAGAACCGTAACAAAACCAAACAGATTTATTGCTATACAGAGCGTGATTCACAAGGGCCCTGCAGTGCAGGAAGAGGACGTTGCCCTCCTTCAGCCCCCTGGATATCCAGAGTATTGCCAAGAGCTGAAATCACTTTACCTGCCCAGGACAGTCCTCTGGACAAACGGGGTTAACAACGTGTTCTGCTCATCCAAAGGTTATCCCTCCTAAAGGAAAAGCAATTTAGGTTCCAAGCTGAGCACTTAAGCATGGGATGTAGTGTGACTTTCAGGAATTCTGAACAAGGAATGCTGACAGCTTTTGTTCCACAGTCTCCACAAACCCCAGGGCCTGGCTCTCTGCTTGGCCCATATTCTGCTTTTCAAGAGGAATTTGACTCGATCAGGTCTTACAGCACTCTCTGATACGGTTTTGGATCTCTAAATAATACAGATTTCAAGGCCTGATCAAAATGCTTGCTACTGAAGTTTTATAGTTTGGAGTATTAAGCATGGACCTGTCATGGTAATTGACCAAAAATTGGATGGGTGATGCAGCCTGTGCTACAGTAAAACTTTAAAACAACGCCTGCTGCTTATTTTTTTTTTTCCAGACCTTGCAAAATCAATGAAAAAATAACGAGAGCCTTTGCTGTCAGCATGGATTAATCTGGAATTCCCTGGCATCTTCAGATCCTCGTGCATCAAAACATGAGTTTATATCAAAACTTTCAACAGTGGCTCAAAGTGCTCAGGAGCTCAAAAAAAAATGACAAGAGCCAGCGAACTAAAACGCCTCCAATTTCTATGGTTTGCAAACTTCAAAAAGTGTGATTGTGCTGGGAGGCTTTGATCTCAGTATTACTTTTTTATTGCCTTTGAAGTCAAGAGCAAAGGGCCATTGTAGCGGGATCCGGAGGCGCCGAGTGCTAATTCCCTCCAGCCACGTTTAAGGTGCATCTTATCAGCTATTGACCACTGGATGCTAAGGGATGCAACCACAATAGAGAGGGGTTTCTTGTTGAAGGAGGTTTCACACTCAGTAGTGTTGGTGCAGTTTGGGTTTTCCCAATAAAAAGGGCGCCGATGCTCAGGACTTCAGGAAGTTTTTTTCTGGAACATCCCACATTTTTAATAATCAGCTCTTCCAGCTAAGCAGCAGTTGGAATTCTGTCAAAATTAACCACCAAACAGCAGCATGGGTTATTTTCGGAGCTGGTGAGGGAGCCCTCCAAGGGGGAAGTTGGTGAGGGGCTGGAATCTCTGCCTGCTCCTGAGACAGGAACTTAACTCTGTAAATTGGCACCAGCATCTGCCTTGAACAGCAGAACTGGAAAGGAAAAATGGAAAGGGCTGCATTTATATGGCTTGTAAAATATTCATTTATGTGCTGTGCTCGAGGAGAATCGATCTCTGGAGAGCAGGAGGTTTCTCCATCTCAGTCACATTCCATTAGAGGGAAGAGCTGAGTGGGGTGAGCTGTCGTGGGGAGGGTGATGGGGCCAAACGGGGCAGCACCTGCTGGCCCTGAGCTCTGGATGGGGCAGAGGGACAGCAGGGCAACAGGAGATGGACGTGAGCTCATCCCTGTCCCTCTGGGTTTTGATTCCACTCAGTGGCAAATCGAAATGTTTTTGTAGATTTGGTCTGCAGTGATTTGTTTTTTCTGCCAAATCATAGCAAGGTTAAGGAGGGAGGCAATGGTTTATTCCTTTTGTGTGCAGGCACATGCTGGGATTCCTGGGGTGTCCTGTGCAGGGCCAGGAGCTGGATTTTGATGCTCCATGTGGGTCCCTTCCAATTCAGAAAATTTAATGAATCTGTGATTGTGAAAATGAATCTATTTTCAGATAGGGCACAGCAGCTTTTTTTTTTGCCCCTCCACACTTCCCTGTTGCTCCCAGACCCTGAATGTGCCTCCATAATCCATGGTTCTGTGATGGGATCTGTGCAGCTGGATTGACTTTCTTATTGTGGCCTCTTGAAATCACTTCTTGAGTAGTTTCTTCATCAGTTGAGGAAATTTCCTTTCATTGGATTCTCTAAACCTGTCAGGGCCCCAGGCAGGGCTGTGCAGAGAATGTGAGCTGTGGTGTGGGGAGGCACAGCTGGGTTTGCCAGCGACCAGTGACACCAATCCAGTGGTTTTTCCAGTTAAAATACCCTGTGAAGATTGTAAGTGAGGCATTCTACTGTGAACGAGGTTCTGTCAGAATTTTTCTGATGTTAAGGACTCATAAAGAGTTTTAACAACAGACTTTTACACAGTTAAACTGAGAAATAGCTTCTATAATGTTTTCAGCTACTCCTGACAATAATGTCTTTACCTCAGGAGCAGAGTATTCATGATGATGTCAATAAAGGCAGTGGTTTTGACAGCAGTTTTATACATCAGCATAGATCTGGAGTGCTGAATATTACCTGTGTTACCAACTGGCTAACGCTTTCCACGAGAGAGATGTCTGTTTAGAAAGCTGTTCCTTTTATGAGTGTCATCAACTCCTGTCAGCTTGACACTCCTGGCTTTGACTGGGTTTGAAGTTTTTGTTGTTGTTTAAATTTGTGATAACATAAGTGAGCGTTTTTTGAGGAATGGATGTTGAAAAACGTGTTCTGTTCACATATAAACGGCTTCATTCAGCTGCTTTTTTGTGAAAGCTCCGAGATCTGTGGAGGAAAAGACTTAAGTGATAGAGTGATTTGCCGTGCTTTTGGTGCTAGAACAGCTCAGGTGTAGCTCATGCAGAGGCAGTGACTTACTGCAGCTCTAAATATCTCTCAGTTTAAAAGCTCTGGGGTTTAAAGCTTTGTGCAGAATCTCCATTGGATTTTGGGTAACCCAAGGGCAGACAGGCACTGGGGGCACATGGAATGTACAAGTGCATTATCTCATCCCAACAAGGAATGCTTTATTAGCAAGAAATATCTATCAGGAACTATCAGGAATATTTATTTTTCCATGTTAAGAAAAAAAAACAAAACATAACCAAACCAACTTTTATATTTCCAACAGTGCAAATCGGTGTGGATTCGTAATTTATGGATGCAGAAAGAGCCCAGGCTTGCTGACAAGCTTCAGTGTTCCACTGTTGGTGACAGGAACATCAACAAAAAGAGATGGAGCATCTGGCACAGCTCACCACCAGCTCGTGTCTGCGAGCGGAGGTCAAGGCCACACTCCTGAAGAAGACCAAGGAAGGAATCATCAGCCATGATTCCAACAGGTGACACTAAATCTTCCCAAAATGATCATTGCCAGCTTGTAAGGGCCTGGTATCAACACAGAATCCCAGAATCCCAGAAGGGATTGTTGGAAGGGACCTTAAAGCTCATCCCATTTCAACCCCGTGCCAAGGGCAGGGACACCTTCCACTGTCCCAGGCTGCTCCAAGCCTCATCCAACCTGGCCTTGGACACTTCCAGGGACCCAAGGGCAGCCACAGCTTCTCTGGGAAACCTCTGCCAGGACCTCACCACCCTCACAAGGAAGAATTTCTTCCTAACATTTAATACATTGTACCAACACAGCAAAGTTGAACATAAATGGAGAGCAGAGAGCAGCTGCTTTCGTTATGGGAGGCCTCTTTCTGAATATTTACATCTGAGATATAAATCACCCCTAACACATCACTCAGTGTAATAGGTTCCTGTAATTAAATGAGAGCTTTATTGAATAAATTACACACTGTTAATTATATGTGTAATACTCACTGGCAATTCCTTTGACTTTATTGCAGATAAAACAATGACCTTGTCTATTTTCATAGTGCTTGATAATTTAAGAAGATTGAAGAAGTGTTAATTGTGAGTTGCCCAAGAAGTCTTTAAAATGCTTTAATACCTTTAATAGTATTAAGTCAATATTGAGATAAGATGATTCCTTGCACTTTCTGTGTGCTCACAGTGCCAGGCATTGCTCCTCTTACCTCTGGAACTCACCTGTGAGAGCAGTGGAGCTTGGGGTGGGTCACAAAAACCAGGAAAGTGTTGGTTTAGTCTATAATATCCACAAATCGATTTTTGTTGATGGAGTGGAGAGTCAGGAATTATCTACATCAAAACAGCAAAGATTTTTATGCAAATGAATGCAGAATTAGAATAGCAGAGTGCAACTTGATGACATTGGCCTTTTTTTTTGTATATTAGTCAATAGTTGCTAAGTTTACAATTTTCCCTTTCCTTTGGCATCTTTATTTATATTAAGTTATTTATACAGGCACACAAGTACAAACTCACCCATTGGGCACTGAAATGAAATCCCAGCGAGGCTTTCTTTTTATTTACTGCTTCCTCCAACAAATGCACATCTTTCAAATCTCTGCAGAGCTGCATCGATTCCTGAAGTATCATCTCCCAGTTTATTGAGTACAAGTGGTGACTGATTGTCCCCTGACACTTCAGCAAGAACTTAAATATACAAGAAATTGTTTTAAATAGGCTACGACTTTATTAAGATACCACCACAACATTTGGGAAATTATTTGGGATGGTTGGGAATTTCTTGATAATTTTTTTTTTGTCCCCTCCCCCCCCCACTGGCAAAAACCTGCTGATTTGCCCAAATCCAAGCTGTTTGCTAAGCAGAATTTGATTCAACAGATCCAATTAAGAAGAAAAAGAAGCCAGCGCAGTAGCAGGTTGACACTGTTAACTGGAGATTGTGCTTTTCCTTGTGATGGCAATTTTTCAAAATTTTAATGAACTTCCACTTGAAAAAAAAGAAAGTTGAAACCAATTAATATGAGTGACCTGAGGAAAAAAAAAAAAAGAGGGGGAGTGTTGGTGGGTGGCGATGTGAGATCACAGCTTTACACCCCGTCTCGTACAGAACTTCCCTGCTGAAAACCTGTGGGAAAACCGAGCTCAATCCGCACTCGGTGGGGAACTTCCTTGCTGCTGCACTGCTGATATCCTCCAAACTTAGAGAAAACTTGGGAATTTAAAGGGTAAACCAGCATTAACCGCCTGTTTTTTATATTTTTAGTGTCTTCTGCTTTCCTGAGAGCAGCTTGTTTCCATCACCAGAGTCGAGCTTGGGGTCCTGCTTGTCTCTCATCTCTTCTCAGCAAATTCCAGCCCGTCCCTGGTCCTGTATAGCTTTTCTGGGGTCTTCCTGAGATTCTCCTTTTGAGGAGAATCTTTCCGAGAAATGAGAAAATATTCTAGGGACAATGAGCCATCCAGAATTGGGGAACAATCTGTGAGGAAACAGAAATTTTCCTTGCTCAAGACCCTTTTGATACCTTGAGAATCTTCATCTCACATCAAGCCCTGAAGAGCTTTCCTAACCCTCCAGGCACGCAGTGAAATGACCCCACGTCAGTTTAATCCAGTGGTATTTTTAGAATAATCTTTCACAGGTTTGTCTTGGACCCTTTCAAAGATACATGGAAAAACCAATTATGATCATTAAACCCATGTAATATTAAAGTACCAATCCTCCTGAACACCTACTGAACACCGAATTTTTGTGCTAAACACTGTTGATCCATTTCTAACCATGACTTTGCTTGAAATTGGCAGTACTGCAATATCAGGATCCTGTCAAGGTGGTTTGAAATCACCCTGCTTCAGAGAAAACACTTGAATTTAAAGTTTGAAACGATCTTCCATTTAAAATAACATTTTAAAAATTTAATTTACACCTGTGCTCGATAGGGCACAGGAAGGACAGCAAAGCTTTTCACCAGGGTTTGAAAACTACAGTAAATAACTTCTTCAGTCAGAGAAAAATAACCTAATAGCAGCTTTCTCTGGGAACTCACAGGATTTCTCTGTTCAATGGAGCAGGAAAATACATGTGCTTTGTATGAATATGGAAATGAAGAAATAATTTGTCAAGCAAAAATGTAGGTATTTCTTCAAGAATTTCCATTGCTTTGGAATTATTTTTTTTATTTTTTGACACAGTTTTCCTGGTCTGTTGTCTGATGGATTGATCTAAGATGGGAGAGGAAGTACTTTCCTTCCTTTGATGATAAAGGAAAGGGAAGAAACAAAAACCAAGCATTAGGATGCCAACGTGTGTTTGATCTACTTCAGTTCTGCCTGAGAGAACTGGATTCAGCAGAACACTCTCTCCCCCTGCAGAAGTTATTGCTTTACCTTCTCTGCCTCTTTCCACAGGTTTTCCTATTTCTTCCTTGGTTTCCTGTTTTTTCCTTTGTATTTTACCATTCACGAGAGAGTAAAGCACCTGCTCTCTGAGGTCATCCAGAAATATCCCACCTGGGCAGGTGGACGAGAACCAAAGTTCTGCTTTGCTATTGCCACTCGAATCCTCAAAACTTTTAATTGAATTGGTGCACTTTACCAGTGCCCTTTGAGAGGAAAATTGATCAGTTCTTTATCACCAATATTATCCTTATTTCTCCGAGACCTTTTAATAGAAAAACGGTGCCCTTCTCTAAATGCAGAGTTTATTTATTTGAATCTCCTTCCCCAATTACTTAAATTAATGTAAAGATATCAGCTGGGGACAGAGTGGAGGAGCAGGGGTATTTTTCCTTGATTGAGTCTCTATCTCTACATCTCCCAAAGCAAATAAATCCAGCTTGGAATTGAATTAAGGGGGTTCACACCATGTTTTGCATTGGTTCATTTAATAGGTATAAGATTCACCTAATTGAGTTAATTCCATACCAGGTACACCAGTTTGAAACTTGTTTATGTATTCAACCAGTAATGGATCTCTGTTATGGGAGTTGTGGTTTTTTGAAACATGATGAATTTTTAAAATTGTGAGCAATAATGTCCATGTTTTTTAAGCAAAATCTTCTTTACCCACAGGGGGTTTTTGGGGGTTTTTTTTGAGAAGAAAAGGTTTTGGATGACTTGATAGATACCTGCCAATGGAGACACCCCAAATCACTTCAGATATTTAATATTTTTGTCTCATTTTACTGCTGGACTCTTCAGGTATCTACAGAAGTCAGGTTACCAGCTCTGCTGAACTTCAGTTTGAGGAGGTCCTCTAAAGCCTACAGGAACCTCAGATTGCCAGTAGGATTAGGAAAATAATGAGATTTCATTAATTTTAGGATTAAGAAGCAAGCATGAGAAACATGTTTACTGATTTCTGACAGTCTCCCTGTGATCAAGCACGATTTTCTTGTTGCAGTTCTGGCAGTTATCAAATGGAAGAAAGAAAAACTAAACACAATCAGATAAAAAAATTAAAGCCCTGAGTGTAACAAAGCGTGATGTGAAGTACTCGGAGAAAACCAGGATGAGTTTTGCTCCAGTGGAATTCCTCAGGTAAGTGAAAATCATCTCTTTTTTCTGTCTGTTTTTATTCCAAGATCGCAGTTTCTGGGTGGAATTCTCCTGTTGTACAGCACACCAAGAAACCTCAGCGAGCCACCAGCTCCACCAGCGTTTCCCCCTGTTCAAACGCAGACCCATGCCCCGTTTAAATATTTAACTTCAGCAATTTGACAGCACAGGCAGCAAGGCCTGGTCAGTTTTATTTGCTACCGTGAACACAACAGTGACAAATCCCAGCAATGCCTCAAAGGAAGGTCAGCACTGCCAGCAAATGACACTGGAGCCTTCAGCTGGGGCGTTGCTGTCCAAAGCAGGAATAATGGGAGGGTGCCAAATTTCAGGATACGAAGCTATTTGGCCTCAGTTTGACTCGATGAGGGACAGTGGCACCGAACCCCTGAGCCTGCAGCTTGATTGCAGCCCATAAATAGTGCACGTGTCCTGTATCAAATACACCCCCTAATTCCATGGGGATTGAGAGAACAGCTGGAATGGGAAATACAGGAAACTCAGGACTTTTCTTTTTTCCCTTTTCTGTCTTTCGAGGGAAGGGAGAGGATGTCGTTGAAATAAAATCGTTTCATTTTGTGCAAATTTCTCAGCTTTGCTGGAAGTTTCAAAGCCCAGCTCTCTGATCCATGATTTCATGGGTTCTGCTTAGAAGATAACATCCTCCAAACGGGATTATTTCCCCGGATAAGGCAGGAAAGATCTATTTTTAAACTCTCGCTGTGAAACCATCAAGTGCAGGTGCAGGCTGTCCTCACAGCTGACACCACCATCAGGTTGGGAATGTTGCAAGGATAATCACAGCCAGGTAACTCTTGGGTCATTTTTTTTTTTTACCAATATTGATTGGCTGACTCTGCAAAAATGCTGCAAATGTGGCAGGAGAAAGCCTTGCTGATGTTCATGGACAGCAGGGTGCTGGGGTCAGGGAGCACCACGAGCCAAGGGTGCCCAGTACACGCTTTAATGAAGTCTGACATGGAAATTCAGCGTGACCTTGTGTTGTACAAGAGCAGGAATATCGTGAGCTACATCAATAAAACCTGAACAGGTCTTTTTTTCAGCTGAAAGGAGTCTCTGACACCTGAGCTGGGATAAATATTCATGGGGAAAACAGACCGAATGGTATCGAGGGTTATTTTTGGTAGGACTGGGGCTGCATTTGGGTTTATGCCAAATTAGAAACAAAACAAAGAAACAAAACAATAGGGGATTTTATTCATGAAAATATGATATTAGAAGGAGTAGTTTAAATTGGAGTTTCAAAGGGGGCATAGGAGCCTTTCCACGTGCATTCTTAAGAAGGGTTCCTCAATCAAAATCCTTTCTTTAGAAGAGTTCTCTGATCAGGGGAGAGCAGTTCTTTGCTTCAAAATAACATCTGCATAGGCAAAATATGATAACACAGCTTTTGAATATGCTTGTATTTGGCTTTTGTTAGTTAGTATCTTATTTTGTTTTTCTCTGGATCGTAAAGATTAGGACCAAAGTTTATCAACTTCAGTTTCGTCCCATCTCAGCTGTGGGAGACTTCTCCAAGGTGATCAGAGGGATGGAGCAGCTCTGCTGGGAGGAAAGGCTGGGAGAGCTGGGATTGTTCAGCCTGGAGAGGAGAAGCTTTGGGGTGACCTCACTGTGGCCTTGCAGGGCCTGAAGGAGCTGCAGGAACGATGGTAAGCGACAATTTCCAAGGGATGGAGTGATAGGACACAGGGAATGGCTGCAAACTGCCAGAGGGCAGGGATAGATGGGATATTGGGAAGGAATCGTTCCCTGTGAGGGTGGGGAGGCCCTGGCACAGGGTGCCCAGAGCAGCTGTGGCTGCCCCTGGATCCCTGGAAGTGCCCAAGGCCAGGCTGGACGGGGCTTGGAGCAGCCTGGGACAGTGGAAGTTGTCCCTGCCCATGGCAGGGGTGGCCCTGGATGGGCTTTAAGGTCCCCCTTCTCACCCAGGCTATTCTGCACTTCTCTCAGTTATACCTTCACATATATCTGCGTATCTGGATAATTCTATCTAGGTAATTACAGCACTCAGCTGTCCTGCCCAGAGCCCAGCATGCAAACCCTGCCTCAAACCCTCTCCTGCACGAAGGCAGCCCAGCTGCTCCGCGTCTGGGCACATGGAAGCGGCACATCCCGATCCCAGCAGCGGAGCCACTCCAGCCAAATGTAGGCCAAGCTCTGCTCTCCTGCTTATTAAACACCATTCATCACGGCACACTTCATGGGCCACAGCTGCGTGTGGAAATGTTGGTATTTGTGTAGCAAAGACATCTCCCTAAACTGCTTTTTCAATGTTATTTTTAGCCTTTATCTATTGCTCAAACTTCAGACGCAAGCACTGTTGTTTTAGGGCCTTTTTAACGTGTTCTGGCCACACTGAAAACAAGAATTTAAAAATATCTGTTTATTTTAAAAGCAATATATAACTGTGCTTCCAGAGCTCAGTAACAGGCACAGTCTGGCTTTACCTTTGATATCGCTGCTTTACCATCTCACAGCTGCAGTTTCCGTGCAGGAGAACTTTGATGGGAGCTTGGTGCATGTGAATATTGTTGAATATTGTGGATAGTGGTGGCAGAAGCTCTTTGTTCCACCTTCATTAAAAAAGGGAGGAATACCTGCATTTGTACTGCACTTAATTATATATAAATACATAAATACATTCACACAGGGTATTATAAATACATATATTTATGTATAAGTCAGTACATGAATCAATACATAAATCAATAAATACATAAATTTATAAGTTATCACGATTTTCCTTTTGTGATTGTATTTTTCCCAGTTCTTCACTCAGGGGCATTTCTGGCCCATCATGTGCTGATTTGTTTTTCCAGAAGGCCATGGAGAGTTTTTATGTTGCTCAGCTGCCTGTGTTGGTGCTGGGAGGGCACAGAAAGGTTGGAATGGGAAGATGCAGAAGGAATTATGTCGTATTTTGTATTCAGGCAACCCACAGCTGGGCTTCTGACATCACTGCTAATGTGTTTTTAAGTCACTGTAGAAATATGAAAAATCCCAGGTAAAATGAATGCGATTTCTAGTTTTTTCCAAGCAAAAGAGAACAGATTTTGCCTCCGTTTGCTGGAATTATAGGTTGCTATTTTATTAATGCACCCCCCAAACCCTGATGTGGTAAAGTGGTAAATCCACAGCAGAGGATGATGGGCGGTTTGAGGAGAAGCTGGGCTGCCCCTCTTGCAGGCATCTTCGTGTTTGGGGAGGTTTAGATAAGATCTCAGGAAAAATTTCCTCATGGAAAAATCTGTCAAGGATTGGAACAGACCACCCAGGGCAGTGGTGGAGTCCCCATCCCTGGAAGTGTCAAAAAAACATGTGGATGTGGCACTTGAGGATATAGTTTAGGCTTGATGGCTGGACTTGATGAAGGTCTTTTCCAACCTTAACGATTCCCTGATTCTACTCAAGGCTAAAGGATGAAGAATTTAAAGGACTCCAGTCCTTGATGATGTTCTTATGTGCCTGTAGGATAGGCCCTAATTTACTGATCAGACACAATGAAGAACAGACTCTCCAGAGAGAGAAAAAGAGGGAATTTAGCCCTGAAAACAGATGCAGAAAGAAGGGAAAAATTAGCAAAGATACAGGAGATGCAATCTAAGTTCAAATAAAATATCCCTGCTTGTCTCAGGGCTGGAGCTTCTCCTGTTTGACAGGCTGCACTGATCCCATGGAGTCCTCACCACAAAAAGTTGCCCAGCTTCTAGAAGGTGAGTAAATGTATGTCAGGAGGAAAAATAACACTCCCATGCAAGGATGATTTAAGATTATTCTTCCCCACTTCTGTGCGAGATTGGATCTGTTGTAACCTTCCCAAACCTTTGTTACCTTTGTAATTTAAACTGACAGGTTAAATGCTAATGCAATTGATAGGGGTGAACAAGTGGTCAAGGAACAACCTGATCTGACTGCATAATGCATCAGAGAATTGCAAAAATATGCAGGTCAGATATAATTTTGACAGAAAATGGCTCGCTGCAAGGGTTTATGTTTCCCTGGATGGTCTTAAAAAGAGTTGGACTATGGTAAGTACCACAGCACTCGGAAAAAATACCAAGTTAAACTTAATGGAAAAAATCCAAGTTCTCAATATCCCCAGATTTCATTATCAGTTTTTATTGGAGTTGGGATAATAAGATTAGAGAATTAAGAGAAAAGTTATACCCATTTTCCTCAGCTCAGCAGCCCTAATGTGCAGAAAGGAAGTGACACTCATTTCTCACCATAAATACAGCAAGAACTGCCAGGGAAAAGAAGTGGTTTCTGACCATGCACAGGTCCTTCCTGAAGAAATTCTGTTCCTTCAGCAGGCACTGGGGCATGGCAATAACCCTTAAGAGAGGGTAAAAAGGTGGTTTCTCATCAATTAATCCTGGAGCTGATGGTTTCCCATTTGGCACAACGTGTGACTGTGGAGTGGGGCCAGGATGTGAATCCCGGAGCAGCTGCCCACAGGAGGAAGCTCCCTGCTCCAGGGGTAAAATGTGTAATTGAAGGGACACAGCAGGAAAAGTCCAAGGCAGTTCAACCCAGACCTTCTAATCTTCAGTTCAGGGACTTCCTGAAAAATAAGAGACACATTTATATCCCTCTGCTGGCTGGTTGAGATGATCTGAAGCAGAGGGAAAGGGAAAGTTGGGCAACATCCATCACGTCCACCAATACTCTGTGAATCTCACCTTTGTTTCCTTTTATCAATATATGTGCTTTAAAAAGCAGTGGTTTGGAACACAGATTATTTTCCATTTTGGGGCATGGTCACAAACTGTTCCCTCCATTCTGAGGGTTACCAAGGATATTGGAAGTACCAGTTTTTCCCTGGACACCTTCTGAGCAAGAACAGAGTTAGTGACTCCAAATTTTTTCAGCACTGACATTATGCCAGTGGATTTTGGTACCATATTCCTTAAAAGACTGTCAAGTTTTTTGCCTTTTAACTCTGAAAACCCAGGAATCCCTCAGACTTTTTCCACTTCCAAGCGCTCCTCACTCCAAGAAGCCTCCAGCAGGTGCTAAATCGACCAGAGCAAAGACAGCAAATAAAGATATAACCCCTCGTTTCATTTTTTTTTTAATATTTTCCTGATTTTTTTACTACTTCAGTGGTTTTTTTATCTCAGAGGAAATTTCAGGGTTGACTTTGTCCTGCCCACACAAGCGCTCACTGTATTCTTCACCTGTGTCAGTGTTTAGAAAGGAAAATTGAAATGTAAATTGACTCAGTGCTTTTAAAACCTTAAAAAATAATAATTCAGTGCCTACTGTAGGAAACGGAACTCTCCTGGCTGCTTTAACCTGCCGAGCAGGTTAGCATAACATGAAATCAATTATTGTACTCGCCATATAAAAGCTGTCAGGTTTAATACTTAACTGCAGTATCTCCCCTGAATGTTTGATTTCCAATCATCATCCCCGTGAAGCTCCCGAAATACAGGGACAGAAGGAACATTGCGGGGTAAGAAATTTATTGGACTGCCCTGAGTTATAAAATTGAAATCGGGAAAGAAAAATACACCCTGCAAACACGGCTCCCTTTTTAATCAAACACTTCCCAGCCCCATAAAACAAAGCAGAGAACAAACTGCAGAACAAATATTGAATTTCTAGTCTGGATTGTAATAATTGTGACACCATTTCGCTTATTTTTCAGCTTGTCTGGAAGCAGCTTTGGCTGGAATGTTATTCTCATTCTTTCCTGTCCTTTTCCTTGTATTTCTTCTTGGGTTGTTTTGGGGTTTAGTTTCGGAGTGGTATTTTTTTTGTTGTTTGTTTGTTTTGGCTTTATTTTCGGGGGTTTTTCAGTTTTGAGGGGTTTTTGGGTTGTTTGTCGTTGGGGTTTTTTTGGGAGTGAGTCTTTTTCTACAGAGGGAGAATCAAATATAAAAATGCTTTGACTTTCACAGCTCTTCTACTGCTAAACTTTATACTTATAACACACAATGCAAATAATTATTGATCTGTTTTCTCATCTGGGCTTTATTGTGTGACCTTGCTGTGGCTAAAATTGCAGTCTTAGATGTTCCACCTGTAGTGGTGACCACAGGCAGCAAGTTCTTCACTTGAGAGTCCTAAAAATGATGAATTAAGGATTGTGAAGTGCTGGTGTTATGACAAGAGTGGGAATTGTTTGTAGAAGAGCTGGGACAAAGGCCTGGAGTGGTGGGAAAGGAGTGAAAATTGTGACTCTGACTCCTTTCTCCTGTATTTCTGTAGGGAAAGGGAAGGTTTGGACTTCTGGGAAGGCTGAGAATGCAGGAACTGGAGTGGCAGGACAAAGGGGAACAGCTTCACACTGCCAGAGGGCAGGGTAAGATGGGGTGTTGGGAAGGAATTGTTCCCTGGGAGGGTGGGGAGGCCCTGGCACAGGGTGCCCAGAGCAGCTGTGGCTGCCCCTGGATCCCTGGCAGTGCCCAAGGCCAGGCTGGACGGGGCTTGGAGCAGCCTGGGACAGTGGGAGGTGTCCCTGCCCATGGCAGGGGTGACCCTGGATGGGCTTTAAGGTCCCTCCCAACCCAAACCATTCCAGGATTCTTTCACTCTGAGAAAAGTCACCTTGGAGCCTGTGTCCTTCCCGCTGAACCCCCAGCCAAGCCCAAAAGCCAGGGCAGGTTTCTGTGAGCTGCTCTTTTGCACTTGTCTGTCCAAAGTACTCCAAAAGCAAACCCCAAACCATCTGTAGGGTCTGGTTTGAAGCTCTGTCACCTGACAGTTTTAGTGGATTGTTTCTAGCAGCAGAAACATTGCCTGCCCATGGTCCATAACAGCTTGGGACAAAGAGCTATAAAAGCGGGGAGCAGGAGACAGATTTATCTCGGTGTATTTCAAGAAATGATGATCCTGAATTGATTCCTTCTCTGAAATACAAACTCCATGTTTAGCTCTCTCGAAATAGGAAAAAAAAAAAAAAGGACAAACATAAAATAAACCAGGATTTATCCTCAAGATCAACTCTCATTCTCTTTCAGAAATTACATTCTAGACAATAAGTGATCATTATGTGCCAAGAGAGCTGAGAATCTGATTTTAACTTTCAGGTAACATATTAGGGCCATAACCAAATCTGAGCACTATTATCATAGCCAAATGACTGTAATGCTTCAAGGCTGTAATAGTCATCACCTTTTTATCATTCAGATTACCAGCCAAGCCTGAAACAATGAATTTCTTTAACATTATTCTCCCATAACCTTTAACTGTATGCATTATCTCAAACATCTGAAATAATCCTTTATATGACACAGTAGAATAATACCTTTGCCACTCGCTGCACACTCCAATTTGTTAAGCCCAGAGAGGTGCAAAAAACTCCAGTCTGCTCTGTCTGCCATGGAAATACATTTATTTCAATTGTGCTGGAATGATGTTTGAATGATAAATAATTTGAAGGAACACTGATAGGAAACATAAGGTTCATAAAAGCCCAGGAATGCTGCTGCAGTTTTATCACCATTATAAAAGTGTCCTGCTTGCCTTGTTTTGGGAGGGCTTTACTTGGCCAGCTCTCACATATTTCACGTGGAATGTACAGCGTAAATATTCCATGGGTTCATTCCAGAGCTGTGTTTGTGATAAACCTTCCCAGCGTCCTTTCAGGAAATGTTTATTCCTGTTCTATCGAGTGGGTGCTAATGCCCCACACCAGCTCCCTCCATGGGCCATCCTGATAAATAATCCTGTGTGTGCTGCGGTGATTCTGTGCATAAACACTCCCATCTGTGAGTTACTGCAGCTCCAGGCCCTGACTGCATCTGATTTATAAACACAACGCTGTGTTTCTTACTTGTGTTGAGGTGCATTATGATGGCAGAACTGGCATTTATCTGGACTCTTGATATAAAAATCCACACAAGCAATGCATGAAAATACAAAAGCAACTGCTTGAAATGTTGCCAGGGAGAAGGGGGTGTTGAAAAGCATCCCAGGGAGCCTTGAGGCAGGAAGTTTCCTGCTGAGTACAGAGCAGTTTGGATCAGGCCCTGGGAGAGCACAACCTCTAAAATAACAAGTTTGAAGAATTAAATTGTGTCTTCTTCGATGTCCTCATGAAAACTGGATGCCTCAGAAAGGTCTCAGCAATACAGAGCAGCAGCTTTTTGATAAAGTTTAACTACTTCCAAGAACTTGAAAATGTAGGCTCAAAAAAACCTTAATTTATTGAAATATTTCTAAAGTGCATTAAGGAAAAGGGATTCAGATACAAAGGATTCAGGCTCGGGATAAGGGACAACTGTTCTTGTGCTGAACAAGCAAAAAGGTGTCAGACTTCAAGTCCAATTTTTCTGTGATTTCTTGTGTGACCTTTCACAAGCCACACACAGTCTGCCCAAGGAAACCACAAAGTGATTTCCACTGGCTTCAGTGGAGGAGAGAATAAGCTCCTAATTTCTCTTTGAATCAGTTTTCTCATTAGTAAATTACCGACCTCAGAGCTTAATGCTTGCAGTGCTCTTCGGTACCCTTGAAAGGGAAGGGATATTGGAATGTTAACTGTCCTTACTTCCAGCAGTCAGCGAGCAGAAAATCCAGATTAATAGGGGCACTTTGGTGGCCATGACCAGCACGTGGACCCGTGTTCCCTCCACCCCAGAAGAGCAAGGCAAGAGTCAAGAAGATTAAACATCACAGCTCAAGAGAACGCTGCTTTCTCAGCAGGTACCTGGAATTTCCTGCAGGTTTTGCTGTAGTTTAGGAGAGATTTTCATTGCTGTCATCTCAGCACTCTACTAAAGCACTTGCTTCATTCACAGAGTTAATCAGCAAGTTCACTTCACCTGGATTGGAAATTTCTGGAGCTGAATATTCCCCTTGTTCCAGGACTTAAGGGCTGACAATGTTCACACAGAGCTACGAACTCCGAGCTCAAGGAGAGGTAAAAATTGTTCGTGCTGGCAGTGCTCACCCTCCCACAGCAACACCCGGCAGGACAAGGTGACCATTCCAGGGGAGAAGAAACCAAAGACTGACGGCAAATTTGCTGGTAAGTATTTAAAAAACAAGGTCAGCCCTGAACATTAAAGAGGGCCAGCAGGAAATCATTAAATCTGAGTGATAACAAGGGTTTATTTTCATTTGCTCGCCTGGATTTTCATTAACAATGAATGGACTGTGGAAAATAAAATAAACTCCATAAAAATGTGGATCTGTCTACAGCTTACAGCAGGACTTACAAAATAACTGTATCAACCCAGCCAGATTTCCCACCCCTCTCCTTTGGATTAGTTTTTATCCGTATTATTTACATCACCAAAAGGGTAACTTTTATAAAGTTTAAGTGCCATGGGCTAGGCCCACTGGAGGATTTCAATCATTTTAACTGTGGCTTTTGATGCAAATATTTCAGTTAAAGCCCTCAAAGCCTCGGCTCAGATGTCACCAAGCCCTGGTGTCCCTGGCTGCTCCATGGGCACACAGATGAGCCTGAGCCAGAGCAAGTATCCCCCAGCTGTGACACCCGAAGGATCTAACCCAGCAGTCCATGGACTTCATGGGAGGGTGGAATTCCTTCCTCTGGATGTCCTCCATGGACCAGGTCACCACCAGGGACAGCTTCTCAGGGTTCTTTTGAAGTTATTCAACTTCCACAGATTCAACTGCTACAAAGTCTTCATAAACTCACTGGAGTAGGGGTGAAAAAAGATTTTATCCTTCCCCAAGGTGGCTGCTGGAACCCGTAGTCCCCATGGGAATCAGAAAAGTTGAGGTTGAAAAGACCTTCAAGATCCTCGAGTCCAAGCCAAGAGATTGTGCCTTTTCAGTAAATTAAAAAAGAAACATCCATCTCTGCTGCAGAGGATCACCTGACACGCCTGCTGATTTATTTAACTAATTTTTCACCCCATAATTCTTCCAGTCTGTGTTCAAATGATCTCATCCTGCATTTCTTTGCTGAAGGTTACCAGGCTGGCAGAGCCGTGTCCTTCCGCCTTCATTCTGATGACGGATCTCTCTGAAGCTCTGTTTACCTGCCTTTAATCTCCTCCAAGGCTAGCAGAGGCTTTTTTTTTGTTCTCATCCACCAGGAATTCAGGAATACCCTTCCTGCTATCCTACACCCAAGCAGGAGGACCTCTGCATGGCAATAAATCCTTCCCCTTACACTGTTTTAACTCCTGAGCTGGTGGTGCTGTCAGAACAGCTCTAATTGAGTAATTGGCCATGGGAATCATCTCAAACTGGTGCCACTGGTCACCAGCACCTGCTCAGCTTCACTCTTTGTTGTCCCAACAATGGTGCTGGATTCATTCCCAGTCCCAAGGGCCAGCAGGCACCGTGAGGAGGCCAGAAACGTTCCCAAGTTATTTTAAAAGCCATCAATTTTCCAAAGTGTGCTGTGCTGAATTAAAGCTTGTCCAAACTCCTCACCCTGGTCATATTTCTCCTCCATCACGCTGGATATGTCAGCTGTTGTTTCACCACCTGTTAATCCGTCTGTGCTCGAGCTGTACATGTGATTTATGAAGATTCCTGTACCTTACTTGTTGCCTACATGTGACCAATGCAGCTACTTTTTTATCATTCTTGCTTTTTCATGCTACTTCCAGCTATCAGTCACAATTTTAAGACAGGGAAATATGGAAATTTTTATTTCCACAACAGTCGTTGAAGTTTTTCTACCTTTTTTATCATGAGCTATTGAAGTTGTATTGACACGATAGCTCGAGTACGTATTTTAATTCACAATTTTCACCGCCCTCATTCTCTGCTATCAAAAGTGAATTTTAACCATAGGTGATACATAAATGAACCTCATGATTTGTAATCATCAGCAGCTCAAGTTATAAGGAATCTCCTGCTGAGGTTACACATCAATGCAGACAGGAGCAAAATTGCTTTGCTCATAACCTGTGATAGTTTTAATAATTGTATTTCTATTTCTTTCAGAATTCTGGGAAACATTAGCCAGATAATGATGCCTTTTGATTACCAAGCTTGTTCCCTCTTTCTGAAAACAGCTTTGGATTGCAAGAATCACCTCAAATGGGGTTTCTTTTGTGGGCTGGTTTAGGTTTTTTTTTTTCTTCCTATGTTACCTTTGTGCCTGAGTATTCCTGTTTTTCAGTCCTACTGCTCTGCTCCAATATGCTCCCAATATTTTTGCTTTTACTGGCTCATTTACCCTATGCAATAAAGATGCTTGTCATGTCATAAGGTAAGTATTTTCCCTAGAAATTGCTGTAAAACTTTGTATCAAACTGGACATTTCTATTGATTTTTGAATTGATATTTGCAGGTCTCTTTCTGCTTTCTTTTTAACAATTGACTTTTAGACCCCCACATCTCTTGAAAGAAATATTGCTGTGAATTGCAGTGATCTTGACCTGCTCTTTTTCTCCTCCTATCCCTCAGAGCTTTTCTATTCTAATAGCTTTTCTTATGCTCCTTGCAATTAGCTCACAGAAAATTAGAAGAGAGAATGGTTAATGATCAACTGCCACTCACTGTCAGTGAAGGGCTGCGAAGGAAAAGGCACTTTCAGAAGTCACAGAAATGAGAAAATATTACAGGGACAATGGGCCACCCAGAGTTGGGGGGAAAAACTGTGAGGAAACTGAAATTTCCCTTGATCAAGACCCTTTTGATACCTTCAGCATCTTCATCTCACGTCAAGCCCTGAAGAACTTTCCTACCCCTCCAGACATGCAGTGAATGACCCCATGACAGTTTAGGCCCGTGATATTTTTAGAATAATCTTTCACAGGCTTGTCTTGGACCCTTTCAAAGATGCACAAAAGAAGCAATTATGATCATTAAACCTGTGTAATATTAAAGTACCAATATTTACACCCTCCTCACCGCCTGCCTGCATTGAAGTTGTGGCGAGCGTGCTGAGAAGGCCGATTTATTCTGACTTTCACCTGCAGAGAAAGCCACAGTGCCCACCTCATTAGGATAATGATTTTCCACGTAGGATCGTGGCCTTCATTTCTCCAAGGTGAGAGCAGAAAATCCCAGAACAGCTTGGGTTGGACAGGACCTTAAAGCTCATCCAATCCCACCCCTGCCACGGGGCTAAACCCCTACAGTACCCAGTGAAACAGGGAGAATCTTTTATTCTGCTTTTCTTTTGGATTTAAACCCAATCACATCACATTTAAAGTGATTACTTTCAGCATAAGATCCCATCCAGGATAAACCTCTCCAGCAGGATATTTCCATTCCTTATTTCCCTAACCAAGCTTAGCCACAAACATCCCCAGATGTGGTTCAGAATGTTGTTTGTCTTCATCCAGGAAAAAAGATCAATTCTGTTGTGGAAACACAGTGCACAGCATGGGATCACTCTAATCAATTTGAGCAGGCCTTGGTAAAACTATCTGGTAGTCTGCAACCCAGCAGCATCAAAGCTAATTAATACTTTAGTCAGCCTAATGAATGTATTAGTGGTTAATATTTGTGTGTAAGCTCCTCATAACTCAATAATCCTATCCCATTTGCATTATTAATAGAACAGGTATGAGCTGATTGATCATAAAACCCATTAACCCAGATTTGTGCTCTGCCTTCAGTTCCCTCCAAGGAAGAGCAGGAATCACTGAGGGCAGGATTGCAGGGAGCAGACTCAATAAAGGCCTTTTCAGATTCCAGGCGAGTGGGACTGAAGAATTGCAATGAAAGGTGCATTTTAAACCAGACATGAAGTGATCTAGAAGGTGATGGATGTCTAAACCCAAGGAGTGAGTGCCCTGGTTTGTGAGATGCCCAGGTTCTTTCAGGTCAGTCCCCTCTTTGAGGCAAGGGAAACAGGCAGGAAGGAAGGGGAGAGAGAGGGAGAGGTATAACCCACTCCACAAAAGACTTTCCCTTCATTTCCCTTCCTCTCTTTACCCCACTCCTCACATAAAAGCCATGGAGTGGGAGCTTATTTATTGAAATGAAGCTGGAGGCTGGTTCAGGTGGGAGACGAGTAAATAAACCAAGTGCTTCTCTAACGCCTGCTAGAGAAGAACAATATTTTGCAATTTCCCTCCTACAGGCTTTGTGTTCTACAAAGAGAAATAAAAACGTGCTTCATCCTCTTCAGCAGCCTTGAAAGCTTTTGCTTATTCACAGCCCCTCACAAGAGAGGGCAGATAATCCTCTAGAAGGGGAAAGCACAACTCCAACGCTGCGGAGAGAGCGTGCAGGCAGATGAATTCCATCGGAACAACAATAAAAAAAAGAGATGAGGAAAAAGCAGCTCATTCCTTTGGGGACTCATCTTTTTAATGCACCATTTCCACAGGATCTTCTAATTGCTTCTTGTGGGATTGGAGTGTTTTCTCTCGCAGCCTCTCTCTGGAAATTTGTTACATTGCCTAGTACGATGTTCTCCTGCTTTTTTATTTTTAGGGTTGAAGAACTGTTTTCTTATCCTTCTCTTTCTTTTTCTTCCCTGAGATATTTTCCCCATCTCTCCCATTTCCATGTTCACGTTGTTATTATCAGTGAAATTTAAGCGTATGTGGTGCTGTGAAGCCGAATCCTCTTTTATTGCCACACTTTCTTATGTGGTGGGACAGCAGTGAGAGCTGCTGGTTAATCAGTTCTGAAGTCCTACATGTGGCAGGGAGATGTGCTATGAATTATCCAGTGAGCTGTACCTGCATGATTAACGAGAATCCACTCTCCACTCTGCACTCCAGTGCTCCTCCAGTTGCAATTTCTTTGTTAGAACCGTGTGTGAAGGGAATGAAAGAGAAAAAAGAGACAGGAAAACCTCAAGGAAAGGAGTTTGTGGCTAAAAAAAAAGGGACAAGAGCAAGCAGCAATGCCACTGCTCCCAGGGCTGGCCAGATGTTTGCTCATCTGTTCAGGCACAGCTCTTCATTTGTACATTTATTTATATATTTATTTATTGTCAGCTGCCACACGACAAGTGGCAAAGTTAGAGCTTAATAAGTAATTGAGACAGTCTGCCATGGAACTGAGAAAAATGAGGGAAACAATGTTGTTCACCTCTTCTCATATGATTTAACTGGTTAAAAATGTCCCCCTGTTTTGCATAGAGCTGAGCAAATCATTCATTATAAATAATGTATTAACCTAATTTCATCGCTTTTACTCTGTGAAATGTTCCTGACTAGATTTGTGAGTATTCCTTCTTGAAAAGTACTGGTACCTGGGAGCAAAGCAGCAGATATTTTATCTGCTCGTGATAATTCCATGCAAACAGGTAGTGCTGGAAATTGAGAAAGTCTAATTTTACCTCTCCACGTAGTATTCGAGAAATATTCAGGAAATAGCTTCAGAGAAAGTATTTATAGCTAAAATCAGTGTGTTGGGAACGTTTTGTGCATCTGGAGCTCGCGGGTGTGCTTGAGGAGAGTCATTGTGAAGGACTCAGGGCCAACTAAAAATTAAATATTTCTTAATATGCCAGTAAAAGGATTGCTGTCACCAGATCTGCTTAAATTAAGAGTCACAGCTTTGGGAGATAGACAATATCACCTCAGGTGTACCAAATATCCAGATATTGCACTGCTGCAACACAAACTGTCGATCTTTAGCTAAACTTGTCTCGGGATTACGGCAAATCTTTTATTTCCCTTGATGCAATTCCACTTTTTCCTTCGAAGGTCTCTGTGCACAAGGTTCAAATAGCAGGGAAAACACCTCCTGAGGTAATGCAGGAAGACAAAACATGCAAAGTGTGTCCAGATCTCTGTTTTGGAGAAGAAACTGCATTTCTGGTAAGCAGCAGAGATCAAATAAGGCAGCAAGAGCCTGGCTGCCCCCCAGACTATGGAGGGCGAGGAGAGTCAAGGGAGGATCAATAAGGTTTGGGTGAGGCCTTGAAAGAGACTTTTAAATGTGCATAATTAGCCAGTCTTGAAAGTGTCAAAGCAGCTCAGCCAAAGCTCTCCCGTGGGTGTGAAAGGTGTGGGAGTGCAGCTTGTACCCCTGAAACCTGAGCTGGCCACCAAGGGTCACCATAAAAACCATGAGAATCACAACTAAAACACTGAATTTATTGTATCAGCCGTTCGCGCTTTAGAATTGTGAGAGGATGAGTCCAAAATTTCATGTGAGGGGCTGCAAAGCAGCTGGCCAGGCCTTTGGGGTGGGAAATGTTCTTCAGGGTGAGCAGCAGCAGAGACTTGTCCTGCTGTAACCACACATCAGAGATCACATTCCCATTGCAGCTGAACAACCTCGCAGGAAGTTTGAGGTTTAGGATAATATTATCCTGTAAATAAGGACAGGCTGCCACCCCGCAGGGCTGTCTGTAAGTCCTGTACAGTCTGTAAGGACACGATCCAAGCAAGCTTTTACCACTGGTTCCTTTCTAAACCAGAATTTCCCCTGCCAGGATCTTTGTGAAAGTTTGGGGTGCAGAAGTCTGGGATGTGGTGAGTTTGGACCTCTGCTCCAGTCCATTGGGACTGGGGTTCTGCTTTTAGCATCTGGAAGGTGTCACCAGGAGGAACTTTGTTTTGCAGGTAATGTTTGCCCTGTTGGTTTAAGAAGTGTGGCTAAAACTCCATTGATTCCATGCAAAAATCAGATTTACAAAAAGATCTGGTGGTCTATTTATTATCCTCTTGCTCATAGTTCATAACTCTCAAGAATTCAAATCAAAGCAGGATGGAGGGGTAGTTTACAAATATCTGTAGCTCTGGCTGCAGCCACTCCAAAAGCACCAACACAAAAAGCAGCTCTTGTTCACTCATTGCAAAATTGGCTTTTACTTTGCAATTAAAAACCCACAAAGAGATTTATTCTCTGACTCCTTAGCAATCCTCAAACCACCAATTTGTTCCTGGTTTAATGACTGACAGAACTAAAGTATACGAACAGATTTCCTTCTTTTTACTCTCTTATGACATTGGACAGGCATTTGAGAATTTTCATTAGAAGTCTCTGGTGCTTTTAGATCTGAACCTCAGGAACTGCAGCAAACTGAAATTTATCTTCAGGAAGGGGCTGTGCACATAATCTGCCACGATGTACACAACATAACTCAGTGCCTCTGTCTGCACGGGCTGCCACAGGATACACCCAAACTCTCAGTCTGTTTCTTAAAGATCCATTTTTGTGCTACCATTGATCCCCTGCACACTGGGATTGTCATCCTCGCTCGGGAGTGGCTGCAGCAGCAGCTGAAATTCAATCCTTTCGTCTCCATCCCTCCGTGGATGAAACCCTGGGACACACACAACAGACGCTCTCTGGGAAGTTAATGTGCCACTGGTATTAGACAAAAAAATATCGATGAGGAAGGAATATGTTAAAAATGGTGGGAAGAATAACAGCGCAGTCATTTCCTGCTCTGTGCCCAGAAAGACACCAGGATAAATAGTCAGCCAATCTATTTAAGCACTCAGAAGATAAAGGATGATAAGAAAAGAACCAGCATGGATGTTCTGAGAACAAATCATATCAAGCTGCCCTCATGCCTTCCACAGACAAGGTGGATTGGGAAGAAGGGAAGGGAAGGTGTGTGCAGGAGAGGAGCTGTGGTGGTGGGTTATTAACAATGAGAAACAGACAGAAAATCAGGATAAATGAGCAAGAACAGCACATTTTGAATGTGAAGCAATTCTTCAAGGCTACTCCTCGGTAACTCTACAGCTGGAATATCTGGCTTGTCTTGGACCCAGTATTTCCATAGACATGGATGAACTGAAGGGAGTTCTGGGGGGAACATGGCCACAATTGCAGAAAAAATGGAGCATGAGGAAAGGCTGGCAGGATGGAGCTGGGTTGAACTGAAGGAGGATGGTGAGGGAGGGGAAATATCTTCACATGTGGAAGGTTCTTTTAGAACCTCCATGGCATCAGTTCCAGCTCTGTCCTTTGTGGGAGGAAGGCTGGGAAGTGTCCTGGAGCCCCTGCCATCAGTGAGGGAATAGGAGAGTTTCCATGATGCAATTGCAAGGGAAATTTAGGTTAAACACAGAGGAAGTGTCAGGCCTAAAGGCCATATAGGTACTGGAATAAATAGTGCAGGATCTGTGCAAGGGCAGGTTAAGCAGACACCTGCCAGACACAGTTTAAGTCTGGTTTATGTTATCTTGAGATAATGTGAATGACTTCATAAAAACCCTTTTTCCATTACCTCTGCTTTATATGACTCCATTTTATTTTTGTCCTGACATCCAGCTTAAGCTTTGAGTAATTAAATATTTGAAACCAAATAACGAATCCACAATTTTTATGAGTTTTTTTAGGGGAAACTCAAGAGACACCATGTTTATTGTTAATTGTAAGGATCCCCCCAAACCCAACCTCAGTTAAAGACATTGATCTTAATTTTCTTATTTCCAGAGCAATGAAGGCTCAGGTATGAGCGTGCACTGTTAATTCCATGGGCTTAACTCCATCTGCAGAGGCAGAGCCAAAGGTTTCTTTAAATTAGATGCTCAGTAGCCAACAAATATTTGTTGCTGTTGTTTATGAAGTCCTGCTCTCATGAGATCAGAGGCAACTTTTATATTGCACTTTGTTGGATTAATTTTATGAGCTCTTCAGGCTTGGTGTTGCTGCCTTGCTTGTTGTGTGTTTTGCTTTTCAAGATTGTTTTCATCCAATCGTCCTTCTCCAGATTTACAGCGAAAACAACTGAGGACACTTTGTACATAACCCTTTCATCCAAAGTGATTGAAAAGTTCAGCTGAATATGCTCAGTGCATTTTTTTTTTCCCCTCTTGTCATCCTTCACAGCTTTCCTTCTTTACACTCCACCTCCAAATATTGTTTTGTTTAAGGAGGGAAAAAACCCCATCCTGGTGACAATTTGCATAATATGTTAATGCTGATATGCATCGAGACATCTGGATGGCATTTTAATATCTCATTCTCATTCAAACAAGTAGGAACTACACAGATGGGAGAGACAATTTTAAGAGCATTGTTGTAAACAAATAAGGCAGCCAGGAAATCAAACACGCTCCACGACGGGCTTTGTGTGTGAGGATGTGCACATGACATGTTGTGACTGCAGGAGAGAGCTGCCTGCTCCACTTCCAGCCAAACCAAGAGGTAAATGCAGGATTTGAAATGGAGATTTGGAATCATTTCATGGGAAGCTCTTTTCCCAGCCCAACGGCACCACGGATTATCCTCAGCACTCGTGAGATGGAGTTACTTGAGGCTCTGCTGTGGGCAGACTCTGGGGTTGGGTTTATCTTATTTTCAATTAGCAACAGAAATATGAACAATCCTGATTGCTTCAGGAAGGAGACCTGTAAATGGTGTTCTGCTCCACGTAATGATGTACCTCCTCCTAGTGGTTTGCTCCTGTTGTAAAAAATTCCTCTCCACGGACACCTCGGTAATTCCCTGCAGTCCCCTTTAATCTGCTGCTTGTTTGTAGCTCTTTGCAGGAGTGCAATGGCTCTGAACTCGAGCAGCCACAGCCAGGGCTGATATTTCGGGTGTCTGCTCTGGGTGTTCGTGCAAGAGCCACGAGCAGCCTTTGCTGTAGGTGGAGCTGGCAGCTCAGCAGATGCTGCACTTTGGTGCCTCTCTCTGGATTGCACTGAAAGTCACAAAGCCACAGAGCATTCCCAGTAATCTGAGCCCCACAGGCATCACCCAAGTCCCTGCGCAGGCCAGCCCCAAGAATTGCTCCCATCTTTTCCAAATTACATCATAAAGTCATTATTTTCCCCTTCACGTCTTAACAGCTATGGCTACACACCCCACACAGTTGAATTCCCAAAAATTTTCAGGAGTTCAGCTGTGCTCAGTGAAATACACGATACAAGAGTCCAAAACCTCTTCCTTCACCTCCTGGAACACAGGTAAAAAGTTACAATTGAATTTCTACCCCTTCACTATGGAATTGGACAGGGCTCTGAGCAGCCTGGTCTAGTGGAAGCTGTCCCTGCTCATGGCCTTTAAAGGTCCCTTTCAACCCAAACTATTCTCTCATTTTAGTTATAAAGAAATGAAAATATTAGCAAATGTATTCAATTTTACATTTCCAAAATAAGTATCTAGGCCTCTACTGGAATATTTCAGGTAGTGAACATCAACGAGCTGTTTAGAAAGCCATTTAAAAATCTGTGCCTTGTTCAGTCTGGTTAACTGAAGACCAGGGGACTCTCTTGAATACAAGAAAATGAGATTAGAAGCTCAAAGACATGGGTGGAAAATGACCTCAGAAAGCAGTTTAGCAAGAAAACTTGTGAAAACAGCAGTTCCTAAAATAATTCTGCTTTTCCTCTCACCTCAAGGCTGCGGGTTTGCATGTGGCAAACGCTAAGGAGGGGTGGAAGACAACCCACAGGAACGAGAGACAGAGATAGTGGAAACACAGAAAAAAGGCCTTAATTCATGTCTCAAACCTAGGACTGAAAACAAGGCTGCAGCATAAAATAACCTGACAGCAGGCTTTCAGAGTGAATGCTGAATAAACCAATTTTTCCTTCATGACTACAACATGTTCCTGTAATGATTTCTGGGGACCATTCCCACTAATCTGTGGATGATTTCCACCACTGGATCTTCCTCTTTCCCAGGGAAGTTTCTCTCGTGCTCCATCTCTCACTCTTTTCCTTTTCTCTGAACCCAAATTTGGGTGCTGTGCCCAAGCTGTGAGCCAGGTAGATTGAAACTGTCACCAAGACTGGGATCAGGAGCTCCTGGCAGCAGAACTGGAAGCTGGAATCTGGGCCAGGAAGTCTTCTAATGCAGCTATGAAAACTTTATGTGCCGTATCTTAAGTTTGCCCGAAAATTAAAAAAAAAAAAGATCAATAAAACTTTAATCCTAAGCACGCTAACATTGACAAATTTAGTTAGTGTCTGGCAGAAAAGGGAGGATAAAAATAGTCATTTAATATTTAGTCTGCAAATTGTGAGATTGCAAACAACGCTTGCTCTGCAAGAGGATTCTGCACTTTGTTCACACAGCTGGATGTTTGTGATGGCTGGGGCAGGCTTAAAGTAAATCATGATCTAATTGTTCCTCCTTCAAGCCTGGTGACGATGGAGCTATTGTGGCACCCAGAATGGCTGGGAAAAACATTAATAACAAATGATTCTCTGATCAGAGAGTGCTGAAAAGCAGGAAAACGGTTAAATTATGATGGGAATAGTCAGAAAACGGGAGACAGAGGCTTTAAAAGCAGAGATTTGTTTGTTCTAAGGCAGCTGGGGGTGACGTGTTCTCTCACCAGGTTTAGCAGGTCACGTTTCTTTCATGATCATTCTTCCACCTTCCTCTCCTTGGAATTTCCCCCTTCCCTGGTTTACAGCTTCCTGAATTAAGGAAGCACCTCAGAGAATCCAAAGTTATTTTTGAAGTCAATCATTTTCCCAAATATCAATCTTCCTGCACCTCAGCAGCCACCAGAAGCCAGCGTTTTTACAGGATTGCAGGAGCTTTTGGTGAAAGGTTTCCATAAAATATGTATGAATTCATTGTATACACACAGCAAAAGGAGAACAGATAGATCACAGCAGATCACATTTTTGTGTCATCTTTGGTGAGAAAGTGTAGATCAATCGATTCTAAACTGTTTTGCTGGGACTGGAACAGCACAAAAAGCACCGGGGTAAGTGATGTTGACACCACAGGAAGAGTTACTGTCTAATGAGTTTTCTCTGGATCTGTAACGTACAATTCCACCTTGAATGGAATTAAATTTGTTGTCTCCTATTCTTTATCAGCATGTGAAAACCAGAAAAGGAGTTCCAGCTCAATCATTTAAACCACAGCCACATGAAAGCCCTTCAGCTGAAAATTTACAAGAACTTTCATGTGAAGAATGCGATGTCTTGTTCCTCAAGCCTGCTTCCAAACCGAATGTCTTTTTAAAAACGTTGAAGTTTCTCCAAAACAATGAAGCTGCTCGTTCAGGCTGCATGATTAAATTTGAGGATTTGAAAGCAAGTGAACACAGAGTATTAAAGCAGCCAGTATTGATCTGCATTACGAGATAATCCCCACTGCTGGAAGAGGTGGAGAGGAGGAATCGCGGTGCCTGGAGATGACTTAAAGCTGTTCTTAATTTGTGCAGCCCTAGTTTGGAAGCAGAAGATCAGTTGGTAAATTGAGGGATCATGAGGGCTAATCTTTTAAAGGGTTTTTAAAAATACTGTCAGGAACTTGGATACCTTGATTTCTGTGAAGGAGCTGTCAGCGCAGGGATGTTCCACAACAGCATCTGGTGGACACAGCAAACTTTCTAGCAGTGTTAGGATGGTGATTTCCAAAGCTACATTGTTAAAAAGAGGTTTAATTAAAAGGGAAGGGGCTCCTTTCAAGTTGTTCCAGGTTTTAGATATTCACCTTAATTATTAAAGAAAAAAAAAGAAGGTGGGAATTCCTCCAGTCTTTTGGAATTGCTCAATACCCTGTGTAATTTTAGACTTAGGGCAGCTGCTCATGTTGACCAAGATAATAAAATTTCACAGAAAAAAATGCATCCCATTGTGTGCAGAGCTGGATGAAGGCAGAGAAGCATCAAAATGCTTCATTTCTCTCCCTGCCTCGAGCAAAGCTCCCCTTTGCTCTCAGAAATTCTGGGATGTAGAACCAAGAAAGGCTTTGCAGCAAAGGGCCAAGGGGAAAATGGAAAGGAAAGGGAAGAGATGGACTTTCCTATGGGATTTAATGGTGCTGTTGGCTCTGTCTCTCTCCAGAATCCCATCTCCAGCCATCCTGCAGCACAGGACACATGGAATGGTCCCTGGTGCCAGGCCCTGGCTGTGTCAGCCCAGCAGTCAGCCAGGCAGGCCTAAGTGAGGGCTTATTTAAGCTCTGACTCAGGTTTATTTGGGAAAAGGCTTCCTTTTAGTACCCTATCTGTGGAAAAATCATTTTTATGATCCTGCTCCCCCCAGCTGGGCTCCTGCTGGTGTCCAGCCACCCCTGGCTGTCCCTGTGCCACGGAGCAGCACCTGCAGAACATTCCCAGCTCCAGGGACTGACAGCCCTGCAGGGGCTCCGTGCCCTCAGCTGGAGCCACCCTGAGCCGCCGAATTCCGGCGCCTCTTCCCGGGATGGTGCTCTCAGTAAATGGAGCCGTTCCAGAGGGTTTTCATCTCTCACCTCTGCTGTTGTCTTGACTGGGTTCTGCTCCCTGAGGCAGATGGGGCTCAGAGGTGTCTGGAGCGCAGCCTGGCTCTGGGAAAAGCTGATTGCAGCTGGCACAGGGGGGTCCCAAATCACCCCTTCAAACCAGCACCAGCTCTGGTGGACCAGACTCATCTCACCAGGGCTTCAGTGGGGTCTTTCTGGTGGTGCTGAACCTCTTTGGAGCTCTCTCAAAATCGTTTCGTTTGTTTTCTCCAAAGCCAAAGATTACAACACTTCCCCCCCAATCTGCTTTCCATGTGTTCTTGGATTTCAGGGCGGAAAATCCTTCCTTTTTATGGAGGGATTGACCAGTCCCCAGGCCAGAAGGGGAAGAACAGAGAGACACAGGCAAAGCCCTGGCACTCCAGGGAAAGGGGATCTGATTCTGCTAATCCTCAGTCATGCCTTTATTTTGTTTTGTGGACCATGTGGCAAAAGCCCTGCTGCTTCCTTCTCCTCGATCACCTTGTGTTATTAAAATTCCCTTCCATCCCTGATCTCCATGCAAAATAGCTTGTGTCCTAAAATGGTATCAACTCAGCAAACTCATCCTGAAAGAATAGGGAACATTCCTCAGCAATTTGCATCAAAATTGTGGATAAAAATTGTGGATTCATCCTCTGTCCCTCCAGCTGGCAGGAGAGAGGACTGGCTTTGTTTTTAGCTGTGTATTATGTACAGTATTCATAATTGAAATGGTAATTTTTAATGTTCTTGGCTGGTTTTGTTCAGCAAGATCAGTTTCACCCTCCTGCCTTGAGAGGGGGATATCTTAATCATATTTATAGCATTTATAAAAGTCATTCAGACCTTATATTTTATGAGATCTGAGGCATGTAGTGAATTTCTACTGAAAAACCTCCTTTTTTCCTCCCCACCTAAACAGGAGATAGGACTGCATTAAATTATCTGAAATTTAAATGCATTAGCTGTTAGCCAGGGTGAATTTTCATATAAATTAATATTGTTATTGTATTTTAATAAAGCCACAGCATTTATGGAATTATGCAGACATCAATTACCTGGAGGTGTCCCGGAACAATTATTGACTTCATGCATCATCTATTCCTTCCCTTCCAAACCAGTTGCACTCTTCAGGAGCACCATTTATCAACAAGCCATAAACCACATTTTCAAAGCCTTCCAGCCCATCACTGTTAGAAGAAGCCCCCTGAGCCCACGACATCCTAATATGTGGCTGTGTAATTAAAATTTTGACATATGCAAGGAGTTGTAAGAGAGATAAGAGAGCCTGGGTTGTAAATAGAAGTTGAAAGGCTCCCAGCAGATGGTTGGTTTGTGGGAGAGGCACGGGCAGAGCCAAGAGATGACAAACAGATGGTTTAGGTGTGAAGGACAGACAGGCTGGGAGAGCTGGGGGTGGAATGGACAACTCCGTGGAATTTTGCTTGGAGAGGAGGTTAAACATTTTACATGTTGCCACTGGCAGTCACAGAAATGTGTCAGTGGAAAAGGTCCAACGATACAGCCCAATAATAATAAAAATAATAATCAGCATCAAGTCATTCCAGACAGGCTTTCGGGAGGCAAATCTGTTTGAGCTGCAGCTCTCACTCGAGTGATAACACAGCCACTTCCACCGCCAGTCCTGTGTGTGGGCTGAGTTGTCTTGAACAGAAATATTCAAAATTGTGGCAAAGTCAGGTTGCCAATTTTTACAGGTGCCTGAAAACCAGTTTTAGCCATGTTGTAAAAGAACTGGTGCTTGCAGGCTCCTTGCTTTTCTCTAAATGTTGTGTTAATCCTGTGCCGAGTGAACTTAGTTCAACTTTAGGTGCTTCTGCAGCAAAATCAAGACCAAAAGGAACCTCCTCTGGGCAGAAAGATCAGATCAAATATTACTTATTTCTTTGAACAATGGCAAGTCTGAAATCACAACCAAATTAAAATTGCAATGCTGCTAAACCTCTTCTCGAGTTTAGTTCCCTGTTACGTTTTGACTCTCTCCTATTTGTCAGACAAGCTCGAAAACTGCATCAGCAGCTACAAAAGAGAAGAGTTTCTGCACAATAATGGGCAAAAGTTCCTTTTTAGCAACCAAAATCAAATTTCCTAAGAACAATAAAGGTGCATGGATTTTGAAGGTGCTCTTTGATCAGATTCTGTGGGAAAATTTGATCCAGGTAGTAAAAGGGAGACATTTATGAAAAATATTCAATCAATATTTATTCTTTTCTCTTACTACAAAAGGCTGTTTACATTTGAAACAGCATTTGTGTTTATGAGAAGTGAAGTTCTGCAAAGAAGTTGTTACATGGGAATATTTTTTTAGGTCTAACTGAGTTTTAACTTGCAAAAACTCAACATAATTATGAACTTCATGTAGTGGTTTGCTCAATATTAACAAGAAAATATGGTTTTAGTAGTAGGGGAACACTGGAGTGCTGATAAAACTGGTCTTGTACCTCCTGATGCATTCTACAAAGACTTCGAATTTTTTCTCACAACTGCTTGAAAGATCAGCACAATCTGTTGCTCCAAGAATCAAACCAAAGTGTCCTGTAGTAAATATTCCTGAAAGCAACGCCTGCTTGCCTCTGAGGAGTTCCCCCAAACGGGTGAAAGATAATTCATGGAGATGATTTGCGTTTTCCTGCCTTCCCAAGCCCAGCAGTCGTTCCAGGCCTGACCTGGGGAGGAGGTGCCTTGGGAGGTGCAGGTTTACGTTTTATCTCAGGTTTAACTCCATCTGCATCCATTTTGCTTGCTGAATAACCTGATTCATCCCTGGCAATCTCCCTTTCCTTGCTCTTTTGTGGCTGTCTGTGCCTTGTGGATCCCGGCTCAGCATTTCTCAGGGTGCCAAGGCGGCGCTCCCAGCTGTCACCGCTCCTCAGGGGCGACAATCCCTGCTCCTGCCAGCTCCTCCCTGATTTTCCCACTCCAAGCTCTGCTCTCCATTCCTCTGGCACTACAATCATGCAGCATCATCCTCATCATTGATCCACACTTTTTCCCCGGGATGTTGGCAAATTCATCTTCTTTCTCTGCCTGGAGAGGAGCTGGGTATTGGAGCTATAAATTATTCTCAGAAGGATTAACTTATTTGACTTCCTCTTTTATTCTTTATTTTGGCTAAGAGACTGTCACCCGTGATGTTGTGGTTTTTCTTATCTCACTCCTGTATTTCTGGTTGTTCTCCTTGATTTTTTCTCTCTGCCACGTATCACTGTCCAGAGGAGATAAATTTTAGTAGCACTGAGCTCTGACAGCTGAGGCTGTGTCACAAAAGTATTACAAACGACATCCTTCACAAGTTTCCAGTAGCCATAAACATTTGCTCTAAAAATCTGTGTAGGTTTTTGTTGAGGATATTATTTCTATAAATCCGGATGATGTTTATATAAATACCTATTAATAATGTGCAAATAAAATATATTGATATATCCTCAAGGCCTAATGGAAACCACAGAAGCAGAAATGTCTAACAGAAATAATAGAAGCACACAATAAATATGTGGATGAGTACAGATTAGAATTATTTTAGTGGGGGGATTGTTCTCATGTAAAACTGATATTTGAATATCAAACAGCCAGGCCTATTTGGGGATATGTATTTTTCAATATAGTTAAAGCATTAAAATGATATTTAGATATAATATAAATATATATATATATATTACAATTATATATTTGGATATAACTGGTTCTCAAAACTAAAACAAAAGCCCCTGTTTTTAAACTTTCAAAAATGCCTTAAAACACTCCTGGGTGAAGCATGGAGATGCTAAAGACAGATCTGATCTTTTCTCCTCACTTCCATCAGGACTGCAGCAAAATCCTGGTTAATTTTGGTTTGCTCTGTTCTCCTCTGTGAGGATAAAACCCTGGAGCTCATTCCAGCGAGGGCTGTGCTCTCATCTACCCTGGAGCCAATGATTTCTCAGGTGACTTCAGATTTAAAGTGTCCTGAGTGAGACAAGAATTTCACTCATAATTTGTTTTTTTCTAATTATGGGGGTTTTTTGCAGTGTCATCCATTTGAAGACCCACGTTACTCACCCATCAATATCCACACTTTCAAGGCTGATTTCCATCAAATCCTATCAATGACCTTTAGAAACTGGGCCCTTCAAATAACAAAAGAGACCCAAATGACAACAACACCTGCCCCCATCCAGCCCTTTATTTGGTGAGAGAAGGGCTGGAGTGATGAGGAAGGTAATGGAGAGGTCATTTTCAATCTTCACATTTCCCACGTAAGCGGCTCCAGGAATCACCATTTATTGGGAGCCCTGTCATGGAAGCAGTGACAAAACACCCATTGACTTCCACAGGATCTTTCCTGCACACTTCAGAGGGGAGAAGTGGAGTACTGGCATTTATCAACCTTTACAACCCATATAATTGTTATAATTGATAAATTCGTCTTTTCTTGGGCCTGGAAAATAACCCTGAGTGTCCTTAGGCTCCAGAATTCCCATGGCTACCTCAGCTTTTCCTATGGACACCCCCTTAGGCAGCATCACAGCCCTACAAGCAATAAACTGACAATTTCCCTCCCTTGGCTGGGATAAAACCCGGTGGAATGACAGACAAGAAACATTTCTCTGCCAGCTGATATTTCTTTACTCATCCGATGCAAATATAAAAGCAAAGTGACGTGGCCAGCGATGGAGGGAGATGCTGCAGTGTCCCGGTCTGTGGAGATGAGCTGGAAGGGACAGAAAATTGTCTGGGGCGTGTGGACTGCTGCTGGTGACCATGGCAGGGACCCCCCCGAGCAGAGGGGACGCGTGAAATGCAGGGGGTGTGAAATGCAGGGTGTGCCACGTACAGGGGGTGTGAAGTACAGGGTGTGTATCATGTCAGAGAAGACGTGGATCAGACACAGAAAGAGGCGAAAAGCTTGGGATTTGGGGAGTTGTCCTGCTTCATTTGGGAGAGAAAGCCCTAAAATCAGAGGGTGAGCCCCAGCTCATCCCCCCTGCAGCACCTCACCTCCTCCTGAGGCTTCGGCAAACCCATCCCCTCATCCAAAGGCCCAATTCCATCTGGATCTTGGCAGAGCTGCCTCAAAGGCTCCAATTTTCGGACCTTGCTCAGCTTTGCTGCTCTGTTCTTGGCCTTCCCCAAAACTGTGCTGTGAAATTCCCTGTGTGTACACAAACATTTGTATGTGAACATATGTACAGGTCATTGTGCATGTATTTATATAAATAGATATTTATATATATATGCAGGTTGAGATTGCAAATACAGACTGAACCAAACCCAGCGCATTTTAAAGGAGAACAGAAGCTTTCAGCAAATGAAGGTTAAAGTGATCATGTTGTTAATGAAATAAAAAAAATCTCCTGTTAAAAAGCAAACAAAACACAACTAAGCATAACCATTGATGTCTGGTTTCTGATACATCATTTTAAAATATTAAAAAAATTATTTTTAAATATTAAAAATTATTTTAAATATTAAAAAAATATTAGAAACTAAGGAGGAGGCAGAACAACCCATAGTGCTGACACTAAACAAATGGAATCAGCAAACCCCACAAAGCACAGCTCTCCTCAGAGCAGAAACATATCATGGTTGTTTGGCCACTCCATTTGTTGACAAAATTATCAAGATCAAGATCATCAGGCTGAGTAAGCAGATGAGATTTATAAGAAAAAGGAACAGTAACATGGAAGAATAGAGGTGAAGGGTTTTATTTGAACTGAGAAACTTCATTTATTATTTAAACACGATGATCATCAATTGGCTGGACACCAGAAGCAGCCTGGAAAGATGAGATACAAAAAGAACTGAAACATGAAGTTGGAGAGATCAGCACAGGGCAATGAAAACCAGCCCAGACTGCTGTAAATTGAAAAAGTAGGTTTGGATTGGGTATTGGGAAAAATCCTTCCCAATGGAGAGGGGCTGGAATTCCCAGAGCAGCTGTGGCTGCCCCTGGATCCCTGGAAGTGTCCAAGGCCAGGTTGGACAGGGCTTGGAGCAGCCTGGGACAGTGGAAGGTGTCCCTGCCCATGGCAGGGGTGGGATGGGATGAATTTTAAGGTCCGTCCCAACCCAATGTGCCTGTGCCATGAACACTCCCTGTGACATGGGACCAGCAGCAGCAACGTCCTCAAAATACCCAGAAGCTGCATAATTCATAAATTAAATAATATATAACGCCTAGAAATGCACATTCAGAAACTGTCCTTTCATCCTTACTCGGAGTTTTGAGAGCACACACACAGATGCTCACACAGGGGGATATAAATGCATTTTTTCTGATGGTAGGAGTTTTCCCTGTCTCCTCTGATAGCATGGAAAGCCAAAATAACTCAGTATCAGGCTGCAATAGATCTGTTGTGAGCAGCAATGCATCTGGGGCTCTGATAACATGAACAATCCCAAGCAAAATATTATTTCTCCAGAGAATCTCCCTGTTTAAGCTGCTTTTCCTTATCCTTCAAGGATGTGGCCTGTATTCATCTGGAGATAACTTCTCTCAACTCTAAAGCACATTTCTGAACTTCACTCCACAGCCAGGACTTGTGTGAGTTATTAAACCATTAAAGGCCTCTGTCACTTCTTATATCGAGGTCCCTTATCAGGTGATTAAAGCAGTTAAAGTCACTGTGCAGCAGGAAAAATGCAGCTGGCACCCATTTAGTGAGATCAAGACCAACCCTAGGTGGGTTTTGCACGGGAGAACTCTGTTGGAGTGTTGCTAATTAAAAGGCAGCCAATGGAAAAGGAACTTAAAATATTGTTCATAATGCTATGAAAAGAAAGTTGGTTGATTCTTCTTTCCACTGAGGAAATTTCGCTTTCATTTCATTTAAATGCATTAAAAAACCTCCATGGCTTTGATTTACCTGAGTTCCTGTAGGTTTGGAGGCTGAATGTGCTTCCAAGACGGGAAGTGCCTCATCAAGAACGCCGCCGCCTTTGCACTGAACAATCAGCAGCTGCTTTGATCCTGAAAAGCTCTGAAACCAGGGAGCCCAAAGTCCCTGAACATTCCATCCGCATTCCACGACTTTTTGACTTATGGTTTAGCCAGCACACAGGGAGAGAGCTGGAAGAAAATCCTCGTGCAGAACCGAACCTTGCAGTGAGTTTAACTCCCGTGCTGGACCCACCTTGAGCGAAACCCTGGGTCTGGTGGAACACTTCACCTGCCAAGAAAGATAATTCCAGCACGGAGCATCCCAACATCATGGAAAATACAGAAATTTGACTTCCCTCTAATTTCTGTGGCGCTGCAACTTGATTGATCAACAGTGTTGATTTATTTGGTTTTTTTTTTTCAGCTGCTCAGGGCCTCAAGCGCACCCAAGAGCTCAGACTTAGCAAATCTTGCTTCTAGGAGCAATCTAGAAAAGAATCCCTCATTTTGGGCTAATCTCCTCTTGGGATTTTCTGTCTCCCTTCGTGTTTTGTGGAGGGTGACCACTCAGTTATTTGTAACTCCATCAAGCAATGTTAATTCAGTAATGATCACTCCTGCTCCAGCTTGTTACATTCTGGGTTTGGGCATCCTTAATTAGTTTCCTTATTGCAACCACCAGAATTATTCATGTCCTTATCTGTGTGTCTGAGCATTTGGCTGTTCAGAAACTTATTTTTAAAATGTTCACCAACAGCTGGAGTTAATGTTACGTGAAAAATATTAATTCGACTGATATTTTCAGTAACTCTCCACCTCCTGAATTTCTGCATTTGAGTTTGGATCATCCAGACTTGGCTTTTTAAATGCAATCTACTCTAGCAAAAAGACAAAAAGTGAATTATTCAACCATGATATATAAATGTATGAGTATATATATATAAATATATATTTTTGCAAGCTGGTTTTAATAGGCAGTGGAAAGTTGAAATTTGCTGTAGAAACCTTTGCCATAGAAACCTTTTCCTGGAGGAGAGATGTGTTAAAATTCATTCAGGAAATCTTGCTGACAACTTCAGAGAGTTCTATTGCTGTTTCTATTTTGGGCTGGTTTGTGAAGGATTTATCAGGTTTGTGAAAAGCTAAAAGATGGCGTTGAGCATTGTGTGACGATACAATGAATTCAGCCTTCATGTTGCCATTCAGATTCGTGCAGAATGGCACAGAATATTTCAGCTGCATGATGGGATGCTGCTTAGCAGGCAGCACCTGAGTTTTGTTTAGAGAATTAAAAAAAAAATTATGTCTTTGAAGGAAAACGAGGCGTTGGGGCACACCAAAGTAAAATTATAATTAATGTTATTAACATCTCTAATATGCCATGGCAAAAAAAAGCCCGTTTGGTAATAAACAACATCGGTTGTGCCTCTGGATTAAAAAAATCAACGCAGAAAACAGGAGAGAAACAGAATAGAATCTCAAAATGGTTTGGGTGGGAAGGGACCTTAAAGCTCATCCAGTGCCACCCCCTGCCATGGGCAGGGACACCTTCCACTATCCCAGGGTGCTCCAAGCCCCGTCCAACCTGGCCTGGGACACTGCCAGGGATCCAGGGGCAGCCACAGGGAAGAATTCTTCCCTAATAAACTCCATTTTTCACAGGACAGAGCTGGGCTGGAGCGCAGCTCGGGAGGAGCTCAGGGTGGAGGTGCAACATCTCCAAGCTGCACCCGCAGGAGCCTGAGGGCCACAGAGGGTCAGCCTGGCTGTGTCTGAGGCTGTGCAAGAGAAAACGACCCAAGGCATTTCAGCTTCTTCAACAAAGCCCTCCCAGAGAAAGAAATGACCCCAAACAGAACAAAACCAACTCTCCCTCCCCAAACCCCAAAATAAAGCAACCACAGGGCTAAAACCTTCGTGTTACCTTTTACAACCCACAATAATTACATGTATTATTGGCTTGTTTTAATCATCTTTAGACACACTAGGAAAACATTTTCTTTTCGAACTGAACGAAACATAAGAGTTTTAGATTACTTGTATTTGTGAAAGGAATTATGTGATGTGATGTGCCAGCAGGAGACAGGATATGCCAGCCCAGGAGATCTTTTCCCTCTTCTATTTCCCTTTCAGTGTTCCTGTGTTCCTACTTAGGAGCCTGCTATAATAAAAGCAGTGCTCATAATATGCAATAAATTTTTCCAGATTACTTTAATAGTGCCAAAAAGATAACTAATGAATAATCACAATAAAATATATGTAAAGGGGATCACAGATCTCACTGATGCAGAACAGGAAGAATTTCTTATCAAAGTGTTGCTAATGACTTTCTGCCTGCCCCTTTGAAAATCGCCCTGAGCTTAGCACTATCCCTTGGAAATCCAATTCATAAATCCACAAGCAGCATGAAATTCCAGTAGGAAATAAGGCACTTTTATTCCAATGTATTACAGCACGTTAATGCTGTTTGCTAGAACGTGAACTGCAGGAAACGCTGCTCCGAAACACAGGCAAGGAGTGACCTCAGTGTGGGGATTTGGAAAGTTCCGGGGTCAAAAGCCAAAGCTCAGCACACAGACAGCTCAGGTTAGGAAAAACCAGATCCAGATGAAATTCCTGATGCAATCCAAGTGCTGCTCCTGGGAGCAGAACATCCCTTCCCTGCGCTGGGAATCGCCGCAGGAGCTGCAGGGGCAGGAACGGCACTGCCAAGCACAGCCCTGTGCAGGGAGCAGGTGCTGCAGGCCTGGCAGCAGGGCTGTGCCATCCAGCAGCTGCTGCAGGCCTGGCAGCAGGGCTGTGCCATCCAGCAGCTGCTGCTAAGAGAGAATTCTTCCTGGGAGCTGTCTCCGAAGCCCTTCTCCAAGAGCCCGCTCCTCGTGACTGCCCCTGCTCCCATTTCCCACTGAGTGCTCCTCCCCAGCACACTCAAGTGATCTGCTGTGCCTGGAGGGGGAGAGAAAGCTGCTGAATTCCTAAATATTGCCACTAAACACACGCTGGCTGGTAGCAGGGCTCTGGAAGGAACTGGAAGACTCCTTGTTTCATATTCCCATAGCTCTGCTGAATACTTCTGCTCGGTGCAGCTGCAAAAGGTTTCTTGTGCTACCCTGCATTGCCAGGACAGATTTGGCTGCCTCGTGTCGAGAGCTGCTCATTGCCTTTTTCTCTTCTCTTTTTTTTGAAGGAAACCAAGCAATATTCTTAGAGAGCCAGAAGAGGGAACAATAGAGGTTTGTGAGTGAGAAAAAAATGGGGAGCTCAGAACTCCAGAGAATCCCAGAATGGCTGGGGTTGGAAGGGACCTAAAAAATAATCCAGTGCCACCTCTGCCGCAGGCAGGGACACCTTCCACTGTCCCAGGCTGCTCCAAGCCCCATCCAGCCTGGCCTTGGGCACTGCCAGGGATCCAGGGGCAGCCACAGCTTCTCTGGGCACCCTGTGCCAGGGCCTCCCCACCCTCACAGAGAAGAATTTATCCCCAATATCCCATCTAACCCTCATGTCACTCTGTCATGCTCCTTGTCCTTCCCGTGCTGGGGACCCCAGAATGAAATGGTGTTTCTTTGGGGAAAAAAAAAAAAATTAAAAAAAACCCCAAAATATCCTTAATTACCAATCAGAGTAATTACCGCTGAAAAAAGAGAAGATTAATTAACTGCCACTCCTGTAGGTCCCGGGGAATGGGAGGTTGTCAAGCCCAGCCCAGTTCCTGAGACAAGAAGTGAAGGATCAGCCACCTGGAACGGCACCATCGGGAAGGCTCCGGAGCTGTGGATGCGGCTTCCGTGGGAAACCTCAGCTGCAATTCCCTCAAAATATTAAAAGACAAATGAAAGTGACCTCTGCTGCACACAAACTTCTTCGATAACCATGGAATCCCCCTCTCCGTAGTTCACTTTTAATTGCAATTTCATATTTTTTACTAATTGTGTAAAGTGCCTGATAAAGAAGACACGGCAGCTTCACCATCTAGGATGATTGAATTGCTGGAATGACAGAAAGAGGAAAAGAAGGGAGGAAATATCAAGAATTGGCTGATTTGGGATCAATGCTCAAAAACCAATATAGATCCATAAATGCTGTCTTAGTATGTCCATAGCTGTGTGATTTATCTCCATTATCGGGGTGTTGATTTATAAGAAAGCAGGTTAAAGCTGCCTGTGTTCCTAAACAAACATTTTCATCTCATCCTTAGCCCTGGACTTCTTTCCCCTTTCCTTTTGAGCTCCAAGATCCCAGACTGGGTAAAACACCATTGTGACTAGAGAGATAAAGAAGCAAAATCTGCAACAGGAACTGGCACAGAGCAGCTGTGGCTGCCCCTGGATCCCCGGGGGTGTCCAAGGCCAGGCTGGACAGGGCTTGGAGCACCCTGGGATGGTGGAAGTGTCCCTGCCGTGGCAGGAACGCGATGATTTTTAAGGTCCTCCCAACCCAAACCATTCTGGGATTCCAAGTTCATGAGCCGAGAAAGAACCCAGACATTCATTCCTATTCCAGTGTGATGGCAAAAGACCAATTTTTGTGCCTTCCCCTTTACTCTTTCCTCCATCTCCAGGAATCCAGTGATGAAGAACAAACACTGATGCAGCAACTGATGGCCTCTCTCACCGACTCTGCTGTATTTGGTATTCCTGCACTGCAGCCTGGGAAGAGTTTAGTCCATTATTAAACATAATTCCAGCTCTGTCATGTCAGGCTCAATGCAGCTGATGCTGTCTTTGAAAGCCGGGGCCCGAGACGAGCACCTGAATGTCTCATTGCCTAAAATCAGACATCTAAATCCACCTTACACATCCAAAGAAGCCAGAGGAGCTCTCAAAATGCTGAGAATCTGTAACATTCACAGCCTCAGTAAGAGCAGGTGATACCCAGCATCCCTAGAAACAAAGCACTCTGATCAGTACCAAAATAGCTGTGAAATGCCTGGTACCCACGCTTGAATATCTTCCTCAGAGAACTCTGTATTTCATCCCCTGAAATGTTTTCATTTCCTGGAATAGCTGTGTTTATTACTTTAATAAACTGAATTAGGAAATATGGTTATTGGTTTCCTAACTAGGCTGAATTAAGTTTCATTAAAAAATAAAATCCAGGATTCTAGTTTATACTTGGTATAAATGCACTTAAAATGTTAGAACAACCATACTCCTCTTCCTCTTTCTTTTAATATGTAGATTAAAAAAAAAAACAACCTTCCTGCATTAAACCCAGAGCTATTCTCAACTTTCCAAACGGGCTAAAATATCATAAATAAAAATTTTAATTAAAACACCTAGTATATAATATTTCTGGACTTATTATGTGTCCTATTGTTTTCTGCTTGCCGTAGACCACAGAATACGATCTGTACAATACCCTTATTAAACCAGCAGGGTGATGCTCCAAAGATGTCACCTGGTCTGGTGGTGGTGGCCACAATCCCTCCACTGGAGTCAGGGCAGTGACAGAGATGTGGCTGCAACATCCCAGCAGAGGAGAAACCAGGGAGGACCAGGATGGAGGCAGTGCCACGCCCTGGCCAGGAATGACCCAGCCTGACACATCCAAGCCTGGGACCATCCCTCCTCACCTTCAGAGCAGCAAAGCTGGTGGAGCAAAGCTTTTCTGGTGGAAATCTCACAATAAGAGAGAGTTTCTCCGTGAACTGCAGCTCTCCTATGACATGGCTTTGCTCCCACGGAACTTGGAAAGGCAAAGCTCCTGCTCTGTGAAGAGCTCTCAGCTCCTCACCTCCCTCACAGGCCAATCCCAGCTGCATTTATTAATGAAGAATCACTGAAGCACGAGCTAAATCTTTTAGCTACACTTTTATCCCAGCAAATTGGTGTTTAATTGTCTGAATGAAAAAAAAAAAATGTGGGTGGCCACTGTCCCAAGGATAAAACTCCATCAATTCCCACCACAGAAGGAGTTAAAACGCTGTTTATTTCCACACAGGAGCCTGTTCAGTGCATTTTAAAAAGCCACAGAGCTGCTTTGGACTGTGGGTGGGTTGTTGTGGACTAATTTCCACTTTCAAATGACAGATTATCTTCCACAAAAACGACTGAGCTGAAAAGGTTCCCTGAGCTGAAAAGGTTTGGTTACCTCTAAATAGAACGGCAGATTCACTAATGTACGACTCCTGTCATGAAAATTACTGTCTGTGTGTTAGAGGGAAGTTCTGCAAACTTTTTTCCACATTCATAATTAAATCCCTGCTCTTTCCACTTGCCTAATTCGAATATCGCAGGGCTGTAACACGGGAAAAGAGAGAAAGAATTAAAAACACTTTGCGTGACAGAAGTTAACAAAAGAAGAAATCCTGAAAAAAGCTTTGAGGGCTTTAATAAGTAACTAAATGACCAAAACCAGATGAAGTGCTTAGCACGGGGAAGTCAAGCTGTGCCAAAGCCCTCTGCAAATGTTGAAGGCTTAATGACACCACCGTTTGATTCTTTGTCTGATTCTTTGTTTTCTCGCAGCCTTTTCTCTTTCCAGCTCTGTCAAAGGGGACACACAATGCAGCTTTAGCTAAGCCACCTTCCTGCGAGCCAGGAGAGCCAACCCGCAGGAATCAGGCACGGGATTTCTGCCAGAATGCACTTGCAGACAGCAGGATGTAGGAAAATTGGTGTTGCTTATATTTTATAACAAATCTCACGACCTTCCTGCACCCCAATCCAGCCCAAAGCACATTCTTTCCCCTGGTGGTTTATCAATAGTAAAAAAGGGTAATTTATATATCCAAAGTCAACAACCTGTTAGAGAGCGTAGGTTCAGAAATCAGTGTCTTAAAAAGCAGATTTTCCTGAGCCTTTGAGCGTCTCCAAGTTGCACTTGAGCAGGGAACAGCTCAATCCACATTCCCAAGCCATGTGTGGCACAAACAGAAATGCAGTAAAATCCCAAGGAAATGAGAAGACATTCAAGAACAAAATGCTTTTTGAGAGATGCTTCACATGGGACCATCTCATGTGGGGTTTCCTCCTCCTGCAGGAGGGCAGGACAAAAGCCCTGCTCCTGGACTGGGGACAGGCATTTCTGCCTCTTGCCTGTTGCTGCCACTGCTCTGTGCCTTTGCAGGTCTCACTCCCAGAAGGGCATTAATTGAAGTGATCAATAATGCTGAGAGGAGCAGCAGTGAAGACTCAAATTCCAATCTCGGGTTTTGGTTTCACATCTGTTTTTCATGGAAGCAACAAGAGAACAGAGCAGGCATCACCAGGCAAGAAAGGAACAGTAAATTATGAATTAAACCAGAAATAAACCAGGATTGCACTCTTGCCTCAAACCACCATTAATCTTCATGAAGGAAATAATTCAGTGGAACATGGAATATTGGCCGTTGTGGCTCCGTTTTAGAAACAACACAAGCTCTGTTAGAGACAATTCAGCTGCACTGTCCCCACATCCTCACTGCAGACATTCCCTACAGAAAGTGTATCCTCATCCAATCTACTGGGAAATCCTGCTAAAATCACCAGGAATTTGGCATAAGGAAATATTACAGCATCTCACATCATTGTGTTTAGATGGGATATTGGGAAGAAATCCTTCCCTGGGAGGGTGGAGAGGCCCTGGCACAGGGTGCCCAGAGAAGCTGTGGCTGCCCCTGGATCCCTGGCAGTGCCCAAGGCCAGGTTGGACGGGGCTTGGAGCAGCCTGGGACAGTGGAAGGTGTCCCTGCCTGTGGCAGGGGTGGCACTGGAAGAGTTTCAAGGTCTCTTCCAGCCCAAACCATTCTGGGATTCCACACAGAGCTGGGATAAATGGTCAGTTACAATAAACACTCTGAGTACAGCTGATTATCAGCTCCGTACAGACAGAAGAGTAATTAAATGGGCCAAGATGCAGCTCACAGAAGCGAAGCCAAGATCCCAGGTGTTAGGAAGCCAACTGAGAAAGGACTGCCAGGTTTCATATTTCCCATGGCTTGGAGAAGCAGAACTGCTGATGATCTGATGTGTTTCCCAAGACTTGCTGTGAGCAGCACGGCACAGAGAGTCAGGCAAACGTCGTAATGAGGAGAGGTAGGATGTAAAAATAATTAGTCAAGGTTTATGGAGCCTACCAGAGAAACACGGGGAGCTGTGATGTTATCAAAGGCTCTGTGCAGGGTATGATAAGAGGAAAATGTGGCGTGGCAGATTCAGAGAGAGAAGTGCAGGCCCTCGTGGCACAACTAACACAACTTCATTGCAGTTCCTCTTGGGATTAGTCATTGTGAGCACAGCAAAACATGGATGAAACAGCCTGTTTGCACTGCATCAGCTACTGCTTTATTGATCCTATAAACCGCTCCTCCATTCCTGCTCTTAACACATTTTGAAACAAAGGATCCTTGCAAGCCATCGATGGCACTCACACACCGGTTCCCCTTCAAACAAGGTGGGCCCTGAACACCAAACTCACAGAAGCAGCTTTGAAAGTGCCCACCTTCATCTTTCCCTTCCCTCATCATTAAAAATATTCTTCCACATTGCCAGGGATTTTCATCAGCCAGGATCAGAGAATCCTGCACGCTGGGGAGGACTTTTGGAGTCACCTAAACCACAACAGCCACCAGGAGCTCGCGCATTGTGTCACCTCCAGGCAACGCAGTCACAGAGCACGGAACAGCACCTGCAGAAAGCTTTGGAGCACACAGCCATCCCAGGGGAAGGTGCAGGCTAATTAAAACCAGTGCTACAAAAAGATGCTGCTGTTCTAACATGTGTTAATGTGAGCTGGTGCACGGGAGAGCAATAAAAGAAATGTCAAAGGAAGCGAGAAATCGTGGAGGAGCCTGAACTGAGGGAGGCACAAATGAGAGCCTGGGGAAGCAGGGCACAGACTGTGGAAAACAGCTCTCTAAAAATGTAAACATGGGGGAAGGAAGGTGCAGATGAGTCTCTGCCATGGGGCCAAGGCCTGATCAGTGCTCCTGGAGACAGACGCTCATATCAGAATGGCTGACACTGCCAAATGTGACATTTGAGTCATGTGTAATCATAATTTAGGACACGGACTCACCTGTGTGCCTCCACAGTCCAAGATAACCATTTCTCCAAGATCCTTGTAGTGGTGCTGGAATAGGAAAGAGGAGATTTAGGTCTCCAGCTCCATCTGCAATCCTCAACTCTTCAGTGCTGCTGGGCAGCTCTGCAGCTCATCCTGTGCCCACCTGTATGAGAGAGGTGCCCTGGAGGGCACCATGGACGCCCTGGTCAGCTTGGGAGAAAGGATTTGTCTCCTCATGCCAGTCCCCTCTGGCTCTGAGGTCACCAGGACTTCATTCCCAGTTCCCATCCATGATGCCAGAGAGCAGACCTGAATCTCTGGTGAGACACAAAGTCGCCTGTGTTCCATCAGTGTCCTCCAAACTGAAGCCTAAGGAGAACCCAACCCTCCTCGTAAAGGAACAAAGGATTGGGAGTCCAATTCCCCTTCCTGTGTTCAGCCTCCTGGAAAAAGGAAAAAAAAAAAAATCCCAAGTGCTTGAAACTGGGCAACAAGAAGTGCCTTTGGAAGCTCTGGGAGAAATCCTTCCCCATCTGGTTGGTCTTCAGCTAATTAACTGACATGCTTGCAAATGAGCAGCAGCTAATTGGAGCTCTCTGTTCTGCCTTTCCCTGGAATGAGATGGATTCCAGATGACCAATGGTTCAACATTTTCCAAGTAATCTCCATTCAGTGCCGGGCCAGCCTCCCAACAGCTTGTCCACATCCTCACCCTGGGCTGTGATTCCCAAGAGCATCACTGGAACCGGGAAGTTGGTATGGGGAAGCATCAGGCAGATGTGTGCAGGCTCCAATTGCAAGGATATTTTGGAAAACCAGCCACCTGCAGGCAAGCAGGGGCCAGCTGAGCCCCAGCCATGCCTTTTCCCTGCAGCCAAGGGAACCCTCCGTGCCAGCCCACGGAACCTGGGGGCACACAGGACATGCCTGGTGCACTTTGCAGGAGAATTGCAATGTGGAAGGGATGGTTCTGTGGGTCTCCAGAAGCTGATGGGTGCCAGATCTCCAAATGTGAGGTCCTAAAAAGGAGAAAAAAAAAAGCACCATGTTTTCCTGCTCCGGCCTTTGCCAGCATTCCTTCCCTGAGCTCCCAGCCTCTTTTCCAGTGACATTATTCACCCCCAAACACAAGGAACAGCTTTATAACAGCAAGAAATCCCCTAAATGCTCTGCATATCACAGAATCACAGCATGGTTGGGGTTGGAAGGGACCTTAAAGATCATCTAATTCCAACTCCCTGCCAGGGACAGGGACACCTTCCACTATTGAAGACTTCTCCCAGTGGGTAGAACCAGTGGAATAGGTTAAACTGGGACCAGTGACACCCCTGTCCTGTCGTGGTCATCACCCACAAATGGTTTAAATGCCTAAAATACAAACAAGCAAACAAAACTCCCCTCCCCAAACACCCAGGTGAGCAAAATCATTTGCAAAAATACTTGGAGTAACTGGAGCACCACAATGCTCCAAAGATCAGGCCAGGTGCTGTGCTCAGGCTGGATTGGGAATAACATTCCCCAGGATTTCCCTGAAAGCCAGGGATGAACATCGTGTCCATGTGAATATATTATACACAGAGATGGCCTTTAAAATAAGAGCACATCCAGTGATGGATGCCAGCCCCAGCTGTTTTCATGTGTTTTGCTCTTAATTGCAATATGGTAAAGCAGGGTTAAGCCCACTGAGATTTTTTAGCTGGGCTGCAATGAACCTAAAATCTGTGAGGAGACTGATTTCTAATGAAGGTTTTCCCCACTTCTCTGCAATATGAAATTTAAAAAATTCTCCTGGCCTTTCCAGTTGTCTGGTCTTTAGTGGATGCTAAAAAACCCCACAGATTTTCAGTCCCAAGCCATGGCAAGCTCAAGGAGTTGAGGGGTTTTTTTCTATTTTCATCTTAAATTATGGAATTCTAGCAAAATTACATTAGAAGCTGGATTAACTAAGAGTAGTTCTATGCTTCCGAGTTTGGTGTCTGTGTTTATCCAGTTTGGAAATAAAAAAGCATAAATAAAACATCTCCATGGGATGCAAATTCGCTTCTCTGTCTCGAATACAAGAAATGCAGCTGTGGAATACAAATCATCTTCTAGCTAGGAACATCATTTAATATTTATTACTGCACACTTGGCTCTGGGGATTCAGGGAGAGTGTTCCCCAGTTCTTATCTGTGACCTTTTGGGGTCCTGACCTCACAATGTGACACCACTAAATGGTGCTGGAGCAATATTTATTTTACCCCACCTAAAACTACATCAGTTTGGACGTTCCTCACTCTCAGACTTTTAGAAACACTGACAAAAAGTTCTTATTTTTCAGTTGTAGGACAATTGGGAAACCAGTTGAAGGATATTCTTTCACTGTGAAAATAGGAGAACGATCCAATTGGAAGAAATCTCGTGAGTGAGGGCAGAGTGGTGCTGGAATTGCCTCAGCAGAGGCTGCGTGGAGGTTCTGACTTCCCAAAGGGCTGCAGTCACCAAGAGCTTTCCAAGAGCTTCCAGGAAAAGCAAATTACTCATTTTGATAAAAAAAAATAAACTCAAGTTTTGAGGAAAATGCGAATATCTATAAAACCAAATACAGAGAGAGGTACCTGTACAAGGCTGATCACAGGCAGTGCTTTCAAAGTGCTGATCACCTCTGTCCTTATTTGATGCACCTCAAAAAATGACAGCTCAGAAGGGGTAACAACAAATTTGCTGGCAGAACTCGCCCAGGAGTTCCTGTGCTCCCAACCTCTGTGTGGCAATGATGGCGTTTGGCTGAAGGTTGGACTTAATGATCTTGGAGGGCTTTTCCAACCTTAACGATTCCGTGATTTTAATGCCTTTTGAGTCCTGGTAATAAAATCAACACCATTAAGGGCCTGCTCCATCTCCCTGATGGGTATGACAAAGGGCTGCCAAAGGAAAAAACACTGTGGATTTCAACAGCTCTCAAAAAAGTGTTTTAAAAACAGGGAGAGCTCTCATGCAGGGAAGACTTTTGACAAGCAGTTCAAAACCATTTTTTACCTGTGTCTTTACACTCTCCTTCAGCTGGCACCACTCTTCCTTCCAGCACAAGAAAAAGTTGCCAATGAGAGGATTTTTTTTTTTTAATTATGAAGCATTTTTTTAAAAAGTGCAGTTCTATGATAAAAGGATTAAAAAAAGTCTAATTCTGAACTTCTATCTCTGCACCCCAAGATGCTTCTTTTCTGAAAGTCAAAAACTGATTTATGTGCCACACTGCTCATTTACAGACTGAGGGAACAGAAGCAGTCCCTTACCTGCTTCCCAGAACAAATAACAACCCAAAAAAAAGTAACTTTTCCCTCATTATTATGTACTGGCAAAGCAGAAATCAGCCAATTAGCCAACGAGAAATATCAGCACCTTCCCCCAAACGGGGGCAGCCCTGCACTGGCAGGTGACAGAAACACTGAGCCCACACTGAGTGTTCCCTACAGCCCACAGCCCATGGGACATCCCTGCCCGGCATCCAGGATCCCACTGCATTCCTCTCACTGGATTTTCATACCCTCGTGGAGCTGTTTTGTCAGAAGCAGCAGCAACAATGGAAGGTTTGAGATCTGCCAGACGGAGTAACCAGGACCGCAGCAAAACGCCCTAAAGCTGCTGAAATCGAGGTTAATTCAGGGACTGCCTTCAACCAGTGCTGACCCCGAGCCTGCAGAGGGTCCTGCTGGCACCCATTTATCAGCTGCTAAAACAGACTTTCCAGAGCTCTAAATACTCCTAAAATATACACAGCCCCTGCCAGGGCAGAGCTGGTGACCATAAAACACTGGGTGTGCACAGCACAGAATTTAGGAAGCGAAGGCTGAAGGCGAGGACGCTCCAGTGACCCCGACTTGCTGAAGGAACACCACGGGACACTGACAGCAGCACTGGCACAGGAGTTTTTCCTATCAGTGGTACAAACTTCCAGGTGTTTTCCATTCCCAACCCTTCTGTTACCTGCACCAAAAGCCACCTCCTGGTTTCTGCTCACCGTTGGCTCTCGCTTATTGAAGTTACACACAGGAAAATAATTTTTTACTGCTTTAGCAAGAATTATTTCATAGCAGCTCTTGAAGCACTGATTCTGTATCTGGTGAGGTGAATCCCAGAATGGTTTGGGTTGGAAGGGACCTTAAAGCTCCTCCAGTGCCACCCCCTGCCATAGACAGGGACACCTTCCACTGTCCTGGGTGCTCCAAGCCCTGTCCAGCCTGGCCTTGGGCACTGCCAGGGATGTGCTTTAGATTATTTCCCTGTAGACATAAAGGTTTCTGTGCTTTTCTCTGTGATATGCTTCTCTATGCTTTTCTCTGTGATATTCTTCTATGCTTTTCTTCTGTGCTTTTCTCTGTGCTTTTCTTCTTGTGGCCCTTGTCCAGCTGTTTTCTCCCCCTTTTTAAGCTCAAATTCCGCATGAAAAAAGAATTCTGGGACAAGGCCACGCGCATCTCCAAACTCCCATTTTCCTGTGAAATGTTCCCTCACAGGTGCCACTTGCTCCCAAGCAGATTAGGATCACTGGAAAATGCTCAAGTCCTTTAGGAGCTCTTGCATTCCCACTGTTCCATAATTAACTCTCCTTGCCACCTGCATTTGTCCAATTCCAGCAAAAACAACTTCCGTGCCAGAACCCTCACTTTTGGAAGAGTAAAGAGCACCGTGGCTCAGCCTGGGGGTGGGTGAGAACAGCCACTGCAGCCCCAAACTGCTCTGCTCTGTGATATTTATCAGGAATTGGCTTGCCTCAGAAATCACCACAGCAGTGCATAATCTGGAAAAAACCTGGATATTGCTGGCTCGCTCCTTTCCAGCAGACAGGGAATTATTCCAGGTGCCAAACGCCTCATCCCCACCACGTGCACGTTCAAAGCTCTCTGGGAGCTGTTTGCTTCTTGCTGTGGTTGCCTGGAGAAGGAGCATCCTTTGGGAGGTCTGCAGAGGAGGCACGGAACAAACCCTTATCTCACCCACCCTGAAAAAAGCTGACCTGCTTTTAATTAAGCAGAGCAGAGGGTGGCGATCTGGGAAGCACTGGGAAAAAAGGCTGGGAAAAGGTAAAATAAGCGATCAGATTCCCTGTTTTCTGTCAGCACAGCCCCTACACAAACCAGAGATCAGGGATCCAGCTGGGCAGGGGATGAAATAAGCCTCAAATGTTGTATTTGCCCCGGAATTCACTGAGAAAGTCCCTGCTTTGTGTTCCTATCTTTTCTTTTTATGCTTATCTTTTGGCAGAGGTGCCACAGTGTTTGTGGCACAGCTGAGGAGATTTTCTGGAAGGATTTTTGAAGCTCCCAGGTATGGAAGTTGCTCAAAGTCTCCCATTATTATTGCCCTTCAGGAAAAACATCTGTGAGAGCTCCGATTGTGTTCCCTTTCAGGCTTGCTGTTATATTGATAAACAGAACTATTGCTGAGTTGGGCTTCTCAAAAGCCAATTTTGCCGTTTAGCTGTAGGAAAAAATAGACAGGAAAAGTGCATTCCACAGGGATGTCTTCAACAGCACAACTTGGAAAAGTTGCCCATCTGCTGCAAGTCCATTAAATGCTGAAATGTGGAATTTTCAAGCCTGTGATTTGGGTGTAAAGGTTTAAGTTCTGTTCACAGCCACAGTTTGCAGCCATTCAGGCAGATGGGGATTGTTTATAGACGCCTGCAAAAAGCCTGAATTTGTACACATGGACAAGATAATTTTCATTAATGAATCATTTTGACACATCAACCTCCACTTGCGTGTCACAGACTCTGAGTACAAAAATATCTTCTGAGAGGGGAATATGCCATTATTAACCAGAAATTCATTTTAAAAGGTATTTTAAAAATAGACAGTGTGTGTCACTGTTCTAAATCCCAGTATTTTCAGCCTTTACCTGTCTTTCATAATAATGTTCAATTAATAAATTTCTTCATGGACTAGCTCAGTATAAAAATTGAGAATAAAATCTTTAAGAAATCTGCTCTTTTTTGGTTCTAGTAACATAACGAAATAGTCTGGAATGGCTTTTTCTTAATGGATAATGTGTTTTAAGCTCAGTCCTACTTGACACATCTCCACCCTGCTTCTCTGGAGTACTAATTAAACAACATGAACATGTGTGTTGGATAATTATGGTGAAATTTCAAGCCAATAATTACTTTCAGCACAAAAATAAGGTATTTTACACCCTCCCTGTTCAAAGAGATGCACTCAGGGTTGAAATGGATGTAGCAGATACACCTGGAATACTAAATTTTAAGTGCAACTTGCATCTGGCCATGATTTTTTGCTAATCTCAGCTTTGTTTCATATGATTTTTTAAATTAAAACCAAAATGCCATATTCTATATAAAAGGGGAAAAACCCCAACTCAATCCTGCCTCAGATTCTGAAGAACAGCCAAAGTTTAGTGATGATAATGATAGAAACAACTCCATGAACTTCTAATGGTCAGCTCACAAAATGAGTTTCAATCAGAATATAAATCCCTTCAGGTCTTCCTGCTAATCAAGCACAAAAATTAAATTACCATCTTAATACTCCCTTCCTCCTTGTTTTTAATATTCTTAAATTTTAGTAGTTTCTTTTCCTAAGTTTTGACAGTTCTGCAGCTGTACTTTAAATAAAAATTTCTTCACCCTCTTTGGCATCAAGCTTTATTCTTGCTTTGCCTTATGAAAAATCCTAATTGTATCAGCTACCCCATGAGATAGTTATTTAGAGTGGTGTTTGCAACAACGTGGGAACTCACAGTGGAGTTTTGTTTTGATTTCACTGCTGCATAAAATGATGAAATCTGAGACATACGTGGCAGGATGGATACCGGGTCACTGCTGAAACACAAAACCAAAATAAAAAGCCTTTAAAAAAGTATTTTAGGGTTCAAAACCACATAAACCTTGTGATGCTACTCCCTTTAATAAAAATATTTCAATTACAAACACCATTTTTTAAGCCAGTATCAGTGTTCAGCGCCACAAGCACCACTGGAAGGCGTTGCTTCCTGCCCGCTCCCTGTGTTTTCCTGGGAAATGGCACTGCACACTCTGCTATCCATCAGATATGCCGGAGGATGTGCTGGAAAGCTGAGATACCCACGTATGGATCCCCTAAGCCTTTAAGAAGAAGGTCTCACTGTTATCCACTTATCTCAAATTAGAATCCAATGCCAGCGAAGGTGAGGGGAGATAGGGGTATTTATAATATCAAAGCCAGACCACGCGGTAACAAACGGCACTGGGGAGCAAAGGAGAGAAAAACTGCTTTATCTCTGCTGAGGCCACCTTGGAAAGGCACATCCTGCATTTAACAGCAAAGTGGAAATCTCCTCCTCCTCCTTTGGGCAATACCATTTCCTCCTTCTGTAAAACGTGCAAGATATCAACATCTGATCCCCAAATCCCAGTAACACCGAAATTTGTCTCCTGTTGGCTCCTGAGGGAAAGCAGCACCTGCAGCACGAACAGGTTTGGGGCAAGGGCTGTTCCCTCTCATACAGCACGCGCTGGATCACATCCAAAGAGCCTTTTAAAGTTATAATTGAAGTTTTATACATGCAATAACCTGAGTGCTGAAATGCAAATTAAAAATCATTACTATTGCTGCCATACAGATCAATCTTCTCTGGGAATAAGTTGTCTTACAGCACTAAAAACTGGGGACCTGGGGGATCATTTCAGCTTTGATGCCTTGTTTTTACAGGAGAAGGGAGCAGGGGGAAAGCAGCTGGAGGAACATTTACCCCTATTTCCATTTAGCCATTCGAGCTTAAAATCCCATTCCTGGCTTTGCAGGAGCCCTCAAACACATAAGCACAGATTCTCCCAGGGCAGAGTGGAGCAGTGTTCCTGTTCCCTCTCAAACTGCTGTGCAATCAACTCTGTTTCTCTATTTATGTTTCCGGTCCAGTTTATTATTCTGTTGTTGCTCCAATGGGTCCAAGGAGGGATTTCCAAACTGTGTCACACATCCCACAGAATTACCTCAGATCTTCATGGAAAGCCCAGTTGAAAAGATCCATTTCTCCTCAGACACGTGCGTGGGCCCTGTGTGTGGAGCTGGGGCTGCAAAAACCAAGAGCAAATTACACCTGGTGATCCAAAAGCGTCGGGTGAAGGCTGAAGATGACAGATTTGTGGGTGGTTGTGCAGAGATCCCACCTGAAAGAAGAGGTGAAACTTTCCTGGAGTGCGTTTATCCAACCTGGTGCCACCTAATTCTCCAGAATCCTTCGCAGCACTTGAGCAGCAGAGCCTGGGCACTGGAGTTTTGGCTGATTCCTTGAAGCACTTTGCCTCCCTCAACATCATCACTCCCATCTTCCCCAAATCCAGCCTGTGGCAGCTGTTCCTAATCCAGTAGCTCCTCTCCTCCAGGCCCCATAAACCTGCTGGAAGAGGGTGAGGAGTTTGCAAAGCTGATTCATAAACTCTGTCTCCCCCAGAAAACGCCCTCTGGGTTACATGCTAAAATTAACCAAGGGTGCCACACATGGAGCAGGATCTGCTCTGCTTGATGGAGGAACACGTGGATTAGTGAATTTCAGCTGTCCCATTATTCTTCATTAGGGAAAACATGCTTCCCCTGTTAAAACCTGGGATCAGAGCTGGCTGTGGTGCACAGCGGGAAACAGGAGCCTGCTCCCACATCCTGGATCAGGAGACCCAGCTCGGCCCCAAGAATCACAGCCCAGAATTAACCACGAGGAAATGAAGCTGTTTAAAACACAAATCCTGCCCTTCCACATCTCTTGGAAGTTATCTGTCAAAAGAGTTTCACCTCTCCAAGTCTCACAGAAAGCCAGAGAATGCTTCCTATGACAACATTCCTATTTTTCCTCAAATCCTTCATGTAGAATGACTCCAGTTCACCGTCAGAGCTGCAGAATAAGGACTCTAAAATCCCTTTTTTTTTTTTGGGATAAAACTGGTAGCAAAGGAGAGAAAGTGCAAAGAACAGTTCACCCCTTCGGCATCCACAACACAAGAATTGGAGCTGCTGGATTGTCCCAAATCCCTCCAGCAGCCCATGAAGCAATCAAAGTAAACATCTGCTTTTCCTAAAAACCCCTTTCTCACAGAATCACAGCACCTTTGGTACAAAGCAAGAGCTGAGATGTGCATCTGTTACAGTAAAAAAAAAAATACAGCATGACTTTTTAATATATTAAATTAGGCTATATTGGCTAAAATTCCATTTTAATTTGAAACTCGCTGGATATTAAAGTTTAAAAAGTTATTATCTAGGGTTTAATTGCATACATTATGTTTGTAGCCTTAGGTACTGCAGGTAGATCTTTAATATTCCCTGAAATACATTGAGAGCGTGGAGCAGCCATTTCATTCTGCTCCAAGAAACTTCCAGAGGTGATTATGGGAAAGCAGATTGGAAAACTCCGAACTTTTGGCTGTTGAGTGAAACTCCAATGGGTTTGGGCCTGTTGACAGGGAATTTCCAAAGTTTTAGCTGTAGGAAGTACATTGGAAGCATATGGGCTGTCATGAAAACATTACTGAGTCCAGCCTTGACAGTCAGACACCAGGTTAAAAATAGAAGGATTTTCAAGCTGCAATATGGGTGCTTGGAACAATATCAGATATTTTCCTTCAAATATATTTTAAAAAAGATACATCAAATGTGTCCAAACATTTAAATGGGACAGCACTTCCCCTCTATCTCACGTGGTGGAGGAGGTTGGTTGTGTGAGCACCTCCATCCCTTGGCGGGATTAAGCAGAAAAACTGTAAAATTAGGCTAAAAATAATCAGAATTCCAGTCTTGTGCCAAAAGAGCTGGAAATTTGGTGGGGAGCCATGACTCCCCTTATTTTCCTATGCACCTGTCTTTCTGCAAGCACCAAGGTATTCAAAATCTGGGTTTCAAGAGACCGAGATTCCCCAGCGCTAAGGAACTGTGTAGAGCCAGAACCATGTTCCCCATAACCCAAAAACCATGGCATGTTCCTCAGTTCCAATCTGGGGACTCTGGTCCCCTTGGCTCCGCCTGTAAATGCATTTTTGGGTCTCACTCAGGCAGGGGAGCACCTCTGTACCCATCCTAACCCTGCTCCTGGGGGACAAGGGGGTCAGAGAGCTGAGGTGGGAAAATGAGCAGTCAAGGAAATTGCTGGGAAGTCCAACCACTCCTCCCTCCCACTGACACACCCCGAGGTTTTCTGCACGCAGACAAGCTGGTGGCATTTCTCCAGCCCAAATTCTTCTCACACCAATCGCTGCTGGAGTGCCACATCAATGATCTTGATCTTCCCACAAAGAATTTCGCCTTTCCACCCTCACCACGTCACCCAGAGCCAGCAGTACTTGACTTTCAGTGAGAATTATCCTCCTAAAACCAACTCCTGAACTTACCGCTTAATTAATTTGCTAAATTGCTGAGAAACTTTTGAAAATACCCATTTTTTAAATATATACGTGAATCTCTTTAAAGAAATCATAATCATCATCATCATCATCATCATCATCATCATCATCATCCAACCCAGCTTCAGCTGTGAGGTATTTTTTAAATTATCCAGAATTTCTACCCTGATTAGGATGTTATTTCCTGTGCTTTTCCTTCATCTTTTAACAGGAAATCCAGAGAGAAGCACTCCAAACCTCTTCCACAACTCATTTTGACACCCTCTGTAGGACAGAACTTGTCCAAACCCAGCCCTGCTCAACACTAAAGAAGAACAAAACCCCGAGTAATGCACAAACAATTCTAATTCACGCAGACATCTTCCAGAAAAGGACTGGATACAACAACAGGAAATACAGAGTCTTATTTCCTTCAAAACCCATGGAAGGACCTGTGGCCCAGGACTTCTGCTGTTCCAAAAACCCCAAGCCCATGATGGCAGCTGGAATTCCAGCCTGTGGAGGATGAGCAAAGTATCTTCGCCTCCTTATTTCCAATTCCTCTGATTATCCGAGAGTGCTGCGTTCGCCAAATGTTTGTTTAACTTGGAGTGGTTGCTTATTTAAAGGCAATCTCTGCACTGGGAATGTGCAGCCTGGTGTCTGGGTGGGTTCTGCTCAAGGGAGAGCAGGGGAGGGAGCCGAGCTCAGCTATTCCAGACACACTCCACGCTCAGCAAACAGAGATACAGAGTTTCCATCTTTTGTTCAATCATTTTCAATGAATGCAAACTTTTTTTTTTTTTCCTTTTCCTTCTTCCTTGCCGTTTAATTTTAAATTAGTCTAATCAGACATCTGCTCGGATGTGTCTGAATTAACAGAACTGAGCACAAATCTTCTGCGAGCGCTCAAGTGCTGCTTCCCTCAAATGGCATTAACTCACACGGACACTCTGTGGAGCTAATTGAACATCTCCAGCACAATATTCCAGGCTTTCTGATTTAACTTTATTACAGTCAGAAGAAATCACAGGATAGAAGGAAACATGTTGTTAAGGACTGCGTTCCGAAGCGGTTCAATAAAGGCAGGCTGCTTATCCTACTTTATTATCTTTATTATTGCTGCTCAAAGATGAAAAGAGAATTTCCCCTCAAGACAGAAAAGCAGAGTTTGTCTCAAAGCTTTGTTTTCTTTTCAATAGCAAGGTACAGTTTACTCCTTAGAATTTATGGGAATTTTTTTCTTGCCTGTACAGGGAATTTTGATATTGTGGAGTGCTCTTGTTCCTGTGACAAATTGTGGTGGCATTTGTCAGCATTTCCTAAAGGTTCTGGCATTACTCAACGATATTGAGGTGGTTTCTGCTGACTCTGGACAAGTTCTGAACTAAACATCTTCTGTCAAACTCCTGAAATCATCCAGGAGCTGCACACAGGTGGTCTGTTCAGGTCCGTGGTCCTGGCCCTTCCAGGGTTTAGGAATTTCAGAATCAGATTAATTTGAATTGAGGGACATTTTTGAGCCTGTGTTTGTGGGGTTGATAATTACACCAACACAACAACTATCTGAAAATCCCACTAATTTCAGGAGCCAGTTTAGATCTGCTTCAAGTGATACTTCAGTGTTGATTAAAATAAAAATCCTGAATAAAAAGACAAGACTCCTTACCTATTTTTACCCAAAAGGTTGGGTTTTTAAGCAATACTTTTAAAGGTATCTAAGATTTCAACCCACAAATTCTACAGGTAGAATAACTGCAAAGTTCTGTAAAAGAAGCATTTCCCTAAGAGTTTTAAGCTCTTGCCATATTCATTTGTGTTCATGGGCTTTAGAGGATGACCTAAGAGAGATGTTTGCATTCTTGGAGCAGTCCTGTCCCTCGAGGTTGCTGCCAAAGCTCGACGAGGAACACCAGGAAAGTTTCCACGATTTTTTCAGCTACTTGCATCTCTGTCATCTCTTAAATACAAATAAAATGGAGCCCAAATGTCCCTTTTTTTTATGAGTAATGGGAAATGAGGCAGAATCAATGGTTGGCAAAGTAAAAGATGCTCAATATTGATTGTTCTTCTGAAGGATGAGGAAGCTTTTCTAATGCTCGTTGGGGGACACGGGGAGGGGACAGCGTATGGATTTGTTTTCCTTTCTGCATTCCCAAGGGAGCAAGGAAAAGATGAGGCCATGATAGATGATAATTCTGCAAGGAATGACTGATGAGGAGCCGAGCTGCCTCTGTAGCAGCAGTGAAGGCAGTAATAACCAGAGTAATTGGGTTTATTGGGTTTCTGCTTAGCACACATCCAGTCCTCTCCAACATCCTGTCCCTCCAAAGCATTTTATGCTCTCTGTCTTTCCTTTTTATTATGCCTGACTTGAGTTATTTCATGAAATTTGACCTTGTATTCTTAATCTCATCTACTTGTTCTGCATAGTTCATCTTCTTCCTTTTCCTCAGTAGCTGTTCTGGCAAACAGCCCACGTAACCACGGCACCCCAGGCTGCAGTGCCAGCCCTGACTCAGCGTGGATGTACATGACTGTAGCCCCAACAGCTCCATTCCATCTTCTCAGGGAACCTGGCTCAAGGAATAATACTCCAGGATAAATTTGGTACAAGTGCACGACCCTCTTTTACAAATCACAGTGGTAACTCTGTGTTAGAATTAATGACAACTTCCATTTTCAGCTAAATGCAATTTTTTTTTAAGAGGTTGGAAACCGCAAGAGTTACATGCAAATCAGAAAAAAAATAGTTGTTATTTGCTATGATTTCTTTGTTTTCTAAAAGGCTTTTACACTCCTGCAGGGAAAACACCTCTGCAGAAATCCATTCTTGCAGGGGAAAGGGAAAAAAACCCCAACGTTTCATATTTCCTGTCAGTGCCATTCCACTTCCAATCCCCCAAGAGCAAAGCAGACATTCCATTCAAGCCTAATGACACAGCAGCTGCCTGTTCCCTACAGCTGGGTGCTTTGCATGGTGAATTTATTCCTCTTGCAGGATTATGTCATGCTGGAGCTCCCTCTGGGGAAGTTTCCAGCCCCTGCTGGTGCTCCCAGCCTCTCTGGCACTTGTAGTCCCACATTTCCCAGAGGTGCCTCGTGTCACGGGCACTGCAGAGCCTGACTGGTGGCTCCTGGTGCCCCCTGCACATGGTCCAGTCCCAGCTGGCATCGTTCCCTCTGGAGGGAAAACTCATCACCCACATGGTGTTGGGTCTAACTATTGCTGTGTCCCCCCCCAGCAATAATTTCAGTATCTCAGATTCTTTCAGGGCACGAGAGGTGCAGCTGTAGAGTCGGAATCTTCCACAGTGTAAAAGGGAAAGGGATTGCTCAGCTCCTTTTGAAAGGCAGAGAGAAGAACTGATGAGAAATATTCCTAAGCGCCCTTTTGGTGCTCGGTTTCCCCCAGGAATTTCTTTTCCCCACACCTTTGCACAAAGGAAAACAGATCATTATGGACGGTCCCCCAGACCTGATGACTGCCACCTGACCTTCTAGTTACAGATATGTGCTTAAAACAGACAACCTTTGATTTGGGGACGAGAGACAAAGCAAACAGAGGATCTCAGAATGTTTGTGGTGGTCACACTTGCTCCTCACCCTTTTAAAGTCTCCTGGGACGAGCTCTGTTTCCATGGAACTATCTCCACAACGCAAATAATCCTATAGTTTCTGTGCAGTGGTTGTGGAAATCTTATTTAAAGGCTTAAGCTTCTTCAGTTCGACTCCAAAGCACGTCGTAGAAATGAGAATACACATTTGATAATCTTCATAAAGGCAGTTGAGGTGGCTCATCCTCACTGAAACCATATAATAAACATGTCACTGGGTCAGTCAGCTATGGAAATTCAGAGGGTTTTGGGGATTAGCATTGCTCTGGCTGTGCCTGCTGTGGTGATAACAATCACATTGGACCCTGTGCCAGGCCTGATGCACACCTCGGACAAAATTTCCCTGCAAATTAAGGATAATAATGAATAGATAGCACAGTAAAAACTTCCAAGATAAAGGCGTCCCTAGGAGGCTCAGCTCACTCTAGAATATCAATCTGAAGTCAGTAGGTGCAAGGCAGGGCTCGGAACAGGGCTGGCTGAGCCAGGAAGTCTCTGAGGGGCCTCATTAACATGGATTTCCCCATTACAGACTTCAGATGGAACACGGATTAACACTGGTTCTGCAGGGTTTCAAGTGGTTTGTGTTAAATTCCAAGTTACGTGCACATCATTAGGCATGGAGCAGGAAGAGAAAGTGTTACTAACCAGGAAAATCATCTCCACTAAAAGAGATTAATTAAGCCTCAGATAACACAGAGATTATTCAGGTTTTTGTACTTCCCACACTCACTGAAGCTACTCAATGAGCGCAGCCCCGCAGTGGCCTTCCTCCTCTATCTACTAAATCTTGAGCTGATCCCTTTGTTTTGTGCACTAACATCCTCCAGCTCTGTTAACAAAGAGTTCCTGGCACTTTCCAGATCCCTGGAATGTGGCTGCAGCACAGATAATGCATACAAGAGTTTGTGCCTTCAGTGACAGAGTCTCACCAGCGAAGCAGGAAAGGGAGGGATGATAATAAGTATAATAGTAACTGCATTAGGCCAGCAGGGTCAGCAGCTGATCTTGCTGCAGTCTGAAGAGGTTATTTTAATTCCAGTAATTGGCCCCAACCAGCAGCAGGAATTGATGTGCTGCCACTTTTATCTGTTTGCTGCTCGCCACGTTCAGATGCAGCAGCGCTGCACGATGAACACAAATTACCTGCTGGAGTCAATGAAAGTGATTGCTGTGCTCCCGTTATTGATCAGCTGTGGTGCTTAGACAAAGCCTCAGCCACTGTCCCGTGCCCAGCTTATTGAAGATGAGCGGTCTGGAGGTACCACAGTGTTCAGGGAGCCAGGGAACAGCTAATTGTTATTATACTGCTGATCACTATTATGATTCTTTTGCTTAATGACCAACATTTATACGATGCTGCTCATGCAGTTACCCTACAGCACTCCGCAAGCTTCACAAAAGGTTTTACAAATTCTGTTTCTGGGCCTAAAAGCATTGTTATGACTCGGCCACTTTGTGTAATGGGCAAAAGAAAGATCGGGATTATCCTTAATAAGTGTTGTAACAAAACATTCTGTCTGTCTGAATACGCAGAATATCCAGTGGATATTCTGCAGCTGTGCTGGGTGTGTGGGAACTCCCAGCTGGTGAGGGACTTGTCACAGATCTCGGATTTACCAGCACACTGAAGGAAAATCTACAAAGTCACCCAAAAAGGGCTGGTGCAGGTCACAGGAACTCACGGGGGTGGGTCACAGCCACCCAAAACACGACATGGTCACCTTCCCAGGAGGCTCCTTCTCACTCTCCACTTTTTAGGGAGTGTAAAGCTCCTGACACACATTCAGTAACTTTGTTAAATGGGGTGGACGTAACACAGAGTTGTGCTCTGGTGTGAGTGCTCGAGCTCCATGTCAGAGACATTGTTGTAGTTAATATTTTAGATCGTATCCCAGTTCCTCTGCAGAAAGGATTGGACAAGGAGCCGTGCACACACCTTGGGTTTGGTCCCTGAGCTGACTCAGTGTCTTCACAGCCCCAGCCCTGCCATCCCAGGTGTGTTCTCAGGTACCTGCATCTGCCACTGGGATCCAGATTTTACCTCCTGTTCCAGGGAACACACTGGCTCTTACCTCACTTTTCTACTATTCAGCACTGAAGGGAAAAAAAAAACCCACATGAGTTTAAGAGCTTTTGTATTTAAGGCATTACCTCATGAAATGCAGAGCAATAAATAGGGCCAGGAGTTGGACTCAATGATCCTTGTGGGTCACTTCCAGCTCAGGATATTCTGTGACCTTCTGTGGCTTTCTGTATAACCACATTTATCCTATTGGGACAAAGTTCCCAGCTGTAACACCCAAGGGAGGAAAACATGATGCATAATCCTATGTCATAAGAGAATAAGGAAACAGGGTGTCTTAAAATTTAGGAAGGGGCAGGGGTTTGGCTGCCTTAATAGAAAGAGCCTCCAGATCAGTGTCATGTGCTGCCATAAATAATTTGAAAGTTTCTGTTTGGCCACCCTTTGTCCCACAAACAGGGCACAGGGAGGCAGCAGCAGCCCACTGGAGAATCCTGCCTTTCCCACAAGATCAGGACACCTCTAAATGTCTTTTGTTCCCGCTGCTTGAACTTCCCATTCGTGTGCTAAGGTGGAAGGAATTAATTACAGAGATTTCAGCAGAGCTCAGAGCTCTTCACAGGAAAGCACCTTAATATCAGGTGTAAATAAAACAATCCAGGAGCCTTGGACCCACTCCAGGAGCAATACTTGTCTCCTTTCTTTATGGATACTCAGAGAGCTGCCCCCATTCCCAAAAAAAAATATTTGAGGAAATTAGTTTTTCCACCTGATTCTTTGGCCAATTTCCCATAGCAGAGATAAGAGCCAGAGCGTGTGCATTTACAGATTACTGCTCTCTGTTCTCCTCGTCCTTGGAAAAAGGGACTTCTTTCCTCCAGGAGCATTTCCCCCTAAACAGCTGGAGCACTTTTTTTACCAACATAAAGATAAATTAAATTAGAAAGTTGTGCTCAGCAAGGAGAAATGCAGCTGTCTAGATCCAAGCCACACATGAGATGATAAAACTTTTTAATTTCACTTGTTAAACTCCTTCTCATTGACTTAGCTAGGAAAAAAAAGAAAAAAACCAAACAAAAAAAACCCACCAAGTGTGGCTGTGGGTAATTTTGTTGGATTTAAGAAAAACAAGCAAACAGAAGTGGCAACTGGCAAGGAATTCTGCCCTGAACCCCTGCAACTTAACGGAAGTAAGATATTTACAATTTGGAGGGAAAATAGTAGGTTTGTGATTTTTCATGCCATTTTCTAAGGTGGTTTTTTTTAAATACTGGGGAAAGAGAGAAGATTTTCACCAAATTTAAAAGTATTGATTTGTATGCTTAGAAGATGGGTCTGATCTGGAAGAAAACCTGACTAATTCCTCCATGGATTCTGTATAAACCCCGTGATCTGCAACTACTCGCACACAGCAAAGAGAAGAGAAGTTATTTCCAAGTTTGATATTTATCCAGTCCCTGGTGTTCCAGGGATTGATGTCCACGTATTAATTTTGAAGCTGGTTTCATCCTGAATCTATTGCCTGGCTCAAAAATTGTATTTCTGTTACTCTGCAGTGGCAGCAGCTTTAGTTGTGGCTGCCCCTGGATCCCTGGCAGTGCCCAAGGCCAGGCTGGACGGGGCTTGGAGCAGCCTGGGACAGTGGAAGGTGTCCCTGCCCATGGCAGGGGTGGCACTGGATGGGCTTTGAGGTCTCATCCACACCAAATCATTTTATAATTTCAGCTTTACAATGAATTTCAGAATGATTTAGGTGAATCTGGCACAAAAAAATACAAAAACAAGGCAAAATCCCAAATTCTTACACATTCTGCAAGAGAAATGGGAGACGGGACAGGAAAAGATAACTTAACACCTTTCTTTCATGTTTAGCTGTGGTTTAAATGTTGTTTTCTGTCTAACTGGATGCAGATTAAAAAGCAAAATATGTTAGAAGCACTCACACCAATCAGTTGGGTAAATAAAGGCAACTAAATTACATGTATTTTTGCTAATTACTACCCTAACTACATGGGGATTTGTCAGCAATCCTGTTCTTTATTCAGATAAAGGCAAATACATTCCAACAGCGGTGACCGTGTTTCTGTATTTCAGTCACATAAAATGTGGTTTGAACGTGGCCCTTTTATAGATCAAAAGCTTAATTCATAAATAAAATTAAATGGTTTATATGTTAGAGGGTGTGCTCAGTCTTGCAGCTCTTTATAAATGAACTGTGACTACAGTGGCTGTTACAGGTTTGATATCGAAATGTCTCGGGCCCATTTTCCTGTCCTTTCCTTTTCGGGTTGGAAGGAACCTTAAAGACCATCGAGTTTCACTCCCCTTGCCATGGGCAGGGACACCTTCCCCTAGAAAAGACGATATTTTATAATTCCCTTCAGTTTTCCAATTTTCATTCTTTATGTACCACATCCTCAGCTCACATAAACTGGAACAGCTCTTTACAAGCTGAGCTGGAATAATTTTTGCTACCAGGAGCTTTGGCTGATTGGTTTGTTCTGGGGGGAAACACCAAACTCCTCATTGTTGCCCACGCATTTTCCATAGAATCGGGGAATTCTGGGAGTTGGACGGGACCTTACAGTCCCAAATCCTTGTCATGGGACACCTTCCACTGTCCCAGGCTGCTCCAAGCCCTGTCCAACCTGGCCTTGGATGCTTCCAGGGATGGGGCAGCCACAGCTGCTCTGGGAAACGATGCATTTGGTAATTAATTGTTTGCTTTTGCATTGATTATTTGCAGCGGGAGCCCTCCAGAGCAGCAGACAGGGAATGTCACAGTAACTGGCAAAACACGGAAGAGTTGCTCCCAGGACTGGATTAGTTGTGGAATTTGCCCCAAGTCCCTCACGGAATTGGAGCCTTACGAAAAACTCTATGTGAAACAATCCTTGTCATTCCAAAGGGCAACTTGTCTGATAGATTGGGAAGATGATGGACACTTATCTCCTCAGAAAAGTCTGATGGCTGACAAACTGATGGACATGGTGATAACTGACACGAGCGTTATGGCAGGTTAATGAAGTAGAGCCGGCTCACTACAGCAGCAAAATTCATTATCACATTTTAGGCAGATGAATCACAACTCTCCTCACATGCTGCATTTGCAGGGTTTATTTTTGCAAGTGAAAAAAACCCTTGAAAACTATTGCAAGTTTCCTCTGGCTACTCTTTTAATATTCGTGCAAATCATCCCCAAAACTTTCCCCTTGGTCTTTCACTGAGCTGATCAAAAGCTTCCACTTTTGCTCATGCGTCCACCACCTCGAAACAACCCCCAACAGCAGGGAATGGTTTGTCATGCCCATCTCACTGCTACTACAACGAAAGCATGCCCTGATGGTAGGAAAAACTTCCATCAAAAGGCAGGGGAAGCAACCCAAAGAGCTGGGAGAGGCTGGGGAACAACTTTAGGATAGGAGAGCTTGGGACATGGGGTTATGGCCCATCTCTGTTTGCACTGGATAAAAAAAAAAAGTTACATTTGCTAAGCCGAACTTCATTGAAAATAAACAACAAATTAAAGACCTGCTTCTGCTCTTCAGGCTGCTCAGTTTAACCTTGGCTAAAAGGTTTTATGCACAAGATCTTACAATCATTAAGGTTGGGAAAAACCTCCAAGATCATCAAGCCCAACCTTTGACCAAACACCACCACGCTCACTTAAACCATAGCACGAAGTGCCACATCTACTCAGATTTTGAACACTTCCAGGGATGGTGACTCCACCACTTCCCCGGGCACCCTGTTCCAACGCTTGGCCTTTCTGTAAAGAAATTTTTCCTGATTTCCAGCTCAGATGTGAGGCTTTTCCTTCAGAAATGACCTCAATATGTGCTTCAAAGTGATCTAAACCAGAATTTTGTGCTGTTCCAAGGCTCCATTCAGGTCGTGCTGTGATAAATATCCAAACAGAACAGAACTCCCAGGATTTATTAATTGAAATTAGGATGAAGCAGCTTATGACACTCCAAAACAACAATTTCAGGAAGCACTCACAATAAAGCGAGGCAGTTACAGCCATATAAACCAGTCAGTGATTAAAGATTTAACATGTTGTCCTGGACTCACAATACAGCCATTCTGGAAACCAGGAACATGCCTGTGGGACTTATAATTCCTTACAGAAAGCATTCTCATTTACTTGGAAGAAATTAAGCCCATTTGATGGTGATATAATTTCAAAGAATGCACTGAAGCTTATGAAGAGCAGCAGATTTTATTTTTCCAATTGAATCAATGGTAAATCCTATGAGAAATAAGAAAAAGTTTTGGGGTTTGGTTTTTTTTCAAAAAAGCCTAACAAGAACCACTATGAATTTAACTGGAATTTACCAAAGCATCTTTGGAATGTGCTTTATCAATCAATGTGCTGCTAAAACAGCCATGGTTGTAGGAGACAGCCTCAAGGCCAGCTTGGACAGGGCTTGGAGCAATTTGGGACAGTGGAAGTTGTCCCTACCCATGGCAGGAGTGGCCCTGGATGAGCTTTAAGCTCCTTCCAACCCAAACCATTCTGGGTTTCTACAATTCCACAAGGTAAACAACAAATAGCCCCTTAATCCACAGCCTAGAAACATTCCAGTTAACATCACTGCGCCTTTCCATTTTCTGTTAGCTTTTTGTCTGAAATCATTTAGGACTTCGGGAGGGAAAAAAACCTGAGCCTTAATTTTAACATAAAGCATATCAAACATTCAAATGCAGCTCTGCATGGCAGTTCAATTCCTTCCACGTATTACAACAAGCTTGATTCTGTCACCTCGATTCAAAGTAATCATCTGAGCCTAATCTTCCAAGGAATCCTGGCACTAGAAATGCAAAAAGGACTTTCAAAGGAGCTCCTCGAGTAACTCATTTTAGCATCAGGGCTTTTATTTCAGTAATAAAACTTAAATAATTAAAGATACACAGGCAACCACATATGCAAATAAATGTCATTGCAGGGCTCTAGACAGGTTTCATGAACCAAAGCTCCTTTGAAATTTCCAGCTGACAGCTCTTTATGTTTAGGTCGATGGTTGTTTCAAAAATGTAGCTCTTAAGTGTTTTCGTGGACTGCTCTGCCAAACAAAGATAATCCCTGACTATTGTAAAAATTAATACATTAAAAGACTGTGCCATGCTCAGACAGCAGAGCAAAAGGTGTGTTCTGAAGGGATCAGAAACAAGACACCAGAAATGAACACTTAAATATATATTCTTAGGAAATTAAGAATTGATACATCACAAACTTCAGAAAACTGGGGAGAACTGGAAGTTTCTTCTGAATGGGAAGAGAATAGTTTTGTTTCTCTGTTTCTCTGCCAAATCTGGCATATTGCAAGGTAAAATATTTAAATCTAAATAAGAATTATTTTTTTTTTAAATTAAATGGATTTCAGTCAGGCCCTTTCTTCTCCTAATATCAGTAAAATCATTATTTTGACCACTTGTGTCCTTCCTCCCCTACACTGCTGACACAGCTCCAGCTGATGGAGCAGCTTTGCCCCCTTGTATTTTCCAAGTGAACCAGCAAACACTTTTCCAAGGTGTTCTGTTGGCCACAAGAGCACGAACCAAAGATGTCAAAATCTTTGGAACAAGGGCAAACTAGTACCACACCTTGGATCCCCCCAGATCTCCCACAGACCTTGCTTTGAGAGAGAAAGGGAGAGATTAGGGATAACAGAAAGGATGGTTATGAAGGATTAATCCCTCTGGACGTTTGCCTTCCCGAAGCTCAAATCCCCCTCGGCCTCCCCCTCCAGCCTCAAATCACCGAGGGCTGGTTCAGCAGCAGCTCCTGTAAATAACTGCTGTAGGGTGGAAGGAACAAATCCTTCATTACCTTTCGGGAGTAACTCATTTGGTGACCTTGAAGTGGTTACACAACCTTGTTTTGCAATCCAGGGTGAAATGAGGACCACGCTCAGAGCCATCTGCTGCAATTCATCTCGGCCTTCCCCGCTAGAATGATTGCAGTGCATGTTGCAAATAGATTAGTTCGCCCGGCAGCAAGCTATTTTTGGGTCCCAACTTGTAATCCCAAATTACAAACCCTCTATTGTTTGAGGGGAATGGAAGTGGCCAGTGCAGGCTGCCCGAGTGTGGCAATAACATCACCTGGGCCCCAGGCGATTTTACACAGTGAGGGATCTCCCAGGCTTTTGAGAAATGATCCACGGGAAGGAGTGAAGGGCAAACTCAAGAGCTGTGGGAGTGATTCCATGTTTGCTGCAGAGAAGGAGTGGTGGATATGAATTTATCAGGTCTCTCTAGAGCTTCTGCATCTCTCAAAACCTCGTGTTGAACGGCCTGGGATTCCCCACCCTTCCTGCCATCAAATCCCAGGAGGATCTCAGTGTCTCAAAAGCCTGACCACCCTTTCAGTGAAGAGGTTTATTTACCTAGATTAGATATTAGGAAAGATTTTCTCACTGAAAGGGTGGTCAGGCGCCGGAACAGGCTGTTCAGGGAAGTGGTGGAGTCACCATCCCTGAATGTGGCACTTGGGGACATGGTTTAGGGGTGAACATGGTGCTGTTGGGTTCATGGTTAAACTCAATGATCTTCAAGGTCTTTTCCAACTCTAATGGTCCTGTGGTTCTATGAAAATGCTCTGAAACGAAAGCATCTTGTCATAAACAGGGAGCACTGATGTGTGAATGTGATCACTGCCAAAATAAAACACCTGAATATTTTGAATAGGGGAAATTCAATCCAATCACAGGTAGTGTCTGTCACTGGAATTTTCATTTATTCTGGCATTCTCGAGCACTAAGAATAGTCAAATCTGAGCTATTATCTCCATTTTGCTGCTATTTTAATTTGGGGTGTTTTGTGCTGCAGCGAATACTGAGATATCACAATATTTTTAGACTCTGAGAAATAACATCACTCTCAGGCAACGGCATGAACATTTGCATTTGGAAAATAGGCCAGGTGCAGCTAAAGCATCAGCTGCAGGCAGAAAAAAAATGCAGTATCAATACCTGGAGAATTACTTTAAAGTGTTTTGCTAGACCTGGCTCACTGTAACTTTTCCTTGTTGAGGAGTCTCATAAAAGTCCTTTTCTAAGGTATTGTGCTTAATCCAAATTTTACTGAGGTAAATCCTGTGGTTTAAACTAAATCCACCCAATCTCCTATGATAATTTTGCCAAAATACACCTGAATATTCGTGGTGCAAAGGCCCCCTTGCCTCACCAGGAGGATGTGAGGAGCTGCCAGTCAAGTCCCACTACTCAGCTCTCTCTACAACTTCCCTTAAAGCCCAAAAATGAAGAGACAACAAACAGCTGGAGCTTCTCAGCTTTTTTTGTTTTTGCCTCTGGTTTGCTTGACCTTTTCATAGCTGGCTGAACATCACGAGAAAACTCCACACGGGATCAGGCAGGAGGATAGAGCTGATGAAAGATCCATGGCCTGAAGCCTTCCCCCACTGGGTGCATTCTTTGCTGTCAATACACTTTGCTCTACCCTATTCATTATAAACACTTCCCTGAAGTCCCCAGGTTTTAAATACCATGTGTTTTCACTTCAAAACCCAGAATAAATCTCAATTTATTCTTGAGCATGGAGCTTTTAGGCTCCAATTTTTGCCCTAAGTGAATAAATCAATTTCTATTTAAGTCGTAGTGTCTTTCTCTCGCTGTTTGAAGCTGCAAGAATAGTCACACTTACTCTGCACACAAAAAAAATCACCTCATTGGCTACTTTATAGACTTTAGTGCCAACTGAGTCACTAATTTACTCTGTCAAATCAAATTAATCTTGTCTCAAAATTCACTCTGTTATGGTCAATGGATCAGAGATGATCTGCAAGGAATTCACTGGAAGGCCATGCTCAGATTAAACAGCGTATTACAGAAAAACACTTGAAGAAATTAATAGAATTACTCTGGCTACAGGGAAAGATTCCCATTCAGAATTTGCTTTCAGAGAAAGGCCTGGAGTTTTTCAGCTTTACTACACAAATATCCCAAGTTTAGAAACTTTCAGTCATGCAGTTTAGTTTTAATTCTGAAATGGAACTGAGACATCATCATACAAACAATTCAAAAGTTATCCTGCCTTCATTGTACAGAAATCAAGATACTGTTTGGAGATGCCAGAATTAGCTAAGCCAAAGCTAAATCCTTTGCACAAATCCTCTCCTCCACACACTCGTCTACGCCACTTTGGATGCAGCACAGCTATTTCTATTCCAAACAGCTCTGGTGCTGTCTGATTGTTTTCTCTTCAGCTCAGTAAAAGGTACCAGAACAAACAGAGGAGGTAAAGGAGAGCAGCAAGGCGGGCGCTGAATCATCCGCTGATGCAAACAACATCTCGGCATTATTTTAGCACACTGTCCCTGAGCTTAACCTCTTCAAAATTCCAGTGAGAACTTCAAAAAAAAAAAAAAAAAAAAAAAAAAAAAAAAAAAGGCAGTTTTCTAGGTCCTGGGTTATCTAATTAAAAAGTTTGCTCCTTCCTTTTTGAGGGATGAGGCACAAACCCAACACGCACGATTAAAACTTTCTCCACCCCGGTGAGCCCACGCTGTCACACAACAGAGCTGGCAGGATGCAGATAAATGGCAAAGCAAAGCACAACACTCTTCAAGTTCCTTTTATTAGCAACATTTAATGGCCTTGCCACTTTTTGCCATGAATTAGAGGCGCTCATGTCTGACACTTAAGAAATTAGCACGACACAAATCATCTGTAAAAGACTTTTTAGCACGGGTGACAACTGATTTCAGCTTGCAAGGGAGGAAATTAGTCTTTTGTGAGCAGCCCTGAGAGCACTGAGCGAGAACCATCCTTTTACAAGGGAGCCGGGAATTTAGCAGGAGCACTCAACCCTCTGCAGAATCAGAGCTTTAATTTTTTACTCTGCAAAAGGAACTCGGAAGAATTTGCTTCAGGAGAATTTACAGAGATGTACTTTATACACCCAGTCCATAATACAGATGAATAGCTCTAGATGTTTACGGTATATTTAAGTACACTCATGGGACCCATCTCGACTTGATTCTGTAATATCAATTTTGTTATATATTTGCTGTGGGGAAGATGTTAATAGGCTGTTAAAACAGTCACTAGGAAAAAAAAAAAATTGAATCAATCTCATAAATCTTAAAGCATCTGATTTCAGTTTTATGTTTATTTCTTTCACTAGGATATCGAAAAGAAGAGTTAGATTCCCAGTAAATCTTTTATTGGTTACACTGGTTTATAGTCTTAAAATGATGGCACTTGGTAGTTAATTTTGCTGCTTGGAATAAAAAAAGGCTACATTATCCCTATATCACATCTTCGGCTTAACTGCACATTCTGCACCCACTGCTCTTTAAGGAATCATAACTTAGAGCCAGGACTTTCATTTCCCTCCCTCTTCCAGGTTTCCTTGAGGAAAACACTTGGTCATTATGAAGCAGGTTATTATTTATAAAGGAGACCAGGTCTGAGGGAGGATTTATGAATTACCCTGCCCAGGTCAGCAGCAGAATCACTTTTACCACGCTCACAGGGACAGGACAGCCCTGGTACAGCAAAAACACAGGAAACCAAACCTGACACAAAGTAGGTGACAAGAACCTGCTCCATCCTTTCCCCTTTGAAGTTCCAAAATCTCCCAAAACCTCCCTAAAATCCCTCCATAATCCCTCCAAATCCCCCAAGACCTCACCAAAATCCCTCCAGAATTCCCCCCAAACGCCCTTAAGACCCCCTCAAAACCCTTCAAATTCTGGACCCGCTCCAAACTCAGGGTGTTTCCCCCCCAAATTCAAGGTGTTTTTCCCTCCTCCAAAACCCCCCTGAAAACCTGCCTGTGCAAGGCAAACACGACAGAAGCAGCAGCACCAGGTTTGCTGTGACAAGGCTTGTGGCACATGCCGAAGCCAGGGGTGACTGGAAGAAAGGCCCACCCAATTCCCAGTTTCAGTAGCCACCCCAGGAAATCTGAGTTTTGTCCATTTCTGTGAGGTGAAAAGCTTGGCTTTTAGCTCAGGGGCTTGGCTCAGGATGAAGGAAGTTGGGGGAAATACTACAAATGCACATTGCAGGTTAACATGCTCACAAAATAAATGATACAGAAAGCTTTTGGCCATGCTGGTATGTTTCTTTTTAAAATTGTTTCAGTTTTTTTCCACAGCAATACTGACAGGTAACACCTGACACCACATACACGGCACATTTTAAATCACAGGTTTAGCAGTGGAAGGATCCCTTGAGGTGAGACCTCCACTCCCCTCAAATTTAATGTGCCATTCTCCCCTCTCTCTGCACGCTCCTCTAGGGACTCTGATGGATTTAATCTCTTAGTTGTGAGAGCACATCATGCAACGCAAACTCAAGTGAGCTTCGCAAAGCCTTCAAGCTCAGGGATGGCCTCACACCCTTCTGCTCCCTGTGGCAAACAAAAGACAATAAAAAGAAGAAACCAAAGCAATTCCACAGCCAAGTGCCAATAAAACTGACCACATGTGGAGACAGTATTGAATAAGAGATAAGTGCCGCTGAAGGAGAAGGAAATTTGCAATCAGACACACCCCTTGTAGCCCAGTCTCTCCTGGGGTACCAGCTCCCTGTTGGTGGAGAGGAACTGCCACTTTCCAGGAAAAAAATCTCTCCAACAGCTTCTTTCCCAGTTCCAAAAGCAGCTCAGAGCACATTTAATAAGCTTGTTTGGTTTCTGAGTTAATTGAAGGAATTGGTCTGCAAGAAGGTAACTCCAGGTAAAGGGGGTAAACAGCCAAGGGTGAAAGTGTCCTGCCTTTACTTCCTTCTAACACAGAGCTCTGCAAAGCTGCGTTTTTCTCCATTTCTCTGCCCAGGCTCTTCTTCTTCTGCCTCATCCCAAAGCAGCAGCTCCAGTTCTTTGGCCAAAAGGATGCTGAGGGCACTGCTGCATTTTCTACATATTTTTAGTTTATTCTGCCCCGCACTGAGCTCTGGCCGTGGCTGTCAGGGGATAACAAATTCAAATTACGATGCAGGCTCACTTCCATTCTGAGACACAATTTGTCTGGCTGGTTCTGGGGTTTTTCTTTACCAGCCTTTCAGCAGCCCTGTTTCCTTTCCCACAGGAAGGTTGTACCACCCTCAGTGCCTCAGGTAATGCCGGGCTGCTCTGTGTGCAAGATCCCTGGGCTGGGCTCTTGTGTTCTGCAAATTCTTGCTCTCTTGGGAGGCTCCACTCAAAAGAAATTATTGATGTTTTGGGATAACCTTCTCTCCTGAACACCAAACTGCTTGGCTACCACTCTGAAGAGAGATTTAAATATTTTTGGACAAGTTCATTCCTTGAACCTGTATTCTATTCCTACTTCTCTCATTTTACATCAGGGATAATCCTGAGTTAATTCCAAGACAAAGAAGCAGAGTCTCCCCAGATTCAGGCTGTGCCCTGTCTCCTATCACAGGAAAACACCCAATTTGGTTGAAATCACTGTTTATTTCTAAGGAAAGCAACAACAACTTCAGAGCCATCAAGGCTCTCATGCAGTATTCATTATTAATAAGCATTCAGGTCAGCAGTGACAGAAGAAAACACCACCTCCTTTGAAGCTCCCAACTTCAGTCTCCCAAGCCAACATAAAAATCTCATTTAGCAGTGTTTGGCTGTGTGATGAATTGGGGGGACTTGTCTAACCATGATTTATGAATTCCATTGTGCTTTTATGAACTACCTATACTCTTATATCTTGTGACTTCCTTTTATTGTATTGGGCCTTACGGTTCTTATGCTAAGGACACCAGAGATTAGTTTTTGGTACATCAGCTCTTAAATAATTGATAGTTAAGGACTACAAGTTGCTGAATAGACCTGTCTGGGGAGAACAAACGACCTGTGGCACTCAAGAAAAACCAGTTTTCTCCAATTTCCTTGCAGAGCCCTGAGGTTTGAAAAGTTGTGCTTTAGCCAGAAGCAAAACAAACATGAGATATTAGTGAAGGTTCTTAAAAACACAGAGTCTGAGTCACGCACTGAAGGGACTTGGAATGCCAGTCCCCTCAGCAAAGAGTGGTTTTAGTGCTCAGCTCTGATTGCTGCCTTAGAGCAAAGCTGGGCTCAACCCATACCAGCTCCAGCTGAACTGTCCCACCTCAGTTTCATCAGCAAAGGCAGAAGTGAAAAAGTGTTTTTAGAACAAAGCCAGAGCAGCAAAACCCCCACAATAATTAGAAATAAAGTCTGACCACCTGCAATCAAGAACGTGTTTTCGTTCATCTTTCATTTCCAAACTTGTCAGAGATGCAGTCAAAGCAAGGCCAGAAAGGCCCAACCACTACAGCTGAGAGAGGGTAAAGGGCTTTAAAAACTGCTGGAGTGTGGTTCTGCTGGACTGGCTGTGTGAGAGGACTTCCATGGTTAAATAAACAAGCAATATTTCCTTGTCGACAATTTATACAGGATTTTATGTTCCTAACAAGATTTCCGAGCCCTCCAGTCAGCTCCTGGAAGAGGCTGAGCTGACAGTACAAAGGCAGAGCAGCAGCAGAGAACAGAGCATAAATGAGAAAACAGAGCTTGAAGCCAAACAGCGGTGGATGGGTTTGGCACAAGCATTTCCTCCGTGAGGGAACGTTCTTCTGTGCAAACTTAGCCAAGAGCCTTTTCACTTCAGCAAAATGGGCCCGTCTCTAACATCTCTGTTTTCTCCTCTGTAATGCCATCGTTTTGCCTCTCAAAACAACAACAGAATAAAAATCTCTTCTTACAGTTTAACTGGCTCCACAAACGTCATTTTGTTTTGCAAACAGGAGGATTTGCCATGTTACAAGAAAAATTAGGAATCCTGAAGTTTAAGAGAGATCCATACTAGGGTTTTGTGTAAGCTTTGCAGACACAAGAGAGACCCAAAGATGTCATCCCAGGAAAAATATTCTCAGTGCAGGAACTCCCACTGATTTCAACCCGACACAGAGTAGATAAAGAGTTTTGTCAGACTCCCAAAGACCTAAAATTGTGCTTGGTCAGAGAACAGGACAGTTGGGCTCTTGAAATGGATACTCCTGTCCACCAGGGAAACGTGTTCCCACTGCAGAGAAGTTGGATTCATCACTGCCATGTTCGAGAATCTTGGAATCACAGAATGGTCTGGGTTGGAAGAAACCTTAAAGCTCATCCATGGGCAGGGACACCTTCCACTATCCCAGGGTGCTCCAAGCCCCCTCCAGCCTGGCCTTGGACACTGCCAGAGATGGGGCAGCCACAGCTTCTCTGTTGGAAGTGTTGCAGTAGGAGAAAAGTTTATCCACTCGCACAGACTTTCTACCCTGTTCTGTCAGAACACGGCAGATATTCCAAGAAAAAGACAAAACAAACAGGGCTGGGCCTTGTTATCCCAGTTGATAACCTGAGCTAAATAAAACATTTGAAATGCATAATTCTGGGAGGTTTTCTTAGATCTGCTGCAGCACTGCATTCCCGTGGGAAGGCTGTAGGCAAGACAGAGTTACATTTGTATTTATAATTGTGTCTTGTGTAACAGATAAACAAGAAAGGTCCACCTAAAAAATAAACCCTATTTTCTCATAACAGCATGTTAACAACTAAAGCACCCAGCATTTAGGGAGGAAAACAGCTAAGAGCTGTTATTTAAATAATCTCAAAAGTAGAAGATTTGGAGTGGGTTAAAACCCACAAGATTATTAAAAAAAAAAAGTTCTCTCAAGACAAGAATCTAAAACACTTCCTGCAAACACCTTTTAGATCATTGTATGAGTTCCACAAACAGGATTAATTTAGGATGTTTATTTTTAACAGTTCCTTTGTGTAGAAAAATTCAGAAGATGAAGTGGTGGAAAACAAAATATGAATAGCAAATAACGATTGGGAAAGGACATAAAGACGCATTTAATAGTGAGGGAACATTTAAAAATAGTAAGTTAAGACAGACATCTGCAGAAAACTCTGTGCAGGGTGACATCAGCTACCACTAGAAAGGGTGAGATAATCTGAAGCTATTTATACTCCATAACATGATTGCTATTTTGAGACAATTTTAGGAGAAATATATGCCAATGTTGGTTTACAGTGACTTTGTTTTGGTTGTGTCAGAAAATTCCTGCAGATATAACAACATCTGCTGGAAACATTCCTGGCCCTGTGCTGTTGCTGAACACCTGAGCTGTGACTTAGGGAGCAAATGGGATCTGTCAGAACTGAAAAATAGCTCTTCCTAAGAGAAGCAGGAATAGCTGAATACAATGATGGACTACTGAAGAATTTGATCCTCCTGTTTCAGTATCATTGGGATATGACTGACTCATGGACTCCTAACCATTATTCCTCCAGAATTCATAACAGAGAACTCACATCCCAGGCAGAGCTGCAGGTGAGCTTAGCACTTATTTACCACAGGGGGTGATTTTACTACCAAGTTCCAACACCAGTTAGCCCAGCAGAGTAAGTTTCCCCTTTCAGCTAAGATCCCACGATAGCAATTAGTAAATAACCCATCCTTTCACACCCAAACGTGAGCAGAGACACCGAGGTCATGGCAAAGATCCCTCCTGTTCCTCTTAATTTGAGCAATTATTAAAGCAAGCACAGGCAGGGGTGTTCTGGCCTGTGGAAAGTGAGAGGAGTTCTGATCCTGACTTGCAGCACGCTGCAGAGCTGTGCCTCGAGCTCTGTGTACTGAGCTCTGCCTCGCAGCACAAAGGGAAGCAAACAGCGCCTGGCTCCGCACTGCAAATGAGTGGAATTCTGGCTGCCCAGCTGAGCTTTTCTTCAGCCTGGAAATGCAGAGTTTATCCTAATGAGAGCAGGTATGGCCACAGACAAAAGATCTGCCATTCATCACGTCCCATCCAGGATGTGGCTGCGATTTTTGTGGCTGTAACTCACGCCCAGCAAGCTGGTTCCGTTCGGGAGCCGCGGAGCTGGCAATCAATTTCCCGCTGTGATTTGGGTTGAGAGCTGGGTCTAAAAAGGAAAGTACTAATATATTACAAGTACATCCTGAATCTGTCCAGAAGGGCTGACAGATCACATTAAAATATGTGCCCTTAAGCTCTGGGTGACGTAGCAAGTGACTTGGGATACATGATACCACCATTGACCTTTGAATTGGACAATTTATAAGAGAAAAAACCGGGCTCTTTTTGCCTTGCATGTAAGCTGAACCAAAGGCGGGAAAGCTTCATGCTGACATCATCAGGGAAGTTGTCTGTCAGGCTAAAAGTTCAAATTACTATCAGGGAAGTCACACACAACATTAAAACAAATTCTATCATTCTTTTGTTGCCTGTGATTTTAATTTCTGTGTATTCCGTACAGATGAACTGCAGTGACTGAGTTTCCAGGAAGCACAGAACGTACAGGGCAATGCCACGGGATTTTTCTCATGGAATGGTTCAGTGCTGCTTTGAAGGTTTTCCCCCAGCAGAAAACACTATCAGTGACATAAGAATTTTGTTCACTGCAATGATTATTTAGAGTTAAGTGAAAGAAAGAAGAGTCAGGAATGAACTCTTGGGAAGTTCTTATCCTGCAGGTGAACTTCTTCCTGGTGAACTTTTTAGTGCTGGGTTTATGGCTGAATTTGATGATCTTAAAGGCCTTTCCCAACCATATCCATTCTATGATTCCAGTCCCTCACAGCTCGTTTGAGGGAGTACTGCACGGAAAAAGCAAACACAATACTCACCACAATAAGCAATTTTATGGATCTGCTCATTCTTTCCATTTATAACGCACCAAGGTCTGTGTTTTAATTCAAATTTCTGCACTAATTGAGGCAAACCATCCACCTGGAAGAACAGATGAGCCATTTGGAGACTGCCTTGGGTGAGGGCACAGCTCTGTGGCCATGGAGGGAACCTGGTGGCCTGACCACCTCCTCCAGGGGCCCAAGTGACCACCACCAACCCTGCTCATTATCTGCCTCTTCCTGGAGAAGAACACAAAGAGAGGAGCCAGACCAGAGGACACACAGATGGCACATTCACGGTGGCCCAGACCTGGAATTCCAACACCAGGAACAGCGGAAGAGACGTGGAGCAGGTCCAGAGACATTCCCAGAGGCACCGGCAGGACCAGCAGCATCAGCTGACAAGTGGCCTCTGGATTAATCACCTCACAGAACATAATTGTGGCCTTGTTATGAGTCCGAGCAAATGGAGAGGCGTTCACTGAGAAATGCTTTAGGACAAAGAGTTCAATTTTAGCTTGTTTTGAACCTCAGAACACCAAACACTGGGCGATCATCTCTGATCTCATTGCAGCACTATGCTCAAAACCAGAATCCAAGCGATTAGCGATGCTGGACTTGCTTCTGTCTCAGTTCTCATTGGTGTAAAGTGGGAACAGCAGCGCTGAGTTTCATCAGTGAAGGACTAATAAGGCATTATCAGAATCAAGTGGCTGACTCAGGGTGTATTTTGAAGGCTGTGCACACTTATCCTGCTCTGTCCCATTTTCAGCAGCAGTAAACTGGGGCATATCCACCGAAATCAGGGAAGCCACGATGACTCTGCCCAGCTGAGCCCATGGCCTGTATTCTCAGAAAACATTGATTTGAGACCAGAGCCCAAGAAGTTAATCACACTTTGTTCTAGGGGGAAGCTGTGTTCCTGTCAAATTCCCTGTCTGCAGTATTTTTACACTTTGAATTTTCTGTCTCAGTGTTCCTGCTTTTTTTTAAAACAGTTTGTGAGCCTCTTACAGATTTTTTCTGCCTGCAGAGCCAGAAAAAGAAAAGGATTGCAACGAGACTTCTCTCAGATTGGTCTTCCCTGGATTTAAAAGCCTTCAGGAAACATTTGAGGTAATCCAGAAAGATTGAAGAGTACAGATGCACCTCCCAGGATGCGAGGACTAATGCATGTAATAACTGTATTTCTTTAAAATGACTTTCTCAGGCAGAGTTAAAGGCATAGATGTAACTAAGGGATTGGACTCAGGCCAGCTTGTAATGGCTCTGCTGTTTATCTTTTTTTTTTTTTCCCCTTATCCCCCTCAGCAGAAAGAGCAGAACAAGCATTTTGCTGAGAGATTTAAGGTTTGCTTTCACTCCCTCTCTTACTCAGCCCTCCTGCCCCAAACATTGCTGGGTCACACAAATCAAAGCCTGAATTGCCTGAACCGCAGCAGAACCAGAAAACCCACTGCTCCAGCTATTTTTGCTTTCCCTGTCTGCTAGGAAGAAAGGGAAGACAGATAAGACAAAGTATTCATCAATATTTTAGTATTAATACATCCGAGTAGGAAGAGTAAAAAATTGTAGGTTATGGAGAGTGCAATTTAACAGCGGCCACTCTGTCACCAAGGTGACTGAGATTTGTCTTATAGAGAAGTTATTTTCTTAACGTTTTTATCAGGAGACTGTGGAGCAGACCCTGAAAAGAGTGGGGATTTTGAGTTTTTTTCACTGTTTTTCATATAAACACAGGTTTTGCTGCTCATCCTTCTGCTGCCCTTACCTGTACTCACAACCAGGGGATTAAAGGCTGCCCTACCACCTCTCTGCAGCCCTTATTAAACCCATAAGGAGAAAAGTTTCTCATACAGACAATGAAATACCTACACAGGGCTCGGAAGAAAGTTTGGAACTCTGCTATGGATGTTTTAAATTGCTCAAGGATGACACCACTTATTTCTGCCCCTCTCCTGGAAAACCTGAGAGACAACTCCCATGCAAAGCACCTCAGGCATCCTATGGAGAGGGAAAATGTCTCCCTTAGCACGTGGGACAGGGTGGAACAACAAGAGTGTGGTTTTCGTACCTCTGGCTTTTATCCATTTCTGATTTTCAGGGCTTTTCCAGCCAGCAGCCTGCTACACCAACCTTTGGAACACTAATTTACACGGTATTTTAGAGATACATTTCAGATATACGGCTAAAAAGCCTCAAATGCCAAGCACAGAAGTGATTCCATGCTACTTTTCCTACCATTCTCATTCCAGCCTCCACTGAGACAGTACAGCAGCAGCCCCTGAGCCCTGGCTGGTTTTCTCCTACTCTATCCCTGTGATTCCAGCTTATTTCCCGGGGCCTGCCCCTGAGTTAAGTTCTGCTTTTTGAAATCCACACTGCAGAAAGCAGAATCTGGCCTCTTTCCATCACCTCCCAAAGTAATTTTCAAGGTTAACCACAGGAAAGGCAGGTGAATTATGTGGAAACCACCACCTGCAGATCCCTTTCTTCAGGTGCTCCCCCCAACCCTGGCCATTTGCTCAGCGTGTGCTGTGGCGTTGGACACTCACAACACACTCCTGACCAGGAAATTGGTCAAAGAATTCGGATTTATGCAGTGCAATAATAACCAGCTTCACAGCAAGGCTTGCACGGAGCAAATAAAGATGAAAACTCTCCTCGGTTCCTGCCAAAATCTCTGGCAAACAAAACAACCCCGTAATAGAATCCTGCTTGTAAAAATGCTTCAGGGTGCCCGTGTTCCAGAGCTGGGAGCATAATAAATTAAGTAGTGGATGCCTAGGACAAAACCCTGTGGGATACCTGAGCCAACCCAACAGGTGGAGAAATTGAAAACAAATTGATAGCCTTGGGAGAGGAAATATTAGAACCAAGCAATTATAGTGCCAGACTGTCTGGGATGAAAGGCAGGGAGAGCCAGCAGTGATTTGCATTGATGCAGCACCAGGAGTGGAGTGTGTCAGGTGATATCCCAGAGCTTTTCACAGCACTGGAACTGCAGAGCACACAACAGCCGAAGGTAAAGAGGGGAAAAAACAACCAGTATCAAAATCCAGACCCAAACACCGAGAGCTGGAGTATGCCTGAAACCAGGAGAGAGTGGTTTTGTCATGTGGGAGCAGAGAGGAGGCAGCTGGTTTGGTATCAGCCTCCATGGTGCCTGTGCTCTGAGGAACTCGGGTAAATCCAACCATTTCCACAGCACCTCTGGAAATCCAGCCTTGCCCAATGGTTCTGTTCTCTAGCATGAAGCCACGAAGAAAAGGAAGGAGATCCCTGGTTACACATGCTGCCCCTTCTCCCTGTTTTCATTCTTTTACCTCTGCACTCTCCCAGCCTGCATGGCTATCCCAGCTCCTCCTGGCTCAGTGCAGCACAAGGGGATACAAACCATTCATTTTGATTTTTATTCCGTATTTCCCCATGCAAACAGGCCCTTGAGCCACTCTGCCTCCCCCTGAAAGCTACACCTGATGTAGAGATTCTGCAGAAGCAACCCCTGACAGCTTGAAATTGTGACCTTTGGTTGAATACACCTTTCCTGGGACAAATCTATAATTAATTGCAGCTCCAGCCCCACTGCCAGCTCCGTGCTGTTCTCTCTCAGTGGTATGTGCATCACTCAGGTTCAGAAAATGCCACACTCCATAACTGGCTGCTCAAGGGTCTATTATATCAGAGAAAAGCCAGCCCATGACACATTGTCCCCAAGTTTTCCATTTTTCCCCTTGGGCCAGAGCAATCCCAGGGCCTGGGTGTGGAATACAGGGGGAGTCACCTCAGCTCTGAGCTCCTGGCACAACCCATGCCTTGAAGGGAAGGGTGGCCCTGTGGTAGGAAGAGGAGGAAATGGGGTAAGAACGCCCCAGTTCAAGGCACAGAGAATCACTGAAGTTGGAAAAGAACTCCAAGAACATCGAGTCCAACCCCCAGCCATCTCTCCTAAGGAGTCAGGAGCTTGGCACAGGAAACACGAACGCCAAGTTTCCCCAGGAAAATCTTCCTCACAGATGTATTCTGAGGGCTTTGCAAGCAGCTATCCAATGGAAAATGCCAGAGAAGCACTCTCTATAATTACAATTTCACCACTTGAAAAGCTTGGCTGTGTCATAGCAGTGGCTCAATTAAGTTGAAATGCAGGACTGCTCCTGATGGCGCAATGGCTGTGAATAATATCATAAACCATTTGCTGGGCTGCTGGAAACATGCTGATTATGGGCACAAAGTACACTCTGTTTTCCTTCCGAGCACTGAGGCTCGACACATTCACTTACGTGGGGAATCAGGACAGCTCCTGCCTTTTCTAATACAACTTTATGTCATTTATGCTTCACATCAAAATCGCTCTGCTCCAGGCGGCGCAGGAATAGGTGCTTTGGGGAGCCTGCCGACTTCCCAGAAAAAACACCTCAGGTAGAACTGCCACGGCTTTCCCTGACTGCTGGGAAAGTCAAGGCACTTTGTGGGACAGCAGAGAATGGAAATGAGGGAGCCAGGATGCTCTTGGAGTCCTGCTGATTAGGCTGCGCTAATTAGAAAGGCTTGGGATTCGAGTGATTCTACAAAAAACTTGACTGCAGACGAGATCTGATGGAATAGGAAAATCCTGCAAGGATTTCAAGGCATTCTCCTCTGCAGCTCCATGCAAGAGTGCGGGCAAAGAGCAGATAACCATTTCTGGATAACAATCTAAATGCAAGAGCAGTCACCACATCGGCTGAGACAGGTGAATCAGGGCAAGGGAACAATTTAAAAATCATTCCTCGTGTTACAGAGCTCCTGTGGAAGGATTCGATTCACCCTTTGCTGCTCTAGAAGCACAAGCCAAAGGCAACAGAAAGAAGGAGGCTTTCATCTACTTGTTTGCCCATGGAAGTAGAGGTTGCTTCCGTGGCTTCTGAGCAAAGGAGAAAACGTTGGTCAGCTGCTTTTGTCAAACTTCAGATCCAGAAAAAGAGATGCAACAGTAAATTTTTACTGGCTCTTTTTCCAGGATGGAGTTGCTACATACCCATAAAAAAACTAGAGGCTTTGACTGAAGAACATTTCCATCATAAATAAGGATGAATCCCTCATTGTAAAGAGTGTAAAAATAAGAGACTTTCAGAGTAGAGCTGTAAGAAAATGTAAAGAAATCCAGCTGATTTCTTGAAGCACACTCATTTTAGCTGCATTATTTGCCACGCTATGTAGCTGTGATGCCCAGCTATTACCTCTGGACTTAGACTCCAAATATTGTGAAATGGCACTTAGCATAAAATAACAACAATTACATGTCCTTACACTCGATGCCAACATTATTCTTCAGCTCAAGTGCTCCGTGCTCTGAATCTAGGCTGCACACAAGGACACCTGAAGGTTTTATATTAAATATTTCCTAACCCTAAATGAGAACTGTGAGTGTTGCTCAGTAATGCCCCAAAGCCAAAATTTGACAGAAATCGGCTTCATTTTGTACCCAGATGTTCACCCAGTGTCACACAAACCTCTGCACAGCAAAGCCACCAGTTCTGACAGCTCAGGGCAGCCTCTGAAAGCAGAGTTTCTGGCAGGCAGGACCCTGCACAAGATTTGCTGGTGCAGCTCAGTTTGGCATTGGCGTTACCCTTGACAAGATAAATCAGATTAAAATGTGCAAGTAGCCACTGGGTCTGGAGTTTGCTGAGAGTAAGAGAGTTCTGAACATGTTCATTTTGGCCACTCAGCTGGACAAGGGACCCTGGGGGAGCATAAGTCCACATTAAGCTGTTTTAAGGAGACATAAATCTCCTCTGACTGGATGGCCACTGGCCATTAAGTGGCTCCATAATAAATGTTAATCATTCTGGACCTGATGGAGGATTAAAAGAGTCAGACTTACTTTTGTGTTTGAAGCTGGGGAAGGCTGAGGATGCCCTGACACTGATCTGTGCAGGAGCCAAGCGAGTGCTGGGGTTTGAGGCAGGATTCACTCAGCCCAGAGCAGCTGCAGCGCTCCGAGAAACTGAGATTCCAATGATTCCTAAACCCTTCCTAAAACACATTCCTCGGCTTTCCACATTCCAGAATCACGGGTGACATTTTAGCTCCATTTACAGATTTATTTTGGGTCATTCAGCACTGGAAAGCTCCCTTTAAGGTATGTTATGAGCTTTTTCAGGGACAATAGTGTAGGAGAAATAGGAGGTGGGGGTGATTTAATGCCCTTCAAGCACTATTCATTAGATTCCATTCATACTGCTTCCTTTTCCTGCCATAATTACCCCGAAGTTTTATGAAGCAGCAAGCTACTGAACACAAAGAAAAATCGTCCTCCTTGTCTTTTATACTTGTAAAAATACGCAGCTAAGGTGATCACTCACTTCATTATTTACCTTGTTTATGGAATGTAATCTCTCGGAGCCCTCTTTGGGTGGGACATCATATTTCTGCCGTGACAATCACCCAAAGTCTGGCACTGCCTAAAAACTCCCTTCCCACCTGTGATCAGCAATTCTGCTGCTCTTGGCCACTTGGTTTCTCCATTTCAATTATTTCCAAGCCTTTATGCACAGTGTACCCACAAGGAAGTGGGTTGTTAATGTGAGCCATGTATTTATAACCACTTTGCTTCAGCTTGCAAGTGACAGATACTCCTTGTTTCTAACATTCCCTCGAGCCTTCTGTAGAGTGTGATTTCTTATTTTACATGTAAAACCTCAATCTCTGTTCTTCTACAGCTCCCAGTGAATCTCTCTAGATTACACACAGACATGAACACACATAAAATTGCCAGTCCAAAGCTGCAGGCAAAAAAATTGAATTTATTGGCAAATGAAGCTAATTAGATTTGACATTTGACCAAACTTGTTAAAACAATCAGAATATCTGATATCATTAAACCTAATAAAGATGAAATAGCCGGGATTATAAATGATACCATGCACCCCAAGATTTATCTTCAGCACGATGGTACTGAACTAAGCTGCCTTTATCAACTCTAAGCATGGTCTCGTGTCCAAACAGCTACTGCAAACACATTTAAAGGCTAAAAATTAATTAAAGTTGCATGAACTTAAATTTTTACTAATTCTGGAATCTTGCAGCATTGAAAAACAAAATAGGTTGGAATCATTCAAGAATCCAGAGTCTTATTTTTTAGTAAGATACTCTTGTCTTAAAAAACCCTGAAAAGGATCCACGAGCAAACAGATTTCTGTTATATAGGACCACATGGATATGAAGAGAATTCCCACTTCCTGCTACAGTTCAAGAGGAGTTTGTTTGTTTTGTTAGGGACAAAAAAGTTTGTTCCAGCTGAGGCAGGCAGTATCTCAAGGAAAGGGAGAGCAACCCTTTAATTCTGGTTCAGCATTCCTGGAGCTGTCTGCAGGTAATCCAGGGAATAATGGAAGGTCTCGCTGGTAAAACTCCTGAGGCAGCAGAAAAAGGTCCCTCAAGTCTCAACCATTTGAAGACCAACTTCCCTGTGTGCCTCACAGAAAATTCCATACATCAATTCCTCTGAAAGAGATTTGAGAATACAGCCCTAGAATAACAGGAATGGGACTGAATCATAAAATCTGCCCAGATCCAGGTGAAAAGCAGAGCTGGATATTGGAAGGGAGCCACTGGAAGGGTGCTGGGAGAGCCCACAGCTCTGGGGACAAACTTCCCAGGGCAGGATGAGGTTGGGATGAGGAGGTCTGGAAAAGCTGAGTGGGTGGCAAGGACCCACCAAGCAGCCGAGAGGTTTTTGCAGGCCCTGCTCAGCTCTGTTCTCTCTACACCAGCTCTCAGTTCTGGTTTCCTTTCTCTCACCCTTCGCGCGAAACTTCCCATTAGAGAATAAATTTGCACGGAATCCAGGCCTTTGTTATATTGGAATCTCTCAGTGGCTGCTGCTTATCCCTGGCAGAAGTGATAATCCTGTCTTTGCCATCCCGTCTTGGCCGTTTTGCCACAACCCAATGCAATGTCACAAATGAGATTATGACTTCCCGTACAAAACAAACATCTGGATCCAGTGAATCCCTAGAGAGCAAAGGCCCTGTTCTCATGCAGATCAGTTCAGTAATAAAAATTAACAAAAACCATAAATCCTCTGGAAATACACTGTAATATTAGGATGAGCAGAATTCCCTCTGGATAAAGGGAATTGTCATTGTACACTCCCATGCCACACCAGCCAGGACATTTCAAAAGAGCAGATCTATTTTCATTGGAAGGTATTCATTTTAAATGCATTTAAGCCTTTTATTTGTGACTGCTGCCAAAAAGCTTTGTGTCCTAAGACAGCCATTTCCACTGAACATGACCAATTTGCATATAAAACTAATTGAAAAGAAAACATTTGAGGGGGTTTTGTTTGTTAAAAAATAATAGGCTTTAAAAATTACCACGGACTAGAAATATTCTGATGGAAATCCAAAATGTGAATTTTAAGAAAATTTTTTTGTGATTTCTACAAAACAGATATCCCTAAAAGACACCATTTTTTTTATTATTTTTAAAAAGGATTAAGAAATGTTTCCTTGGTATTTTCAGGGTGATTATTATGAAAGGGAATGGAAAGAGTTCCAGGGCCTCACCACCCTCACAGGGAAGAGTTTCTTCCTACTACCCCATCTAAATCTATCCATCATCTTCATCATTAAGGAATGCACATCTCTATAGATTGGATTTACAGTCTGTGCACACTTTTCCAAAGTTTCCATTAGATCAGAGAAAAACACAGCATACAGGCCATGAAAATCCAAGGTTTTTTGGGGAGAGGTTTGCATTGAGCTCCCTGTGATCAAACAAACCTGAATTTTCCATTTATTGGAACGCTCCCAATGTTTTCTGTGACACAGCTCGAGCTCAGGTGCCTTCCCAGGAGCAGTGGGGATGGAAAGTGGTCTCCAAGAGGGATCAGTCCAGGTAAAAGCCCCTCACCATCCCCTCCAAGACGCGCCTGTTCCCAGCCTGAACATGCACATGGAACCACAGAACCATTTAGGGTGGAAAAGACCTTCAGGATCATAAAGTCCAGCCACTGCCAAGCCCCCCACTAAACCACGCCCCCAAGTGCCACATCCCCACATCTTTTAAACACCCGGCTCGGGGTGGTGGAACAATCCAAACCCACACATCAGGTGGAAAGTTGTCCGATTCATCCCCAGTAAAAAGGCTGACTGTAAAACAATAATCTGTGCAGCGAGTTTACAAGCCTGCATTCAGCACTTACCAGCCTGCAAGAACATCTGAAGGAGCAGAGTCCTTTATAATCAGCTCGCCCTGGAATTTGCTCACAACAACGCTCTCTTTTCTCACTTTGACAATTCTCATTAAGGGCTGCCTTCCCTGCACCTCCATGTGGAAAGGCTGATGTGAGCTGCATGCTGATCCACCCAGGGAAAGCTCACTGCAGGCTGCGGCATTGAAATTCTGCCCAGACATTGGTGGAAAGAGAGGGAAGAGCATTTCAGGAAGTGTTAAGGAGCAAGGGAGGCAGAAGTGGGATACAGGAACTGCAGAGAGCACTAGGACAAACTCAGGGACATGGGAACAGCGTCCTGCAGTTCCCACTTCCTTCTGTCTTAAAATTTGCCTTTTCCAATCAAAACTTTCAGCATGAACAAGGAAGTTTGGGAGCACTTTTTCTCAATATCCGCTATTGCTAATCTCACTGATACTCAGTATATTAATATCTCATTACCTACCAGCTGTTCTCAAAAGATTCCACCAATCCCAAAGGCCCAAATGTGACTTCAGAGGTTAAGTCAGGAAAATCAGGCACACAGCAGCTCACACTTTATGCTGACTGGGAATTTAGCCACGATTTAAAAAGAAAGCCTGAGTTTTGGGTATTTCTCAGCAGAGAACAGTTATTTGGCAGAACAGAGCCCTGATGAATGAAACCATAAAGGAAGAATAGTAGCTCTGGAAGATAAGGAGATAGTTCCATCAAACATTTCCATTGACTAAACATCTTTTTAATGAATAAGAGCAATTAAGTGTTACTCTGCCCTGCTCTGTGGTTTTTTTTTTAAGTGACTAATGTATTTTATGAGTAATTTAGTTTTCTTTTTAAATGCACGTGAAATCTGCATTTTCCATTTCGGTGATGTGCAAGGCAGCACACAGGCCTAACAATTCCTGATTTGACAGAAAATACTGTTTTCTCAAGACCAACATACCCACAAACATAGGTTATGTTTGGGAAATCCCTCATCAAAACCGTTCCAAGCAACAACACGTCTGTTCTTATTTACGGACACAAAAAGATGCAGCTCCCCATCAACAAGCAGAGTCATTAATTCTGATTTACTCTTTGCAGGCTCTGAAAGTGTCGTAGAGGCCACCCCCTCCCCATACACACAAACTCTCCCCCCTCATTGTTGCAGAAAACCTTCAACTCTGGTTGCAGAAACACCTTGGCCAAAATCTTCTTGCTGATATTTTCACCTCAGTAAGTGAAGATGCTGTTTATGCCTTTGAATTCAGTCTGGTTTGCATTTTAAAGTGGTTTTTTGTGTACACCATTAATTGAGGTAGTTCAAACCACAGATTAATGGCTCCTCCAATTATGTTACAGCTTTGTGCAACTTGAAAGTGTTCACAGAAGAGCAAAGCAGATTTCACTGCCCAGAGCACTTGCACAGGTTCATCTCCAGCCTTGAACCAAATGCCAAGTGCCAGAAAATCCCTCTGGGTATGAAACATGTGAATACTTTGTCTTTTTAAACAGCTGAGGGAATTAATTTTCATGCTTGGGAGATAACCAGGATATCCCTGGCTCAGAATTTGGAAGAGCCATTGCTTGTGAAGAGCTTTATGGTATTTTTAATGATCACCAATGATCAGTGACTGTTCTGCTTCAAGGCACAGCTCCAAGGAACAGCCACACGCCCCTGCTGCCAATTCCTCACCTGACCCAGCACAATCCCACACAGATGGCAAGAGGGAGGAGGAGGTGAAACAGGACAATCAAAAATCCTTCAGGTTGGAAAAGATCTCTAAGATTATCGAGTCCAAATGTCAGCCCAGCACCACCAGGAAATTCACCACTAAACCTTGTCCTCAAGTGACATAATCAGACATTTTTTAAACACTTCCAGGGGTGAGGACTCCACCACTTCCGTGGGCAGCCCTGTTCCAGAGCTTGACAACGCTTTCCATGAAGAATTTTTTTCCTAATATCCAGTCTGAACCTCCCTTGGCACAACTAGAGACATTTTCCTCTTGTCCTGTCACTTGGGAAAAGGCACTGCCTGCCGCCTCCCTCCAGCCTCCTGTCAGGCAGTTGTAGAGGTCACAGATTTGTGACCTTGTTTTCCCACCAGTGACAGAAAGAATCCATGGGTCGGGCAGTTCAAAGTGTTTTAGAGGTGCAGACACTGAAGAATAAAAAAATAAATACAATTAGTGATGGTCACAGAGAAGGTGCTACTGGAATCTATGTCCCACATGTTGGGAAAGGCAGGACGTGGGTGTCTGCCCCATTAACTGGGCACGTGTTTAACTCTCAGGGCCAGCTTTATCCCCCAAAACCCTGCATGGCTCCACATCAAGAGGAAGCAAAGAGCTTTACAATCCCAATGGGAAGAGAAGCTTGGAATTTTCAGAGCCTGGAGCCTGCAAAGCAGCGGAACAAGTGCTTGGATTCATCAGACAAACGCAGCCTCCCCAGAGACAGCCCTGCATGGGAGCGCAGCAGGTCACAGCTCCACGTGAGACTGACAAGGCAATGACTCAAATGCACTTCAAACTATGTAAATATTTGGGAGACTGGCAGATATAGGGGAAATATTTACCATAAACAGGAGGAGGAATTAAGCAGAGCGCCTGGAATGGTACCACAGCTCGCTGAGCTGGAGAGATGTTTAATGCTGGTGATCCACCTCCGTGGCACTGCTTTGCTCATCTCCTTACGGTCCTACAGAACCCAAGGGTTTTACCATCAGGTCAGCCCTCCTTGGCACCCCTTTATCCCAGTCCAAGGTCAGGGCATTCCCTGCCAGCACCTCGCTCTGTTGTTCCAAGTGTGAAATTTCTGGCTTAGGAACACATCAAGGCTTTTTGACACCCATCCCCTTCCTCCCTCCTCTCCCAGGAACACCCTCCAGAAAAGAACCGGACGCAGCTGACGCTGGCACCGGAGCTGCTGGAAAGGCACGTGGGCACTGTGAGGATCCATGCTTAGTGCCTCCCCCCAGTCTGTGGGAATGCGCTCCCGATCTCCCCCGCACGCTGATGATGCACAATGCACAAGAGAGGGCTGGCATGAAGAACGATATTTTTGGATGATCAAGAGGAAAAATTGAGGAGCAGAAACGTAAGGAAAGATCCTTTCACCTGCCTGTGATCACAAAAATGTTGGTGAATGGTAACAGCAGTTTCTGCTCCAACACAGACCCCATGTAACTCTGCAGGGATGGCTCTGATTCCAAGATTTTCTCATTTGTATGGCAGTGACAATGATGGGAAGTGTCCCCAGCATACAAAACGCAAGAAATAGGAATTAAAGACCAGATTTACCCGATTTCTGTGACCTCTTACATTCCACCTAACATTTCTACCCATTTTTCTTGGTCTAATCTGATAAGACAAACAAACAATACTGGCAGAGATTTCCCATTTTTGTCCTTTTTTTTGGGAGATATTAAGCTGTCAAGTACGGCTGCTGGCCTTTAATAAAAGGTGAAAAGGCTGTAAACAACATTCACTCCACTGCAAGACAGAGGAGAACAGAACTACCTGGCTCAGCTCTTCTGGACTAAAGAGTGAGTTAACTAACCTGGCATATTGAGATACTATATATATATATATGTAATAATTAGGTATTAGGTATTAGATATTAAGAAGAAATCCTTCCCTGTGAGGGTGGTGAGGCCCTGGCAGTGTCCAAGGCCAGGCTGGATGGGGCTTGGAGCACCCTGGGATAGTGGAAGGTGTCCTTGGCCATGGCAGGGGGTGGAATGGGATGGGATGAGATGGGATTTAAGGTTCTTCCAGCCCAAACAATTCTGTGATTCTATGATGATTTTACGAGCCAGACATTGCATCCAAAGCTGCTCCTTATGTCCTGCTGGGAAGCTGGAATGCTGTAGGTAGTGAACACTGTAAGCTTTTCTGAGAGGATAACTAGGAAACAGCTTTTATTATTCCAATAAATACCATTTGCATTCAGACAGCACTAAATAATGTCCACAAACACACAAAAATAGAGTCACTGGCTGAAAGAGAGCTTGCAATGGAAAAGACAAGTTTTATTTACTTTTTAGAAACCTTTTAGTTCCCTAAAACAGCAAAATATAATTTCATAATTATTACCTTATGCCGTCCTGACATTTACATTACCATACAGTGCTGAAAGCCAGAAAATACCAACTGTTCTGCAGAGGATTTTGTTCTCTGCAGGGTAAAAATCTATTAACTGCATTCAGACCTGTATATATATTATATTAAAAAAAAAAAAAAACAAAACAAAAAACAACTGGTAGATGGCAGGATTGGGAGAGCTTGGAGGCTGAACTCTATGTGGAGTTGCAAATTACGGATCAATGAATGACGGTGGATTGGGAAGGGTTAAAGGGGTTTTATGAAGTCTCCTATTCCAGGGATGGGTGGCCTGTACTCAGGCACTGGGCTGAGAAGCGGATGGGAAAATGTAACAAAATTTAAGATATATTCCTGTTTTCCTGCATTTATCGGTGCAAAGGTCTGAGCACCCCTGGAATTATATGGAGATCTGTATAATGACCCCAGAAAGTTGCACTCTTCCATATTAGCATCACTTCCTGAAGTGTATAGAACAGGCCCATGAAACAGGATGATAAGGTGAAATTAGAGACTGGGACTTATTCCAGACCCTTTTATATCTGAAGCAAGGTCTCAACTCCAAGGGTCACCCAGAGCCCTGTTTCTGTGCAGAGGTTTAATCAATCCCTCCCAAACTTTGCACCTCTCTGCCTCCACTGCTCACAACAGTGACATTTAGCAGGGACTGCGAAGGGCTTAGAGCAGCACGAATTTTTCCAATTCTCCCCGGACTGATGAATGGCTCCTGTAAAAGGTTAAATCCTCACTTTTCCTGCCCCTCAGAACTGCAGCATTTCCCAATCCAAACTGTGCCCTGAGCTCTGAGCACTCGGGGGAGAACGGTGAGAGCAGCCACAGCTTTTCCCTCACAGCAAAGGAACATTCCCCAAAGCCCAACCACCTTTAGTTCACTCTGCCTTTAGCCTGGTGCTCTGCTTGCCTCTCATCCTCAGGAAGTGAGGATGGAAAAGGGATGGAACAGGTCAGTCCCATGCTGCCTCTCAGCTTTGCCCAAACCTTCACTGATGGCACTGGATGGGTGCTACCACCAATTAATTCATTTCTCAGCTGATGATGGGGGCCCAGATATCCACAGGGCAACCACTGGGGTCTCCAGAGGACTATTCCTTATGGCCAGAAGCTGGGAAGCACTGGGAGAGGTTGCCCGGAGAAGCTGTGGCTGCCTCTGGATCCCTGGAAGTGTCCAAGGCCAGGCTGGACAGGGCTTGGAGCAACCTGGGATAGTGGAAGGTGTCAGGGGATGGGACCAGATGATCCTGAAGGTCCCTTCCAACCCAAAGATTCCATGGGGAGCCCTTCCTTGCACTAGAAAGGCGGCAATCAGCAGAGATGGGAGGAGGCCTTGGTCAGGCGATGGCTGCTCCAGCAGCTCGGGAAATTCCATGGCAGCAGCTCTGGATGAGGAATGCATTTCTGGATTCCACACAACGCCCTCAGTGGGAAGGAAAAGCAGGGCCAGGAGCTCATTCCCTACTGCCCTGACGGGCTGAAGATGCCACTGCCTCGATCCTTGCCCTCCTGTCATGAGGGGGTGCAAGGTTGTACCTCCGTGTCCTCAACACCAAATGCGGCCGGACAACGTGTGGCAGTTATCTTGAAATTAGGAAATAATTTAAAGCTGCAGCCCTGACACTCCATCATGCTCTGGAGAGGCCAGCACAGCCCCATTATAGATAAAAATCACAAATTAAGGTGTCTCCTCTCATTGACTGAAGAGTTTCCTTCAGATATAATTCAGAAAAGAAACCTAATTTTTGTGGTCTGAATTTTCTGTGAAGGAGCCCTGTCCCCCTTCCCATCACTGCCTGCTCTGGCAGTAACAGGAAATTATCCATGTCATCCACATCAAGCATCTCAGGACATCAGATTTGCTTGTCCTCCTTGTTTCTGGATTAATTATTAGCTGGATGGTCAGAACAGTATATTTTGATGCTCCACCGTTTCCACAGCACCTCAGTGTTAGAGGAGTGGCTTCGTTTCTAATTTAGAAGCAACACAGAACTTTTTGAAAACAAGGATAAATGAAATTTGCCTAAAATTGAAATCCCTAAATTTACAGAGAAAATACCACTTCACAGGTAAAGATGATTTATGTAATTAAAAATACTCATGTACTATTAATAATCTTAATTTGCATGAGTATTAGGTCATTTTTATGTAATTAGCCGAAGCAGAAGGGTTTTTGTCAATTAAACTAATTGTTTTTCACACTAGGTGTAGACTGAATATTGATCTTTTTTATTCAGCTCACTTACATAAGCAAATGAGATCTAATTGCATCCTTACCACATCATTACTCAGTTATTGTAAATTACAGAACATAGATTCTCTCACACAATAACACTTTCTTTGTGCTATTGCTGTTGAAGAGATGCTGCTTAATTTGGGAACTGCAAACTCTGTTTTCCATCTGTCGATTTAGGACAAATTTGCATCGCAGAGTTTGTCTCCTCGGTAGTTAAGATAACGTTCAAGCAGAGTTTTAGAGGGATAAAGGAAATGCCCAAAACAACACCTGTGTCTTTCAAACATCAGTCAGAAGAGAGATCAGTCAAGCAATGACAGCTCCCACATAAAAATAACAACAGGACTTTCAGATTTAGTAACATTAATCTCAACTTTGCAAAGAATTTGTGCTTTTGGCTTAAGGAAGGTTCAACAAACCAAGGATTTTCACAGGTTTAGCCGTGAGATTTTTGCCTTTGTTGATGCTTTTTTTGCTGTTGGTTGGGTTTTTTATGGTTTTTTTTTTGGTTTGTTTGTTTTTTAATGCCTCTACATTGGGGCAGGGGAGCGAAAATTGTCATGTTTTACCTGTGGCAAATTCCAGACTCTCAACAGCTTTACTGGGTGTTCCACTTCACACTGGCTGTTTTTATTATGATGGGATAGAAAAATGATAATGTGTCCCATGCCCTACCTTGTCCCCAGAGCACTGAGTGTCATATCCAGGCCTTCCCTGGGCACCTCCAGGAATGGGGACTCCAAACCTCCCTGGGCAGCCCCTTCCAATGCCTTCCATGAAGAAATCCTTCCTGATATCCAACCTGAACCTTCCCTGGCACAGCTTGAGCCCCTCCCCAGGACATTTGTCCTTTGAGCTGCTGGGCTGAAGCTGCAACAGCCCCAGTCAGCCCCCAGAGCTCATTCAGCCACGGGGTTAATTTGTGCATTCTAGCCAAAATAAAGTCTTGGAGAATTTGTTGTTCCAGCAGAACTCTGAATGTTTTGCAAAGAAAATCACGGCAGTGTTTCCGCTGCAAGTCAGGCTGGAAGAAATGCTCCTGAAGAGAAGTCACTGGCAAAAACAATGTGCCTTGATGCTGTACAAATTGCTTCCCTTAAAAAATAAGAAATGAACAGTACTTAGGCTTGATGGATTGTTTGTTCTCCTCACTTGTTAAAATTCTCTGGTGCTGAAGCTGGGCCATATGGAGCAGAGCTGTTGGTGTCAGAGCCCAGATGCCAGCTGCCTACATTCTTCTAGCAACTGCATCTGGATTTCTCAGAGCTCCAGATTCAGAATTAAAAGCAAAATGCTAAGTTCCAAAGAGAAAACACATTCCCCACCCCCCGCCAAAAAAAAAAAAAATACAAAAAACCGAAACATCAAGAAGCTCCAGTCCATGAAAGTGGCGGCAAAAGGATTCAACACAGTTGTCTGCCTGCTGAGCTGCCTTTACCTATCCCATGGCCAGTACTCGCCCAGTGCAACTGGGAGGTGAAATACATTCACTGTGGCATGGCCAGAGAGGGTTTAGGGGAGTGCATTTATTGCTCAGTGAAGTGGAGCTCCCAGCACTTGCAGAATCAGGGAGACAAGCTCAGCTGGCGAGCGGGAACTTGTTAAACCACTATAAAACAGTCGTGTTTAATCCTGTACCACGAGCCTACACAACAAGGGGGGGTGGAAAGGAAAAAAAAACCCTTAAGAACAAACAGTCTACCATCAGCTAAATTTAACCACCTCAGCAGGCTCAGAGCTGGGGAAAACACGCTCCCCATAAGCACAGTGCGTCTGGTCCAGTGATTGAAAAAGCCACTGTTTTTTTTTTTACACATTCTCTAAGAAATGGGAGCATCTGAATTTAGGGTCTTGGTCTGGATCTGCTGATTCTTAGAAGTGCAAAGAAAGCCTTCCACGACCCCAAGTAAAACATCCCACTCAATAAACAACGGGACAAGAGGGAATGTTCTAAAGTTGAGCCAGGGGAGGTTTAGATTGGATATTAGGGGAAATCTCTTCACTGAAGGGGTGGCCAGGCATTGGAACTGCCCAGGGCAGTGGTGAAGTCACATCCCTGGAAGTGTTCAAAGTGTGGATGTGGTTCTTAGGGCCATGGTTTAATGGTGATTTAATGACTGAACTCAATCTTAAAGGGCTTTTCCAACCTTAATGATTCCCTAACCTAAATATTCATTCAGATATTTAAGCCTAGCCTATAAAAATGCAACACTTCTTTAGAACAGTGAGAACCACCCTCAAACCCAGCTTGGAGAAGCCTGATGAAACACTGTCAACGAGCTGCAAATATTTACACGGTTCTAAAACATCTCAAATTATCTGTACTTACAATACCAGTTGTGCAATTTTACTTCTGCTTAATCAGGTAACACAGTTCCTTCTACAGAGGGAATTTTTCAGCGTTAGGGCCTTCTTAAGGCACAAAGCCCACAGTGCAGAGGCCACGGTGCAGAGCAGAGGGCCACATATTAATTTAAAAATACCCATTTATCCAGCAGCTTCAGGTGCACAATAACACATTGAGTTTCCACTGAGGGCTGCACTGCCTGGCTTGGATACAATTCATATCAACATAATGCCTGTTCTGCTCCACAGCAGAAGGAGGAAGAGTCCTTTGTTAGCAACACACAAAAGCACTGGAAGTCACACCCAGCCCCACAGGACAAAGTTTGGAATCTCCTCTCAAATACGACACCAAGATAGACTTGTAGACACAAATTATCTGCTTGGAGGGATCAATGGATACCGGGAAAAATAGAATTAATTATCATCTGGTAGGCCATAAGTAGGATTTATTTCTTGATCTACCCCTCAGATGTTCAACTTGTAACATATTCTTAATTTATACTCTGCACCGGAATTTTCTGGCTACGTCCTTGCTTTGAACTTTATTTTTGAAGACTCAAATATTGCTGTCCTGTAGGTGTACACATACAGGGATATAAACCAACATCAACCATTTCAGTATAGGCGGCTTAGCCAGCTACAAGATTTTAAGTTCTAGTACATTAATTTCTGTTTATCCATCATTACTTTGCTCCACAAGGTGGGGATTTTGCGTATTTGAGAGCCCAGGATGAAAACACATCTCAAGCCCAGCCTGGCACTCAGAAGGGACTGCGAGCAGACTGAAATCCTGTTCCTCCTTGCCTTGAGCTAGAGTTTCAAATACCTGTCTGCATATTCCCAGATTGTTAAGTAGAGGAGTTTCCTTTGAAATCTGCAGCCCTTTGCCTTTTCTCTATGCAGAAAGAACAAACTTTGGGTACTATTTTCCTGCTTTGCTTTCAGGCACAGTGGAATAATGAACAGAGAGAGGAAGGAGGACTCTGAGTAGCAAAAGCAATATCCAAAAAATAAGTGTAATATACATTTGGGATCATCTCTGAACAGCTGATACTGGTTACAGAGAATCAATCTTCAAGAATATTTCTAGAAAACCCTGTAATATCTCTTTATACCACTAATAAGTAAAAATATAAAACCATTACCACTATTCAATTATTGGTGTAAATTAGAAATTAAGTAATAACAATTTCAACTAGAATTAAAACACTTTATCTTTTTATTTCTCCTATATTTTAATGCTGAACATTCTGATCTGGAAGCTCCTACAGAAGTGAAAGGCTCAATCCATGCTCCTCCAAGCCTCTTTGTATTTACCTCCACTAGAGTTAACACACTGAAAGGGTACCACTTTTATGAATTTTAAATATTTATTCCTAAAGTATTTTTTCCCAGCTGTTGACAAAGTACTGCAACACAGCATAGAGGCAAATATGTCAAGAATAACTTTCTCCTGGAACAATTTCCTTTGCACACACAAAGTCTTTTCTGGCACCAGGAGGACTCCCAGTGCAGTCAATTAACACACGGCTGCTCACAGGTACAAAACCCAGCCCTTTATGAATCAGCTTGCGATTTCCTTTTTGTTCTGGGAACAAAAGCAGAAATGTGAAGGAATGGAGAATGTCAGAGTCTGGAAAACAGCAGGAGCATCCTTGTTTATGCAACAGGTTGAAGTTTCAGCAGGATAGTCTTTCCTGAAGTCTCTTATTTTAATGATCAGCAAATAAAACATCAAAGGAATTTTCACTTAGGCCTGGCTTTTATTCGTATAAAAACAACACCCTGTTTTCCAGAGAGTTTTGTTAATATCTGACAATACCTAGAGGTTTTTAGTGACTTAATAACTCAAGTTGATATTCCCCTCGAGGAACCAACACAGTCTTTTTTGGCTTTTCTGACCAACGTGGTCTAGTGGGAGGTGTCCCTTCCCACGGTGGGAGATTGGAATGAGATGTTCTTTAAGGTTCTGTCCAACCCAAACCATTCCAGGATTCCAGGATGATACCATGAACAAGAATATTCACGTTTGTCCCGTGCTGGATAATTTTCTAAGATTTATTTACACTGGCTGAGGTATCTGCACAAACTCATTGCCCATCACATCTTGCAACACAAAGCTCCCTCACCACCCCCAAGCCTCTCTATTTCCAGCCACTCTGAGCAGAGCCAACTAAAAATGCACCAAGTCCAAGAACATTGATTTGGGTTGACTTCAAGCCTTGCTAAATTTTGAAAGGCCTTGGTTAATTGAATCCTCATCTGCAAAACTCTTTCCTATCACAGCAGAATGCTTTGAAAAGAAGAAACTCCTGGCTGACTTTATAGAGTGAATTCACTCTATAATATTCCTGTACTCAACTCTCCGAGGACGGTGATGTTGCTGGGTATAATTTCATTCCAAACCCCACATCCTGCACTTCCAGCAGCCCCATGGATAGAACAGAAGGATGATACACGATCCAGAGCAATCTATTTTCTACTCTTGGGAAGAACCAGTCGTGTTCTTTAGGGCCGGCATGAAGATGTTCAAACGTGCACTCACCAGGAGTGTCACACATTAAACTCAGCTCCACAAATGACCTTTTCAAGGGAAAGGCTCTTTGCAGCTCACCTCATGCTCTCAGCCTGATCCAAAGCCTATTAAAAGCATGCTGCTCGCCTTGAATGATGCTTAGCATTTTCGGAAAGCCTCTCCAAGTGCCTCCAGCTGCCGCTGGAATCACCAGGAGCTGCAGGCACTCAGATGCTCGAATTCCCTTCTGCAGGAATGTTTGTCTCTCCTGCTGTGACTCCCTTGCCTTCTGCAGCTGCTCCTCCAACCTTCCTGCTCCAAGAAATCCCTCCCAGGGGAAAATCCTGACTCTGGGAATCAACTCACTGCCCCTTTTTCCAGCAGTTGTGCAATTTAGGATCATTCTTTGTTCCTAGAAGAGGAAAAACTCCTCTGCTCTTCTTGTTTTCTAATAACATATGTGTGTGTTATTGCAACACCTTCCCTGTATCATCATTATTTTATTTTATAACTATTATAAAATCTGGCATAAAATTTAATCCAAATGTTTAGAATGTCCTTTGGTTTATGGAAAATCCTCACTCCAGATGAGAGGGAAAAAATCCACCAAGTGGCGCCTTTTTTTTTTTTTTTCCAATGACACATCTTCCATGATTCCCCTCTTTTCCACTTGCTATTACACTTAAGCTTGAATATAGATTAAGAATTAAAAGTGAAATGAACCCAGTAAAAAATTTACCTGCAGATAACAAGCTCAGACAAAAAGAGAGCTTCACTGGCTTTTTTTGTTCCCCACGTCTTGCTCCTTTTTCAATTTTAAAAAGTGAAATCTCCTGGAATGGTTTTTACAGTCTTTATGACTTCTTTAATGAGTCTTCTGAGTGATAAAAAGTTCAGTTAAAAACTACAGTTCCCTCAGTTAATTCAGATTTTCTCCTTGTGCCACTAGCATGATCAGTTTTATAATCCAGGTGATACACCTCTTCTAGGGCCCATAATTAGGTCCCTAAAAGTTCCCTAAAATCTTAATTTCAGGTCCACCTTCTATAAAAGATTATTTGCAAGAGAGATGTTGGCTTTTCAAGGTAGAACTACTGACAATCTGCTGTGTTTCAGCGAGTAAATGAGCAAAAGTACTCATGTTTGAGCACTCAGTTGTGAGGCAAGATCATGGATGGCTGGAGCTGTGTCAGGGAGGATTAAGTTGGATTTTAGGGATGGTTCTTCCCCCAGAGGGTGCTGGGCACTGCCCAGGCTCCCCAGGGAATGGGCACGGCCCCGAGGCTGCCAGAGCTCCAGGAGCGTTTGGGCAGCGCTGCCAGGGATGCCCGGGGTGGGATTGTTGGGGTGTCTGGGCAGGGACAGGGGCTGGACTGGATGATCCCTGTGGGTCCCTTCCAGCTCAGGATATTCTGGGATTCACACTTTTATCCTGGTCTGGAGGTTACATGAGTTTCACACCTCACGTGGGGTGTGCAGTCAGATACCTTTTGCACTGCTGGGCTGTGCAGTGAGAAGTTATTGAAAAGTTATTTGGTTATTGAGATGCTGAGTCTCCAAAGATGGCAAAGCTATTTTAGGACACTATTTTAAGGAAAATCCCTGGAGTAGAGCAGCGCAGGTCACCCCAGAAACTACAAGGGAAAGAATTCTGGCTAAAACCAGCTGCTCCCCTAATAATGAGACTCCCTCCAGTATAGGGAGTTGTAGTAAGACAAAGGACATAAAGCTGCTCAGCTTTGATACAGAATGGCCAGGGAGGTGCAGGGTCAGTGTCCAAGGCCAGGTTGGATGGGATGCTGAGCACCCTGGGATAGTGGAAGGTGTCCCTGCCCATGGCAGGGGGTGGAATGAGATGGTCTTGAAGGTCCCTTCCACCCAAACCACTCTGATTCCGTGAAGAGTCCCAGGGAACTCCAAGATAACTGAAGTGAGGGCCCATCACCCCAGAGCAAAGCCCTGATGAGGACCAGGGCGGTGGCCAAGTTTGGATGCAGAGTTTGCCTCAGCCTCCCCTCAGATCACGGTGGGCCTCGTTCACACTTTCACAGCTTTACTCAAGCCTGAGCCTCAAGCAATTTAATCATTGCCTTCCTTAAGCAGGAGCTGAGAAGGAACTGAAATCCTGGGGGTGGGCCTTGGAGAGCTCCAAGACCACTGCTTGCCATTAGATGCTGAGCTAATCAGAATAACAAATACTTTGTTATTTCAGCTTTACAGGGACTTTTATCTCCTCTCAATGCTGGCACAGTACCTTCACCATCTTTCTCATTAGAGCCCCTTTCTTCTGTCTTCACTCCTGACTTTCCTTACACTGTTTGCACTTCTTTATTCTTGTTCTCTATCCACGTATCAAAACTGTTCTGTTGAAGAGCAAATGTCTGAGAGTGAAGGGTTTTGAGCATCAAAAAGCACATTCCATACCCAGAAAGTGCAGCACAAAGGATTAAAAGAACTGAGTGATGCAGTGGAGATTAGAGAGAGCAGAGAATGCTAAAGACACACAAAGAGTGCAGGAAAGCTAAAATCACTTCAAACATTAATATCCTTCTTTGTCCCATATTCTACAAAAAGTGTTCTGTATCTTAAGCTTAAATCTTTTATTCTTTTTTATTTTATTTCAAGCACTTCTCTGATAAGATGAACATCCAAACTTTTTAAAAATTAATGTTGTTATATGGATATGGGTTAAAATATATATTTCAGGAATATAATACCATGTGAGGACTTCTGTTAAACCAATAGTTAGTGCCTGAAAAACACAATCATGGAAGTTTTAGCGCTCAAGACCATTAGAGAAAGAAAAAAAAAGGGACAGATATAATCTTGGAAATGTGATGAGACTACAAAGAAAAATGGTTTGCATTTTTCCTTCTCATTTCTTTGTCAAATAGCAGAGAAAAGAGCTTTTACAGCCTACAACCACCAGTGGATGCTGTGGCACAGAGAGGGATATTCATGAGATATCTCCTTAAGGAAAGGAAGGAGAAAGGAAATGCTTAGGGAGGGATTGTGGGGATCTGGTTGTTGTTAGTTTGGGTTTCCTTGTGTTTTTATATTTGTTTGTAATTTTTATTGGTTTTTTTTTTTTAATTTTCTCAATACAGTTGAAGACTTTTGTCACTTCCTGACAAGTTCCACTCAGACATTGCCCAGCTGTTCCTGGTTGTGATCTATCCATTACATCTCCTGTGACCAGGAAGAATCTGATGAAAACTTCAACCTCAAAAAAACACCCACAAAAACCAAAAACCAAAGCAAAATCAAGTAAAGGGATAGGGGGAAAAAAAAATAACTGAGGTTATACAGAATTTTGCTAAGGAACAACTTGAAATTTAAGAACTTCAAGAGAGTTCAACTGCAATTTCTACATTCACGAGAGTTTAAACCAAAGAATAGGAAATGAAATGCTGGACCAGACAGGTCCTTCTCAGAGAAGAAGGAAACCCTTTGCAGTGGATCCAGCTCAGTACACAACATCAATGTTTTCCCTGGAAACTTCTACAGATATTTCACCTGGGATGAAGGATGAACAGCAACTCCCGAGAACGACATGTAAATAGTGAAAGATTTTTTTGTTGTTGTTTGCCTCAAATTTATCTTCTCTGCTTCTGAAAACACAGTGAGGCCATTCCCATTATTTCCTGCCATGGAGCACGGCAAGGAAAATGTAACATTCCAAGCAGAACATGGGCTTCAATTGATTCATCACTTCCCTTTGCTTAGAATAAAATGGACACATTTGTTCTCACCAGGGGAACAGGAAGGTGCCAGTCTCCCTGGCAACACCAGCTTAAGGACTTTCCCTCCTTAATCGTGCAAATTCTCAGCAATTCAGGACAGCTGCGATAGAAAGGTTCTACTCTGAGCTTGATCACTTGATGAGCAGAGTTTTTACAATCATGAGAATTCAGTATTTGTTGCCCTTAACCCAGCAAGGGTTAACTAAGAACCCAGTCCTGCATTTTGACTCCTTTTATTTTCACAGAATCATTGACGGTTGAAAAGACCTCCAAGACCACCAAGTCCAACCTTCCACCAGTACCACCATTCCCACTAAACAGCACCGTTCTCCTTTTAAATACCCTTTAAATAGCTTTTAAATAACCTTTAAATAAAAAAAAAACCAACAGTCTGGTCAATACTTTACCTTAGTTTCTAGGCTATTTTAAATTCCTAACCCATGCCAGCACTTGTCTAATTGTCCCTTATTTCCCCTCTAAATCCAAATAATCTGCTTTGGCAATGGAGTTTGGGATTGTTTAAAGGGGGTAAAACCCTGCTAAGCTGCTTGTGTGTTTTATTAAAAAGCAAAACCCAGAGGTACAAAATGTCAGTCCTACACCCAAAATTCAGAAGTTTCAAGACAGATATGAGAGCCAGGAAATTGTAGCTTGTAATTAGAACTAGCAGAGACTCTTTCATCCCATTAAACATCACCTCCATCCCATTTTTCCAATATCATGTGATTATGTACTTCATTAAGGCAATTAGAGCATATTTATGAGCAGTCCCCTGTCTCTCCAAGCACGGCTGCTGACTGGGGGTAAGGGGAAATCTTATTTCCAGCTCTTCCAAAGCTTTTTTTCCTCTTTCTGTATTTCAGAATATTTTAATTAAATCCCTGGGCACAAGTGGATATGATTTAGAAGGCAATTCAGGTCTTTAGGCCTACACAGATGTCACTTAAAATCATCTTTGAAGGATGATTTCAGAAACAACTAAAGCGCCATTAAGGAGAGTAAATTGGAGATGCAGGAGTAACAACCTCGATTATTTTGACAGCATTCAAGTCAAACAGCAGCTACAAGGAATGTCTGCCCATTAATGCTGATCAGCATTCAGCAGAAGAACTCATTAGAATATCAGTCAAGCTTTTTGAACTTTTTTTTTTCAATGAAAAAGCCTCGATACAATGAAGAATTTGTGAGATGCAGATAAAAACACGAGTTTTCATAAAGCACTAAACATGTAGGAAATGAAACTGATTCACAAGGTTAAATACGTCTGCTGAGATCTTTTCGCATGTGGCTCTGCTCTATTGAATTATTTGCAAGAGGTGTTTGATGGTTCTTTCAAAACTGAATGGTGTAGCAAGCAGAATCTTGAAGTTAAGATGAAATCAAATATAAAACAAGATAAAATTCAGCTGCTGTCAGGTTTCTTTGCAAATTGAAACTTGATTTAGTGGCATGAAGAGGACGGAGTTTTTCACTGAGTTTCGAGCAAATCGAGATCCAGTTTAGAGCAGGTGACTGTGGGAGGCAGCAGGGCTCAGTCCCTCCTACAAACCCCGCACTGGGGCAGCTCCTGACAGCTCAGAGAGGATTTAGGATTTATCCCAGTGACCCATCACGACAGAAACCCTCTAACCCAGTGCTGGGGGTGAACTCAGCTCAGCTCCATTGCCAACACTTTCACCCAGCAGAGGCTCCACAAGGAGCTCACCATTTCAGAGCAACAGGGACCTGTCTTCTCACATCATCATTTCCTCCCGGGATCACCAGAGCCCCTGAGCTCTCCTACAGACAAGGGTAAAATAAAATCCCTTCTAATCATTTCTGTTTCTCAATTGCAGGCACCGCAGGGAAGGGAACAATACGACAGCAGAAAGCAAAAAGTGCAAGTCCTCGTGGCAAAATAAACAGCCCTAAAGCACCACAGCTGCCTTTCCTGCACTGAGCTGAACAGCTCTGAATGCAAACAAATCCCCGAGATTTGCAGTGCTTTGAGAGAGCCACACACACAAAATTATCTTCAGGCTTTTGGGATTCAAAGCGAACACTCTTTAGCAAGCACCCCATTTTTTTCAGTAGATGCTTCCCATAGTCTTTTATGCCTGTGCCAGCTGGGTCAAGTGATATTATCCCTGATTTCTGGGACTGCTTAAACAACTTAACTGCATTCTCCTTAAACATGCAAAGGGTAAGGCCGTGCAGAATCTGCATAATTGTGGCATTTTGTGGCTGTGAACGTGCTACTGACAAAACTTGGAGTAGATAATAAAAGTTTGAGAGATTACACACAAGGAGGCAGTTCCAGGGAAGGCAGCAATTCAGAGGTAAAGGTAACCTAAGGCTTCATTGCTTATACAATTCAAATTCCTGCGTGCCATTCCTTTCCAGATGTTGTCATCGGGGTCATTAATCCCAAAAGAAAATAACCAGGATACTACTTCCTGTGGCTACATTTCCTCTCATTACCTTATAAAGGAGAATTGGCAGAGTTTTTAACCTCGGGGGAATTAGAATTGTTACCCAATCGCTTTGAGAGCAGTGGAGGAGAAGCACACGGGAATACAAAGCATCACAGAGCCTCCAATTTAACAGCAACCAGCTCTGCGAGTCCAAAACTGAAACTTAATTCTTAAAACAGGTCCCCAAAAGCCAAACAAAACCCTAGTCAAGCTACTCACCCTCAGCACTGCTGTTCCCAGCAAGGGAGCCCAAACCACCACCTTCACAGGACACTTGAAGCTGCAAATGCAGACAATTAAATCCCTAAGGAACCCAACCCCACCACCCACCCACCCTCTTGCCCAACTCCTAATGGGGTTGAACTTCCCTTTTTGCCCTTAATTGGCAGCTGCACCGAGGCTGTGGGGCGGAGTAGGGATCTCTACCCAGGGAGTTGGATCATCCTGCCTTTCCCCAGGGAGATCCCAACCTGCAAATGGTTACAAACCCCCCTGGTGCAATTACAGGGGCAGGGGCTTTCCCCTCACTGTCATTATCTGCTGGAGCCAAAGGCAAAGCACAGGTTCAAGGACCCTTCCTCTCTCCAGTTTCCACACCGCTTGAGCAGGTTTTGTCAGTAAGAGAGCAAGCTGTGGAAGGTTTTGGAGGTTACATTCCTCTTAGAACTGATAATAAAACGATCTCCTTTTTCATTTGTTAATGAAGTCTTGGGGCCATACTGAGGCAGTTTCCTTGAGCAGCAGGTGTGAGCTGGGAAGGGAGGTGATAACACAGAGGGCTGAGCTGCAAGGAACTGCTAGAGATGCTCAGAACTGGTTCCTTGGGCAGAGCTGGGATAGTGGAGTGGCTGCTCACAGCAGCTTGGACAGGGTTTAGAGCACCCTGGGACAGTGGAAAGTGTCACCCTACCCATGGTATGGGGTGCGACTGGATGTGCTTTAAGGTCCCACCCAATCCAACCCATTCTGTGGTTCTACGATTCTGTGATTCTAATAAACAATTTAACAGGTTTGTGGAGGTGCTGTTAGTTGTATTTTTTACTCTTCTGTTGTTGAAACTGCTCTGCTTTGTGGAAAAGAACAGAAATGTCAGAGGATCAGGAGAGGAAAATGCCCATTGCCCATAGCCAGGATGCTTCACCTCTCTGTGGGTTATTTCTGAACTTGAGCCTGGCAGTCTGTGCTGAAAATGAACATTGCTCTGTACAGATTCTCAGGTAATCAAAGGAGACAAACTTTTCCCATCCTTGCTTTTCCTTCAGCAGGAGCAGAGCATGTGTCTGCTTTTATCAGTCAGCTCAGCCCACGGAGACCCAGTGGGGCCCGACATGACACCTTTGGGGGAGGCTGGCACCAGCCTTGCCCTCCCCTTAACAACTTGCATTTCTTTTCCTATTGAGCTCTTCACTTTCAGCATCTGCTTCATCTGATCTGCCTTCTTGGGCTTTCATACTCTAACTATTGTGACAGATGAAAAAAATACAGAAAAATCAGGTTTTTGGGCTCATCTAAGTGCACGTTCAAGTGTCAGTCTGTTTGCTGAGTGGTCCATGTTGTTACTGAATCTCTGAATTGATTCTGGTCTGCAGCTGAGTTAAACTTCCAGGGAGTCAGCTGAGACAGGCAAGAAAATTTCTCTGGAAGGGAAAAAGAAAATGGTCCCCAGAGGGAAGACTCGAGGGTGGAGTGTTGAGGCAGGGTCGGGGCTCACAGCTCACCCTGGGGCTCATCTCTGCAGCTGGAGCTTCCTGAGAAGGACAGGTCTGATGATCACCCTCCGTCCCAACATCACCCCGGGTCAGGATGGAAGTGACATGTCTAGTGCAATGCAAAGAGAGAGAAAAAAAACAAACAAACAAACATAAAACTACTTTCTCCCCTAAATCTTCACGAAATCTATCAAGAAACAATAAGAACTTTCTCCGCTAGAAAAGCTAGAGCAGCTTAACTCTCACTCAAGCAGTAAATTTCCTAAATACCTTAAAACAGAGAATGGCACCAAGATTGCCTGCAAATCAGCTGGCACTTTGTGGAATATGTGTTTTTCCAAGAGCTCAGGCTATTAATCTGCTGGGTAGTTAGCAGCTTATCTCGTTCTTATCTCCAAAACACTCTCCAAACCTGTCTGTAACACTAACTTCTCTAATCACTGAGGGTTTCAAGGGTGAAATCCAGGCAGAGATAACAGCTGCCAGGTGCCACATCACACCACAATTCAAGGTGAAAACAGCTTCCTCTGGCACACTAGAGATGGAGCAAGGCCAAAAAAAGAGAACGGGGTGAATGATGCAGAGGTGGTGAGGCCTCGGATCCCTGGAAGTGCCCAAGGCCAGGCTGGACGGAGATTGGAGTGACCTGGGACAGTGGAAGGTGTCCCTGCCCGTGGCAGGGGGTGGAATGGGATGAGCCTTAAAGTCCCTTCCACCCAAACAATTCTTTGATTTTATGGCCAGGGTTAATAACTCACAACTCCTGTGGCTTAGGCCAGTCAAGACCTCAATTAAGTTTTGAATTGCTACAAGTCCTTAGAAATCAGTCTTCATTCTTAATGTGCATTAGAATGGGGTTTTTGGGTACTCTGCACTGAGGGAACACCTCGGCTGAGGCTTCCCAGCCCTGTCTGGCCCAAGGTGCTCAGCAGAGCTGACAGTGACTGATCAACACTAAACACAAGAACCACAGAACGTCTCCTAAGGACGCTGCTCCTGTGAGACTTTTCAGACTCAAAATAGCATTTTTCCCAGAGTTTCTCAAACCAGACGTTTCAAGGTAAGCAAGAGTCACGGATTGTGGCTATAAAGTGTTGGTAGCTTTGAAGTGCGCCCCTTTTTCCAACAAAATGGGAAGTTCTTTTCCACATCTTCTTAAAATACGGGGCAAAGATGAAGAAGGGGAACAGGGAGGTTTACAGCAGCAAGGCCTGTGGTTGAGTTGTTTGCTTTTTTCTCTCTCTCTGGATGCCCAGAGGACCCTGAAAACCTGATGTTTTTCTTTGAGGAGACGGAGAGTATTCGAGGTCAAATCTCTTCCACCAGTAACAAAGCCTGGATCTAAACCTGGTTCTCCTGTAACCTTTTGTTCCTGAGGATTTGGGGAGGACTCTCTCTCTTTGAGCAGAGGTTCTCCTCCAGGAGGATAAATGGTCAGAAAAATAGATGCAGGAAGGGTCCTCTGCCTTCAGAAAGGGCGTTCACACAAGAGAATCTGTGTCTTTCTTTTTACTTCTTGCTGCCTCTAACAAGGTGAATAAGGGATAACAAAAGTTTTAAGTACCTGGAGATCAGCCTCTGATGTTCTCATTTTATTTTCACGATATTCTTTGACTTAAAAAAAAAGAAGCAAAAAGGTGAATAAAAGGCTGGAAAACTTCAGTTCATTTTCTGCGTATTAATGGGAGCACCACAGAAGACTTTCCATTTTCAAAAAAGACAAATTAATGTTCAAATCTTTCCTTTCCTTTGTTGGGACAGATGAAATGACATTTTGTCAGTTACATATGCAAATAGGTGCAGTGAATTGTTTGAATTCTCAATCATCTGGAGAGTAAATGCTGCTGACATTGAACTTTCAATACTGTGTTATTAAAAACTCACACTTTAGGGTAGCAAAAAAAGATTTTTTTCCACTTCGTGTACAAGCTGTGCTTTTGTTCCCAGCAGACAAGCTAATAGTGCGTGGGGGAAAAAAGGGAAAAAATAAAATCTTGAGATTTTTTCCCTCAGACCAAGGCAGAAAGAATAGGGCTGGCTTAGAATCTTGTATATTAAATTCCGAGGTCTAAAGGCAAACATGCCTTTAACTTCACACTGAGCAGAACGTGCTCTTGCTGCTTTGGCATTTATCACACGTTTGACAGTGAAGGAACTGCTGAATCCCAATTAGGGATGGGAAGATTTCCCAGGGTCTGGGCATTTTGAAGATTTTTTGCAAACTCGCTGTTTATTGAAACTTTTTTAAGAATTTTAGGTCGGACTTTCCCTCTAAAATGGGTCACGGAACGTCTGAAGGTCTAAAAACCTCTTGGCACCAGAACACCAAAGGTTAGAGCCAGCGCTTCTATTTCCCTGAACATTCCTGTTGTCCTCTAATCATAAACCTGTCATTCAACACAGAGATAAGAGAAGCTGGAAAAACTGAAGCTAAAGGCCAGATTTAGCAGATGAAAGGTCTGCTACAAAGGTGCACTGGGGGAATTGGATTCCTTCGGGTGGGTCTGGATGAAGATAAGGAGCAAACCCCTGAAATCAAGGGAGTAACAGCAGCGTCCTACTGGGAGTCCCCATCCCTGGAGGTGTCCAAGGAAGGGCTGGATGTGGCCCTCAGTGAGCTGGGCTGGGGACAAGGTGGGCATCGGGCACAGCTCGATGATCCTGGAGCTCTTTTCCAACCTCAGCGATCCTGTGATCCTTTGACACTCCAAAGGGGATGGTCACAGCTTGGAATCAGTGATCCTGGAGCTCTTTTCCAACCTCAGCGATCCTGTGATCCTTTGAAACGCCAAGAGCCTGTTGCTGAAACAAGACAATAGCAGATTTTGGGCTAAAGATGATGACTTGGATTCATTTCACCGGACTTCACTCACTTACAAGTTTGGAGCCTAAACTCTTTGTGTGCTTCCTCCACAGTGTGAAAGTCTTTTGTTCTGAGTGAAGACAGGAATGAAACTCCAGAGTGATTTGTTCCACCCTAAGATGATCTGTTCTGTTCAATGCTTCACTCTCTGCTGAACAGGGCAGGCCTTGGAGTTTAACTCCCCATCTGGAGAATTCAGCCTTTTACCTCCTTCTACAAAGATTCTCCTGGTTCCTCTTTCACCTTCATTGGCATAAATCTCGATTAAACCCATTTAAATCCTTGACATAAAACCAATTTCTAAAATGGAGTACATTTTTGTAGTGAATAGATTCTTTTTTTTTTTTTTTTCAAAAGGAAAATACCTCAAAAGGCACCAAATCCAACACAAGAAAGCTGAAAAACTTATACCTTGAATATTTAACCATTTTACCTGGGAAAGAAATCCCTACACAACTCTTTCAGATAAATTCAAGAAGGATTTTGAAAACATGCAAATATTGATCAGAGCTCAAAATCAGAATTTCTGTTCAGCAGGGAATTATGAAATGCTAATTTTTTTAACATTCCAGTACAAACTGCTAAAGCCTCAGCATATTTCCACATATGCCACATTTTTTATTAAGAATTTAATTAACAGTTTTAATTTAAAATACCAGTCTTTGGCTGGCTAAATGTGAATAACCGGGATGATGAAAAATGATACCAATAAATAATTTTAAAACTCAATAAACCGCTCTCCAAAGCTGCACTGAGGAATGTTTAGATGATTTCTGTAATCAGGTCACTCTTTTCCAATGCTTTATAGCTACAGGGTTTTATATAATGTTTTCCACAGAATCCCAGAATGGTTTGGGTTGGAAGGGACCTTAAAGCTCATCCAGTTCCACCCCCTGCCATGGGCAGGGACACCTTCCACTCAAAGCCCCATCCAGCCTGGGATTGAAAGCTTCCAGCAAAATGAATAGCATAAAGGATTGACAAAATTCCAAGAAAACTGGACAAAAATAAAACCTTTTAAAGTACAAATTCACAGAGAAATGATAAATAAAATGTTAAAGGCATTTAGACAATGGTAACAGTAGGGAGAATCAGGAGGTGAGTCCGTGCCTAAGTCTATAAAACTGGACACAGGACGCCAATGATGACACACAGGATTAACCTGCAAATTTCCCTGTAGCATTACAACATCTGATGTATTTCTAGAAGTATTTTTCCCAGGACTATTCTTCCTGCACCAGTTTCTCCATGCGTAAACCTCCTTTCCCGCTAACACGTTCATTGGGCTTCCAGCAAACAGAAAGAACGGCTGTTGCTGCTCTCAGCATCACACTTCCCTCTCACTTCCCAGGCTTTAGCTCCTGGCCTGACCTGACTGCTAATATATTTTCACACAATTCAGAGTCTTACTTTTCTCAATGAAACATGACCTACTTGGTTCCACTTGTGTGTCTGAACTCACCCTTCCAAGGCTTGTGGCGCTCCAGAGCTGTCAGTCACACGTGGAGCGGGAGAGGGAATTTCGGAGCAAAGCCTCCACCTGCAGTTACCAGTGGTGAGACTTAAAGTGCTTATGGAGACATGAGAAGGGTTTGATCACAGCCTTTCCTCTGGGCCCAATTGCACTGCCTGGATTCACAGATAATTCCTCTGCAAGGAGCTCCCGTGAGCTCAAATTGGATCTTTTATTATTGATATTACGAGGTTGGATGTAACTGGATCTTTGAGGTCATGCAGGAGGGTAAAAGACAGGCACTTTCCCTAGGCAGCTACCTTCCAGGATGGGAAGAAAAGCATTGTTTGACCTTTACTTCCCTTGCTAGACCTGGATGGAGACCAGAGGGAGGAGGGTGAAGGAAGGTTAAGGGATCTCCAGTGCTGAAAACTCCTTGAATGCAGGATTCTCTGAAATTGGCTTAAAACTGAAAGAGAGTAGGTTTAGATGAGATATTAGGGAAAAAACCTTCCCTGGGAGGGTGGGGAGGCCCTGGCACAGGATACCAGAGAAGCTGGGGCTGCCCCTGGATCCCTGGCAGTGCCCAAGGCCAGGCTGGATGGGGCTTGGAGCACCCCAGGACAGTGGGAGGTGTCCCTGCCCGTGGCAGGGGTGGCACTGGATGGGCTTTGTGGTCCTTTCCAACCCAAACCCTTCTGGGATTCTATGGAATCATGAGAAGCATTTCAAAGCAGCACATGCTGATTTCAGCATTGCAGTTCAAGTTCATTTGCTTTACACATTGAAGTTGTTGTTCGTGGGCTAAGATTAAAAACGCACTGGTTTTAAACAGCCCCAAATTGTTCCCTGCGTTATCTCCAGCACATGCTGCAGGAGCTGTCCAACCACACGGAAAGAGGGAGGAACAGAAACTGGCAGTGAGTGAGAATTAGTACATCCTGCAGGGTCATTCTCTCCAGTTAATATCTTTTATGATGCCAGGAGAGCAATTCCGTCGGGCTCTGCTCCCGTCAGAGCCGGGTAATCCACACTGTCACACTGAAGTGCTGGGGTGCTTCCAGTTAAAAGCAAAACCCTGGCTCTCTCCAAAAAGAGCTGCACCAGTGGCTCCCTGGCTGCATCCTTGGAAGTTCTGGCTGTGTTGGTCCTGAGACCACAGGAGATAAGAACTGCAGAGGAGCCAGAAGCCTGCAGGGCTTTAATATAATTTAGAGAAGCTGTAATAAAAATGTGTCTGGATAAAACAGTTGAACTTTGATGAAGAAAAAGATCTTTAACTCACTTAATTTGCACTGATCTCTACTCTCTGGTAGATGAGAAGTACCATAAATGTCCTGTAAATGTCCTGTAAAGACCCTCTTCGCCACAGCGACAAACAAAAGCAGGATGCAATTAACTCTGCTTTGAATAGGTCTTGAAGACCCTTCGTGATAAAATGAAAGCCCTGGCTTTGAAAGCTGCAGAAACCTGAAAGTCCTCAGAACTAAATTTAGCAGCATTGCTTTGAGAAAATGATGGAAAGTTACTCTTACTTCTCTTTCAAAAGCAGATTTGTTTTGCTCATGTAAATGAATCCCTCGTGCCCAGTTTCTTGGAAAACTACCTGCTTCCCGAAAGAGTTGTTTGCTTTCTTTTCTACAGTGAATAAATAACATGCATCATCAAAGAAAATTGCCTTTTCAATTGAATTAGAACCAGCAAAATGAGGCACCGTAATGATGAATTCCATTAAAACAAAGACTGCTGACGTACAAGGTCAAGGAAAAGTTTCCATAGTAAAAGTCAGCTCCTTTGTGGGATATGAGAAGGATGTCCTCTTTTCCTGTCGCTCTTACAGTCACTTGTACCCACACAGAGGAATGGATTTGTCTCAAAAAGTAATCCCTGTGGTTTGGAATTTTGAATTGGTCTGAAATTAAAACCTAATGTGTCAATTTGTGGTTAATATTTCGGAGAAATGCTGTTAAAACACTACTGTGGTAACAAAATAATGCAGGTTCCAGGAAGAAGATTTGTTTCTTATTAGCTGGACTAGAAATTAATAAAATAAGCAATAATTTCCTGTTCTTTTCACTACTGCTCAATTTCAATGGAATTTATCAAAGCCAGGTGCAATATTCTCTGGCTTCTGCTTATGTTTATCCACAAGAAAGACACGAGAGTGCAGCACAAAGAGGGCAACAGAAACTCTCTCCAAAGGCAATCTGTAACTTTGGAAGTTTGTGGAGTCTGAAAATGATGTTTGCCATAAATCTCCAGGATCTCTCAGGAGCCAGCAGCACACAAGGTATGTTATGGGAAGTCATTTTGGAAATGTATCTTCATCGCTTAGGAGTTTTAAAGAACGTGGGAATTCATTATACAAGTATCTCTGAACCTTTAGTAGATAAATCTTCTCAGGACTGAAAATTTATATCAAGGCATCCAGGAAACCTAAAGGTGATTAAAGACTGACTAGAAACAATGTAAGGAACCTTTCTGGAAAATACTTTTGTTCTGCTACAAATCATTTGTAGCAGAATGGAGAAGGTGGATTAGGAGAAATCCTGTCCTGAAAAGTCACCCTGCTCTGCACACTGCTCTGTACAGAGAGAATACAGCTCAAGCAGCACAATTAGTTCTCTTGTGAGCTCCTGAACTCCTTTGATTCAGCTGATAGTGGAATCCTCCTCAGATTCCTGATGGATCAATAGTTCAAGGCATGCCCAGTTTGGTTCTGCATCAAACAGCTTCATGCCCTGGGTGCCAGAGAAGTGTTCAGAAAGGGTCAACACACAGGGCTGGGGCTGAAGTTTATAAATATGTAAAGCAACAACAAAGCAGGTTGCAGTTCTGAAGCTTCAGTATAAAGTTATTTATATTTACTAAGTCACTGGCGGGGATTTATTTCAAAGCTTTGCTGGTAAAGAAGAGGGCAGGTTGTACTTCACCAATTTCATATCAAGATTTTTAAAACAAAGTGGACAACTGAAAATTCAAGCGAGAAAAAGCCATGTCCATCAGCCCTTCAGGAGCCAAACTGTGCCTCCCCCAGGAAGCCATTTGCTGTCGTTCAAGGTCTTCAGTGTTACAACCCACAGAAGCTCAGGGCAGAAATTTTAACCCCATTTTTTGTATCATTCACGATTAGAAATTTTCAGGATGATTGACACAGGTGGCCCAGCATCCCAACTCCCTTCAGAGAAGCACAGAATCATTAAGCCTGGAAATGATCCCCAGAATCATCAAGTCCAATCTTTGACCAAGCACCCCCATGGCCACCAAACCCTATCACGGAGTGCCACATCCACTCGGGTTTTTCAACCTTTCCGACAAGAGTGATTCCACCACTTCCCTGTTCCAACGTTTAACAGTGCTTCCAGTGAAGATTTTTTTTCCTGATATTCAACCTGAACCTCCCATGGTGCAACTTGAGGCTGTTTCCCCTTGTCCTGTCACTTGTTACCTGGGAGAAGAGCCCAGTCCCCACCTGTCCACAAGCTCCTTTCAGGGATAAGGTGTCCTCTGAGCCTCCTTTCCTCCAGAGTTCTTGTGGGAAAATCTTTTGTTGAAATGTCCTTGGGCTGATGAGGATTTAATTCATTCCATTTCCATTATTACATGGTTTTCAGACTGGAACTGTCAGAGTTTAACCAGCTGGGAATGAAGAGCTGAGGTTTGCCTGCACCCACCTGTGTATACACACATATATACCTGAATTTTTGCATCATCAGTAATTTTATAGCTATTTTTAGGCTTAGTTTCCTTTTATAGGAAGAAAAATGACATAAACAAGTGGTTTGTATTGCCTTTACATGATCAGGCAGCTCTCAGCAGCAAGCATCCAACTTTGCAAAAGTCATATCACCTGTGGTATTTATTTTATCTGTTTGCATGCAATTAATGGGAGCTCAAGATTTCCTTACTGTTTGGACAAAACTGGGTAAATCCTGGTCCTGAAAGTCCATTTCAGACAAGCCCAACAAGACAAAAATCAGGAGTCAATAGCATCATGCTGCACTTTTTCAAATCCCTCTGAATTCTCAGTCAGAGCACTCAGGTTTCTGTCTCAAGTGCCATATTTTTAACTCACCCTTCCTCTTACCTCACATATTGACACCGTTCATTTCACCAGTTGCTAATTAAATCAAATTAGATGAAGGCTTGATATTTGATCTACTTGTGGATTAGCAAGAAAATAAGGCTCCAGCTATGACAAGAATTTGCAAGACAATTTTCAACCTCCAGGTAAGCCCACTTGAGTCAATCATGTTACTCATATGCTTAAAATCAGGTACAGATCCTGTCTCTGCAGAGTTATGACTTGGATTTGCTCACAGCCTCCATGACAATGCTCAGTAAATTAGGAGCAGAACATGCCAATATAAATATAGATGCAAGTATATTTATTTTTTTTCAGAAATATATATCATTTTGCCTCTTGTCCTTTGTTGTTATGATAAGTGAAAGGAATGTTTTAATAATTTACTGTTTGATTGGTGAACTTAGGTTTTTTCTCACTTGAAATACTGCATCAATTTATAGTCACTGTTATTCTCTCTTGTTTTACTGAGAAGTTTGCATCACATGCTGAGAAATAAATACTGGGTGTTGTTAATCCATCCAGCAGCAGATGCCTGATAGAGACTTGCTCCGTAAATCAAAACATGAACAAAAGCAACTTTGAGCACTGCCAAAGACACAATGAGGTAAATATTTCATTTTTCTTTTAGAAATGGAAGACTTTGGGCCAAATCTCAAACTTGCTTAAGTCTCCTGAGCCCACAGGAAATTCCTGTCTGGCTCCTGTGTCTTTGCACTCTTTGTAAAATTCCTGTTCGTCGTTTTCCAGTTCAGAGAACCACAGAATGATGGAATGGTTTGGGTTGGAATTGACCTTGAGTTCCTCCAGTTCCACCCCCTGCCATGAGCAGGGACACCTTTTACTAGACCAGAGCTCCATCCGAGCTGGTCTTGAAAATTACCAGTTTTTGAGAATTATGATGCAAATCCCAGTCACTTTAGCATTTTCCTCCCTACTGAAGCATCAGTGCTCAGTGTGAGATATCCAAGGATGTTTCCAGCCTTCACACATTCCAAGGTTCTTCTCCCAGAGGGTGCTGGGCACTGCCCAGGCTCCCCAGGGAATGGGCACGGCCCCGAGGCTGCCAGAGCTCCAGGAGCGTTTGGACAGCGCTGCCAGGGATGCCCAGGCTGGGGTTGTTGGGGTGTCTGGGCAGGGACAGGAGCTGGATTTGATGATTCCTGTGGGTCCCTTCCCACTCAGGAGATTTTATGATTCAATTTGAACAGGACAGTACACGCAGAACAGCCCCTGGCAGCTCCCTGAGGCACTGATAGTCCAGAACAGTCGGATTTTCCGATTTTTTACAGCTCCAGTTATATGGGAAACAATTACCCTTCACCACCATTTATTTCCTAATAAAATGAAACACTATCTTTTTACCATCTCTTCCTCTGGTCAGTCTTTACTCCAGATTGTGTTGATTCCCATTTATTAGCAAAACCTCCTGTCACTCGCCACCCCAAAGAGAGACAAGGATTTGTGGCACATCCATCACACTGAATAAAAGTAGTACCCGAGCTTATCTTTGTTTACTCATTAAAAACACAGATTGAGAGCTGACTGCAGCTGAGATTTTCTGTTGGTATAAGAGTGGTAGCAAGAAGGAAAGAGACAAGAAAAGGATTTGCTGCACGTGCAAAGATATCACCCACGTGAATCAGGGCTGGCTGTGACTGCCCCTGAGGAAATTGTGTAGCCCAGCCTTTGATCCCTTGATTTCGGAGCTTTCCTTTCCTTCAAGGATCCCCACAGAAAGCAAAACAAAACCCTAAAATTCGCCAAAGGCCATTTTCTTTTATTATTCATAAGTGGTAGATATCACCAACGACAGCTCCATAAACTGGGGGAGGGAAAAAAATAAAGAGTTTCCTCAGTCCCATCTGTGTAGTAACATTTTATGGGAGATATATTACACGCATTTATCCGGGAGTGAGAAAACGGCGACATAACTTTAAAATCCA
>VZTE01000186.1:2667670-2788869 GCA_013397775.1 Eulacestoma nigropectus
GTACGGTGGTGGCGGGGGGGGGGGGGGGGGGGGGGAAGCAGGCATAATAAGCTGCATTTGGGAGGGAGGGAAAAGGAGAGGTTGGGAGGAAATGTGTATAAACATCCCTGGCCGGGGATACTCGTAGTGCACGCGCTCCATCTTAATTCAAGCCATCTCGCACGGCTCCCTCGCGTCGGTCCACAAGGGCCGAGGAATGTGTATCCTGCCCTCCTCGCTTTGTATCCAGAACAAATCTATTTCACACAGCTAAATGTTGCTGCTGGTCTGGGAATATTTGTTAAATGGCTATAATGTGATACAGTTAAGTTATTTACTACTTGTGACTGGGGAGAAAATTGAGGTTTATGAAATGCTACATTCCTAGAGCAAAAAAAAAAAAAAAGTGCACTTATGAAAATAAATCATTCGGGTCTCCTTTGACATTCTGTGTTTTTCACAGGGTAAAAACAATGCATTAATATGCTTTTAATGTCATCTAGACGGGTAGGAGTGTAAAGTTACTCGTGGGAGGGGCTACACAAGCAGAAAACTACACTTAGTAAAACCCATCATTGTACACTGATTTTTTTCCAGAAGTGCCAGAAAAATTGTGTTAATGCAGCTTAAAACAGAATGCTGGGCTGATCCAGTCTTTATCAAGCCAAAAAATCTCTCTTTGCCTTCACCACTTGTTGTGCTTGACATCTCACCAGAGTATAAGAATATAAATAAAAGCCAGAGTTGGAATCTCTGAAGCCATGAGGGTGCTACACTGCCTGGTGTTAATTCACAAGATTCCACAGAATCCCAGAATGGTTTGTGATGTAAGAGACTGTAAAACCCATCCAGTCTCACTCTCATCCCCATGGGCAGGGACACCTTCCACTGTCCCAGGCTGCTCCAAGCCCCGTCCAGCCTGGCCTTGGGCACTGCCAGGGATCCAGGGGCAGCCACAGCTTCTCTGGACACCCTGTGCCAAGGCCTCCCCATCCTCACAGGGAAGAATTTATCCCAAATATCTCATCTAACTCTTCCCTCTGGCAGTGGGAAGCCATTCCCTGTGTCCTATCACTCCATCCCTTGGAAATTGTCTCTCTCCATCTTTCCTGTCAGCTCCCTTAGGTACTGGAAGGTCACAGTGAGGTCACCCCAAAGCTTCTCCTCTCCAGGCTGAACAATCCCAGCTCTCCCAGCCTTTCCTCCCAGCAGAGCTGCTCCATCCCTCTGCTCATCCTGGTGCCTCCTCTGGGCTCTCTCCAGCAGCTCCAGGTCCCTCCTGTGCTGGGCCCAGGGCTGGGGCAGCTCTGCAGGTGGGGTCTCACCTGAGGGGGCAGAGGGGCAGGATCCCCCCTTTCCTGCTGCCCACGCTGTGAGATCAGCCCAGGGCTCGGGGGATTCTGGGTCCCAGCACTTTCTGGCTTTGTAATGAACATTTAGCACTATTTTACTACATCAACATTCAAGTTCAGCAATATTTTTTAGGCCTGATCTACATTCAGTGCTTCAGTGACATTGTTATGCCAGCAGCAGCAGGGATCAATGCAGCAGCGTCACCTTAGGCCTTCCCATACCTATTTTTTCATTTTCTAATAACTCCTCATAAAGTCTGTTTCAATTCACCAATTCAGAATGGGCTGTAGCAGGTTAAACACTCATCTAACAAAATGGTTTAATCTCCATAGTGATTATTGCTGTCTCCAGCAATACTGCCACAGTTACATGGCTTAACCCAGCCAACTGTTCAGTTGGTTTTATGTAAATGTCAAAAAAAAAAAAATCAAAACTCACACTTAATCCTACGGCTGCCATGCCACATTGGAAAACAGTGATCTTTTGTCTTCTTTTTTAATGAAAGCTTTAATAATACTGAATATTTTATCTTCTTTATTTACTAATTCATGCTTCGTCCAGATATTTTAAGCTGCTGAGGTGAAAACAGGGATATGTCATCAAATGCAATGACGTTTCCCTCATTTGTTCCATTTGGGACAGTATTTCTCCTGCTCCCAACAGCTGTAATGGTCGCAGGAGTGTTGCAAGACCTCAGAGAAATCTCAAAGGCCACTTTGATCCGGATTTTTGGAGGTCCCGGGGTGGGAAAAGCTGAAGTTATTTATTGTGTCTGGTTAAGCAAGCAGAAGTTTATTAAAGTCTCAGCTGACACCCGCTGCTGTCACGCTGTAGGGTCAGACACGAGAGTGAGGGCCCACAAAGGCAGGTGGGCAAGGAGAAATCACAGCTTTCACATTTTGAGGCAAAAATCGATAGGGAACAGCAGCAGGCTTGGACTATGATATCGCTGAGGAGAAAGAGAGCTAAGCAAGCTTTTAATAGGAGTTCCTGGGATTTTTGATAAAGATCTCCCAGGCTGGCTTGCTCTTGTAAAGCCTCACGCGATGGCCTCGCACCAGCTCACCAAAGCAGCGGAGTAAAGGCAGCAACTGAGAGAATAAAGCAGGTCAAGTGCTCTGCCTCCACTAAAACCAGCACTTTAATGAGAGACAACCTCACCAAAGCTCATTTTCTTCATTGACACTGCAAACAGCAGCCTGGCAGAGTGGAAAGGCTTTGAGAGCCAGGGGGAGAAAGCTGAAGGGTCATTTCAAGTCTTCTCTGTGGGAAGTGCCAAAGGGGTGACTGAATCGAGCAACTGGCTGAGTTGTGATGAAAAACAGAGCTTTTGATGAGGAATGTTTGCTGTCGGTTCCCTGAAAAAAGCTGTGCATCCCTCATTCTCCACTGAAAGTCACTGATAGAAAAATTCAGGTTTATGTCACCAATATCCACAACCAAACCTTTTCCCCCTCCCCATAATTTGATGAGAATTTTAAGGGATATTGCAAAATAAAGAGCAACTTGCTGAGGTTTTTGTTTTCATCACCATTGACCACAAGTAAGCACTGTAAAGGATCCATTTCTTATATTTGGGAGTAATCTACAAGCGAGCTAATCTTGAAGGCTTCTTAGAGCAAGAACCTGTTTGCAAGATGGATGAAAGAGAATCTTTGCCTTCAGCTTCACCAGTTCACCACATCACCACTGTCCTGCATTTCAGACACCTGAGAGTTCAGAGTATAGAGAGGTAAAAGCACTTTTCCCCTACAGCTGTGGGTGCACGGCTGGTCTGATGTACCCCAGAGTAGTTTAAATCGCTGTCAAACACAGGGAGTTGTGTTTGACCAAACCCAACCATAGAAATGCACGAGCTTGGCCATGAGGCCTAAGAACGAACCTCCCAAAAGCAGGGGATTTTTGGAGGAGGAAGGTTGCCTCTGTGAGGAACACAGCTGAAGGAACTCAGATTAACTGTGTGATGGCAAGCAAATCACTGGAACTAAGTTTTGAAAGATGGCCTCTGAGTACGTACCCTGTATTTTACCTGTTCCCAGCTTCACGCCTGAGGTCGTATTTCAGAAGAACAGAGCAGCTGAAGCACACTAAAATTATTCCCACAGCCCTGGGAAATGCTAAATACTCTGAAAAAAAAAGCATTCCACAGACATTCCACACTGGCAGTTGGAATTGGAGCGTGGTTTTGGCACCAGTGCCAAAATCCTGTGCCTCAGTTTCTGACCCTGCACCCACCGCACCTTTCCCCAGCGAGGTCAGCATTTGTGCTCCCCCAAACTGCTGCCAAGCAGGCAGAAAGGTGATGAAAACCAAACAATTTTGCACTTGGGCTTCGATTACAACCTCCACAAGGTCTGGAGCCAGAGATTAGAGTAAGTAGCTGTTAATTTTATGGGCTCTGTCCCTCACGTTCACTGAGGGAAGCAGAAGCCCAGCGTGAAATACGGCGCAGGCACAGGGTGCTGTGTATATAGTGCTGACAGTAATGCTGACAGAAACGAGTCCTGAAACTTTGCAGGCCCCCAGGGCTTCTCTGAAGCATTAAATTATTTTAATTTAAGTAATATATAATGTACCACCAGAAGTTTATCATTGTAAGAACGCCGGTGACTCCACATTTTTGTTTCAGCAAGGATGGTGGTTTAAGTCAAACAAAACCGATAATTTGCTTGGGTTTTTTTATGTGAGAAAACGTTGTTAAACCTTGCTTAATACTGACTGACTGAAGAGTATTAGCAGCTGACAGCTGAGGTGCAGGGCTATTAGAATTTGGGTACTTCTAGACTGCAACAGCTCAGGGGTTTATTATAAAACACTGAGAAAAGTTAGAAATGAAGTAGAAGATTGATAGGTGTTTTTTTTGTTAACTGAGCACTGTATTAAGCAAAAAGAATTTAAAAAAAAAAGAAACCCAAGGTTCTGGAAAGGTATGGCTTTCACCTGATTTATTCCCGAATTTACTGCAAGTTTTAGCCTGCTGAGGGTATTTTTGTAGGTTAATTTTTCAGCTGCCAAACTCGGCTCAGCACCGGGTGCTGGTGGCACTGGGCAGCTGTGGGAGGGTGGGCAGCGGGCTGGGAAGTGGCACAGACCCACCCCGTGTCCCAGCAGCTCTGTGGCACAGAATGACAGAATCCTTGAATCGCAGGCTCTGTGTCACTAGAGGGTGTCACAGCCATGGGAAGCAGCACAAGGTTCTTACAAACGAGCCTCAAACCAAGCTCAACGAACGGCTGAAATAGTTTTTTCTTGCCAAACACCCACCCTTCAGACCCGGCCGTGGTGATTTCTGCGTCCCTCTGCTGAGGCTCCAGTCACATATTGCACCTTTCCCTGTCCTACCAGGCAGCACCGGGCACTGAAAGCTGGTGTTGATGATCCTATTAAGGGCTTCTGTGTTTATTACCTGTAATTAAATGTTGCCATTTACAGTGCAAAGCATACGAGACAATAAAAGAGTTAGAAAGTGCTTAAATCCTCTCTTAAACCTCCAGCCTCTGAAAAAAGGGAAAATATTTGGGTTTTCCTCCCTTATATGTTTCAGTCTCGTGAACATAAGACTCTTAAATGGCTGTAACAAAGCCTAACATAAAACCAGGTAGCAAAGCCCTGAGCTCCTGGCCAGACAGCAATGGAAGATGATTTCCTTTCTTGCTTCCTTTGACTTCACAGGGGGCATCAAGATGGATCCAAACAACCCAGGCAGACACCACATCGATCAGAGAGCTCTCAATATTCAGGAGCATTTGCTTCCCCCGTTCCAGTTTGTGGACTGCTTATTAGCTTTGCTGACACAAACACCATGGTGGAGGGGGGGGGTGTTTTTGCTGTTTTAAGCGAATAGCCTGGGTGGAAAAACAACACTATAATTAAAACAAAACAGGACATGTATGTGTTGTAAACAAAAGGACTGGTGATCTTCTTCACACCGATCTTCGCTGAGCCGCCATCTGTTCATTATAACGAGCTTATATTTCTTGAGTGCTCGCCGTCGTTTTAATTTCTGGTTAAGTCTGAACAAAATGAAGGGAAATTAATTTCTGCACACTCATGAAATTGTTTACCCATGAAACAAATTTTCTTCTAACCCTGTTCTGCCTGCCACAGCCACCCTGGAGTTCATAAAACCACAGAAGGTTTGGGTTGGAAGGGACATTAAAGATCATCCAAAGACACCTTCCACTATCCCAAGTTTCTTCAAGCCCCATCCAGCCTGGCCTTGGACACTTCCAGGGATGCAGGGGCAGCCACAGCTTCTCTGGGCACCCTGTGCCAGGGCCTCACCACCCTCACAGGGAACGATTTCCTCCTAATATCCACTCTAAACCTACTCTTTTTCAATAGACTTGTTCAGTTTAATTAGGAACAGTTACTGCCAAAGGTACCTTTAAAGTGATCTTCAAGGAATTCTCGTTTTAATTACGCTGTTATTAGTAAATTCCTGATTTGCAGCCAAGCCTACTGTGCTCTGCTTGTAGTGATGAGTGTCAGTGGAAGAGTGGGGAAGACGAGGAGAAATGTCTTGGTCTCTGCTTTGGTGAAGGGCATGTCCTGGTTTCCCCGGAAAGCCCCGATTTCAAACAACTTGTAGAGCTGCACCCACTGAAAATCTTGGAGTAGAACCAAGGTGGCATTTGTGCTCCTGCTTGAACCTCACCCAAAGAGCCATACCCAGAGAGAAGGAACACATGAATGTTGTACAGCAAAAGCATCAACAGCAAAAATCGCGCTGCAAGTGCTGTTTGTCTCGTCACACTGAATTTAATTACAGTAAGGATTTAATTAGAATGTTTCTGTTATTCTACTATCAGTTTCTTCCACCTTTTTTTTTTTCTTTTTTCCACTTGACTGATCGTTTAGTTGCTGCACTGATGTTCTCTTTATACTCTGAACCTCAAACAGCTCCGTGCCCTGGGGATGACAAATACTTTTAGGCTTGATTACTTGTAATGATGGATGCCTGCATTGCAGGCAGGGATGGGAGAGTGATCTCTCAGCGTGCCCATTCTGCTCTGCCAGCCGGGTTCCTTGGAGGCAGCTGCCTGGCACCCTCACCTGCCTGATCCGTGAGCACTGAGATGTTATTAATTAATGACTTGTTTTCTGATAGTGACTTACACCATACATTTTGCACACCACGGCGATCTGGCAGGAGAGGAATAACTATCATTTCAGGAGAGACCCCGGTGCCATCTGTTTTTCCTGGCGCCAGTGCTCCTTGGGAGGTTACAAAGGTGGAGGACCAAGTATTTTCTCCTCCACTTTTCTCTAAATCACTGTCAAAAAAAAAAATAAAATATAAGTTTTGAAACACCCTGCCACCTCCTTTCCCTCTTAGGTGACACACACAGAGGTTACACCTACTTTTCCACAACATGCTCTCTTATGCATTTTTTTTCCTGTTGTCTGACAAAATCCATATGTTCCCGGCTCAGACCATCTGTCACTCGCAATTCTTTTGCACAAAAGTTTTTGATGCATTTCTCTCCTGATCGATTTCTTTCTATAATTGCACAGGGTGGGGGGNGTCATTTGACAGAAGGAATTTTCATCCCTCACCACCCCAGAGCAATCTACAGGCACAGGTGTCCTCCGTGACCAAAGGCTCCGGGAGTAAAGAGCTTTCAGCTCCCGAGCAGAGCAGAGTTGGGTTTTGCTAAGTTGGCTGGTTGTTTTTTTCCTCCAAGAAATCAAAATACCCTTTGGAAAACCAGCACAGCAGAGAAAGAGTTGTTTGCTCTCCCAGGATTAGTAGTTCCCTACCAAAGCCAAGTCCTAGAGAATTCAGCAACTCCAGTTATAACCATAACCATCTTCCCAGGGTTTGAAAGGACCCCATTCCAGTGAACTAATAATATATATGTAATTTAGAAATTATTTTCTCATTGTTGGCTGTAGAAATGGAAGATCAGAGTGTGTTTCAAACAGGAATTAGATCAGACAGGTTTGTTTTGCTTTCTATGGCTATTTGCAAATAACTTTTCCATATTCCCTGTGTTTTTCAGTTCTCCTTTGAAGCAGTCACTCATGAAATCAAAAAGAACTTTTTTTTTTTAATTTTCCAAATACTATTTTTACCACCACAGTTTCTCTGCAAATTTCATTTTGTCAAAATCTGATCTAGCACAAAAATCGAATTTGGAATGAAAGCATTTTAAAAGTCTTCAGTCACAGTTTTATCGTAAGAAACACATTCATATGAACAGCCAAGGGTGTCCATTCCCTTCTGGAGGCTGCCAGTGAAGGTAAACCCTGCCAGAAATGCAGCAAAAATGTGCTGGGAGTGGTTTGGGAGTGATCCTAAAGATTAGGCCAGCAGAGAATTCTGCTGCCAGTCCCAAGAGATCACCACAGAGCCTGAGCTCTAGAACAAATTCCTTTTTCAATCAGGAGCATTTGCAAAAGAGGAAATTAAACTCATCTCACCATCCCAATCCAAACTTTTCCCGAGTCAGGGCTTAGTGGGTCTCTTCAGCTCCATTACAGAGAGCAAGGGTGGGAAGGCAGAACTGGAAATGGGTCTGAACTGGAAGCCATGGCTATGGACAGGGTGGTGGTTCCTACAGTCCCACCTCCAGTTCCCATAGGCACCAGTTTTGCAAACCCAGGTACTGGAGAGCTTGATTGCAGCTCTCCAGAGTGATCAACTGAGCCTCCACGCAGGGTTTTGCTCTGATTTCCTGCAGTTGCTGTGTAAAAGGTGTTCCAGTGCCAGGAACATCTGAAAAGCCTGGGCTGGTGCTGTGCTCACCAGTTCTGACAGCTCCTGCTCACAGCTCCTCGAATAAACAATGTCCAGTTTAAAGAATTCCTGTACAAAGAGTTGGTCTTTGGCTTTTTAGTGGAAAACTAAAAACTAGCCCATAAATAAATCAATCTCTCACGCATTCTGCTTCACATTATTCAACACCCAAAGTCATGTTAACAGATAAGACATTTTAAGGAAATCCAGTTCTGTAGCACTGCATTTGTTTTTTTGAGCTGTCGCTTTCTCAGCGTGTCTCAAACTAAAATTCACATTCAGGGTCTCTCTGGGAAGCTTCAATATTCACCATTGCTGAATATACAGTTTAGGGAAGGTAAGAACAACACTTTGTTCCGTGTTTCTCTTTGTAGGACTTTTAAACAGTGGGAGTTTGTTTCTATTTTTTGGCATTTCCTGAAGGTTTGCTCCTGTACAACTCTAATTCCACTCTGGGGGAGCTCGGTGCCTGGCACCGCTCAAGCAGCAGGGTAGAGACAGATGGACTGAAGGTTTAAAATCATAACTTGGTGCTTTCCTCTCACCCAGGTTTGTTTTCTTGCCTTGCATTTCCAGTTGCTACAGCATTTAACATGCACAACCTGTAGAGTCTGTTGAGCACACCAGGAGCACGAGGGCGTGACCAAAGTCCTGGGTGGCTGCAATTCCTGCTCCAGCATTAATTCAGCTTTTTTTTTTTTTTTAATTTTCAATTTTCCTATTAATAAATGTGCTTAGTTTCTCTTGCAAGGTGAATTATGTTCAGATATTTGGGTTTAATGTGAGCTTGCCCTTGATGTTGGTCATGTTCATGGAATCACAGAATGTTTGGGTTGGCAGGGACCTTAAAGCTCATCAATTCCCACCCCTGCCATGGGCAGGGACACCTTCCCCTATCCCAGGTTGCTCCAAGCCCCATCCAATCTGGCCTTGGACACTTCCAGGGATGGAAACTTGCATTGCTCTTAACCCAGCCTTATTTGTCAGCTAAGCCTTGCTATTCTTTTGCAGTGAATTTGCATAGGATTTTCATTCAATACCAATAATCACATTATTGCTTTGTAAAAACAAATTGTAATATATTTGTTCTTACTTTTGTTAGCTTCAGTCCCTGTGGAAGTAAGAGAAATTCTTACTGTTGAGAGATGATCTCCACAAAAGAATTAATTCTGTCCCTGAATCTTTGGGTTTGACCTTCTAGCTCTGATTTATGGCGATGAAGAGTCAGTAACACAAACACAGCAGCCAAAAAAGAAACAACACGTGACTAATTAAGAACCACTAAAGATGTTGTTAGCAACCTGTCAAAATTTACAGTCCATTAATTTCAGTTTTACAGTAGAAATACGTATTGCCACACTAATAATAAATGAAATCCTCATAATTAGCATTATTTCAGTACAGGGGAACTTATAATATATCATACATGATTCTATGTCTGATTAATTCTGTGTGACATTAACAGTCCAGGGGATAATTTATGATCTCCCCTACCAAAAGCAAAGCTGGGAATTGCTGAAAGTAAACTCACGACCTGAATTTGAAACAATCTGAATTATTTATTGGAAATAATGAAAGCAGGAATGAGGGGGTTGATTGGTTCTGTACTATCAGGCGAATTTTCTTTAGTTTGTCTCCATGTTCTCAAACTGAACTTGGCTGAGTGTGTCTGAACCTGTTTTACTCCTCTTACTCCTAAATTACTCTAAATCCTGTTCATTTTAATGCAGGAGAACGGTGAATCCTCTCAATTTTTTAAGGATGTTTTTTGTATTGCTATCACCCACAAAATATCCAAATTCCTTGGTATTTTTAGGAGATGCCTCACGCCTGTGAGGGCTGTGCTGTCCCTCTCCCCTCGGTTACTCCACACCCTCAGCTCTCCCATCTCACCCTTTAACACCAATTTCTGTTTTGGACAGACCCTTTCTAAGTTTCCAGCTCTGGTTCATTTTGTTTTATGTTCCTGTCCATTGAAATGAGGGGGAAAAAGGAGTTAACATCACCTTGGCTTTAGGTGGGCCCTTTAGCCTTGCAGCCTGTGTTAGAGTCCATGGGATTTTAGTTCCTCTACTGGAGGGTCAAATAACAGCATTTACCCAGGCATTTAAACACATTAATTAGCAAAGACAGAGGTGTTTCTTTTGGAAAGGTAAAGCTGGAGCTTTTCCATTACCACTTGCCACATCTCAGTGTCTGCAGGTATCCCAGAGCAGTGTGGAGGGAAGGTGGGAGGAGGAGAATTAAGGGTAAATTGTTGGGGACCCACAATATTGACTGTCTTAAAACAGGCAAACCCGTCCTTTGCAAAGGCTAAAGCAGCTTTCAGCTGAAAAGTTTCTAAACTGCATCCATCAAAGGCGTCTGTGGAAAGCAGGGCTTGAGTTTCTCTCGCATTTGTATTCTCTTATCAGGAACGAGGCCCAAGAGATGACATTGATTTTGTTGTAGACAAAATGAGGTGTTTTGACTTGTTAGTAAACAGGAAATTCTGCTGTTTTGTTTCGCTCTGCCATGACACAAAGAGATAGAGACAATGCCTCCACTTGATGGCTGTCCCGAAGATGGGAGCGATATCCTTCTTGCTGCATGAGAACGAGACAAGGAGAGGCCGATTTGTGTTTCGAACACCACGCAGGACTCACCAGAGGCTCCAGGGAGGTGACCTGCACTGAGGCCGTGGGACAGAAAGGACCAGGATTGATCTTTGGGGATTTGCCAGTTGGTGAGAAAATTGTTTGAAACGGGAGAGTCACCATGGTGGGAGACTGGAAGGCAAAGGGCAGTGGCGGACTCTGCCCTCACACAGTTCTGTCATTTCAAATTTTCCAATTCCTGGAGCAACGTGCTTGGCAATTACAGAATCACGGGATCATCTGGGTTGGGAAAATCCCCCAGAATCCTCAAGTCCAGCTGTTATCCCAGCACTGCCAAGCCCAGCAACGACACCAGTTATCACCCAGGCTCAGAAAGGCAACAAGCACATCGTGTCCCTGGTGACTCTGATGTTGCCCAGTGTTAAGATAATGAAAATAAATAACTAAAACTCAGGGCTGCAGTGCCACCCCTGTCATTTAATGGCACAGCTGCTGGATAACCAGGTCATGCTCTGCATGGTTCAATAGGGTTTGGGGACAAAGAACTTCCTAAGACAGGGAAAAGAAGACTAAGCTGAAGCACAAACAGATTTTAATGATTTTAAACAAACGCGAATTACCAGAGAGTCACATTTTAAGTACGTTGCTCAAACCAGAAGAAAATTAGGTTTTTCTGACAGAGTTTTCTAGCACTTTAAACAGAAGGATGGCCTAGAGCATCCCACAGATCCTGTCTGGGCAGAGGTAAAGCCCTAGAGTGAATTGTTAGGGCCAGGATGTTCCGTACTGTGATAGTCACACTCGTTCTTGCTAAACTCCTAAAGGAGGGTGGAAGATTTTCTCTTGGTGGCTTTTGTTGAGCAGTCTTTGGCATGAGCCCTTGCCACAGCCTGAGCATTTTTTATATCTCTAGGAGCCCATATGCAACAAAATAATGAGTCAGGAGCACCTTCAGAACCATCTTAAACTGCCTAAAAACATCTGATTCTAAAGTTGGCTTAAAAACCAGAACAAAAAGAAGACCACGTCTTTTAAGACTCTGAATAAAAAGCAGCAACAAAGTGAAACACATCTGGAGGCTGCTAATGAGTACTGAGAGACACTTTACAGACACTGAATGAAAATGTGGTCCCCACTCTGAGCTCCCAGGTCTCTCCAAGCACAGAAATGACAAAAAGCACAGGACAGCAGAGCATGAATTGGCTTTGCAGCAGTGAAGAGAGAATTCCGTGGATTGCAGCTGCTGCCCACCTCATTCTCATTTGACTTCTCCATTAGGAAGGGTGGAGAGAGGATCTACTTTTTTACTTTAAAGAAACAAAATGGAAAACTGCCCTCTCAGTTCTTTGAAGTCATTCTCTTTTGTTCAACTATATTTTTGCAGCCTTTTTATGCTTGGGAATAACAATTATTGCTAAACTACACGTTTAAAGAAACCCTTAAACTTCAGACAGACATCGTCATCAAAATTCAAAGTGAGTGGTCTTCCGAACCTCCAGTAGAAGTATTTTCTATTAAACCAAATAGTGCTGCTGATCCCTTTGAACTGACATTTCAGTGTGTTCACCACATGCAAAGGCACTCAGGGCACTTAGGTCAGGGGAAGTGTTTGAAACGATGTCCGATTTTCCTGTTATTTTTACCCATTAACATTTTGCGTGTTGCTCCTGCGTGGTGCAGGCCGGAGGGGTTTCAACACCTTGCAGAGGGGTTTATAGAGTTCTATGAACGCAGAAGTTACATGTTTAAGATCTTTTCACTCCCCTTCCTGTAACTGGGACTCTCCAAATGAAAGGAATTGCACTTTAGTATGAAATCCCTGAATATGCCTGGGATGCCTCTCCTTCCTTCTTTCCTTCCTTCCAGGCATTGCTGCTCAGATTTCCCTCTGCTCCCATCAAGCTCCAGCCCAAACTCTAATCAGAGCATCCAGTAGATATTAAATGAGATCATTCAGCTTTACAGCTTAGACCTAATTAGACTGTTGGATACTCAGAACATCCACATCACATTCTTTTCCTCTCTCAGAACTCCACAGAGGCTGAAGACCTACAACACTCCAAAGCTTTATTCACTTCCTATAAAAATTGCATGGAGAAACTGTACACTTGCTGGTTTTGCTCGCTGTTGTCCCAAAGAAGAAGGTCACTCCTTATGAAGAAAATATATCAGAAACTGTTATTAAGGACACCCTGAAATGTCCTCCCAGAGGAAGGAGATAGAAGGACAGGAAGAATTTTGCCACAAGATGACATTTTGGGAACATGGAGAATGATGGAATATAGTAAAAGCTTAAAAAAAAAAATCAATTTCTATCCAGAGAGTCTGTGCCTCAAGTAACATTCCAAGAATAATCATTACATAATGGTTCAAGCAGACCAGCAAAACGTCTACAAGGTTTGAAACTGCAAACGAAGGAGAAAAAGATTTTAACCTCAAAGCATTCACATTTCTCCCTTTCCAAGTCAGCAGGAAGAACAAGAACTAATTTATGTTTACAATCACTCAGTTTGATTAAAAAGTCATACTTCAACAGCTCCGAAGATGCATTTTCTGAACATCCTCCTTTCCATTCAATTAATTCCAAATGATATTTGCCCAGAAAATGTAGAGCATGTTTAACGGCAATGGAGATAATGCTAAAGCAAGCAATCCCTGCTTAAAACTCGGGCTCCCTCCTGTCAGCATCCTTGCAAGAACATTACACCTTGATTCCCTCATTAATATTGTTCTGCATTAGCCTAATGGAAAGCTGAGGGATGCGTGAGGCAGCAGAACCCGGCACACACACAGCGTTTTACATATGGCACGTTTCCAGTGACCTTCTCCATTTTCCTCGCCATGAAATCCATGCTCTTCAGGGCTGCAGTTGAGATTTTGCCATGTCCTTAAATGCTGAGCATCCCTCTGCCCGAGTCTGAAATCTTTTGGGATAGGGACAGGGCTGGGATTTAGGATGCTGGTTCTATTTTTAGTTGCACCAGGGGCTTTTTTCGCGGGTAAAACCACATCAAATTAGACATGACTGACACAAATGGAGGAGTTACAGCTAATGCTAAGAGAACAGGTACGGATCTCCTTTTGCACCTGCTTCCCATGCTGCCAAAACAGAGCAAATTAAACTTTATCAGCTTAAAAAAACACAGGAAAAATGATGAAGTTCTGTATGAAGTTACTGAGGCTGTGGCAATCACAGCAAATACAGGAGTCAGCATCTGACCGTGTCAGATGGTTCACACTCTCAAAATGTTTATTCTTTGTCCCTCTGACACAGTGTCAGAAATTAATGAGGCCGAGAGGGACCTCAACAGGTGATTTTGGGCCATTTTTCCCTGTTTTCCCCAGGATATTCAGTTGATCATGAGCCAAAATCTTAGGATTGCACTCATCTCTCGAGAGCTGCTTGGGCTGGGCAGCAGCATCCAGGAGCACTTCCCAGCTCAGCTTTCACTGCTGGGGAGCTCTCAGGGACAGCCCTGGAAGAGGGAGAAGCTGAGTTCTCCACTTCAGGAGGAGAACACGGAGAGCAAGAGGTGCCTGAAGCTGCTGAGCATGGTTCTGCCACCTCTCAGCGAGTCAGACGCCGAGCAGACAGCTCAGCTTGTGGAGTTGCTCTCAACACCTCTTCATTCCAGCGCTTCCCCACGGAAAGGATTCCTTGACACCCTGCAGAGCATCGGTGCCTCGCCAACATTCCCAGAGTTTAGCTAAAAACAGAGCACTGCAGAAAACACCTGTGATTTTAATCGGAATATTTCCACCTCGGAGCCTTTTTCCTGGGCAGGGGCTTTTAGTGCCCACATGTGCAGCTTCCAAGTGTCCTGCAAGGCTGGGGAAAAAAAAAATCCCAGGAATAATTAACCGGCGCAATTGAGCGGTGAGCACCACACCTGCGAAATTTGCAAGCCATGAAAATTTATGGTTTCATAATGGAACGTGGGTTCGGTTTAATGGGTAAAATACAGCACTGCAAGGGAAACAACTGTAAATTTTCATGGCTAACAAACTTTGCAGGTGTGGTGTTTCATGCTCAGCTGCCCCGTTTAATTATTTCTAGGTTTGTGGAGATCCCAGCAGAAGATCGTGAAACCAAGCATCTTTGAAGATTAGATTCTTTTATGTAAAATTGCAAATATGGCTCGCTGAAGTGGCCCTGTTGCAGGTAGAATTGTGCTTCAGGTGTGTGAAAGAGAAATCCTGGCAAAATTAAAATAATTTGCTTTGCGATTTTGGTATGAAGAGAAAATACGAATTCATGAGAAGACTGAGAGAGAGGGGAAAAGGACACTCAGATTTGATGTTCAGCCCGTTTCATGATTACAGAATATAAATCACTCTGTCTACCTCCTTCATCTTGTTAAGCATTGCTCTCTCTTTAATGTTGGTGAAATCTCTCCTTTTGATGTGGATCGTGGGGTTTTAGCTCTGGATAAACCTCAAACACAAACCCAATATGCCATAAAATGGGATATACGTGAAAAAAGCGACTGATTCAACAGCCACCAGAATGAATAGAAACCTTTCCATCGGTTTGAATCCTTTTTGGACCAGATCTTCTTATTTTCAGGAGCAGAAGCTCTTTTCCTCCCGCAGTGCAAACGTTTATCAGAGCAATTTTTCATCTCTGTGCTCCAGCAGGGACTGGTCTGGAGCCTGAACTTTGTCCCTGCTCCACCAGCAGCGCAAGCTGTGCCAACACCTTCGGTTTACAGATCACTGTCAAGCTGTCAAACCAATCAGGAATTCAAAGCACCCCAGACCTTTTAAACGCTGCCAGTGTTCTGTCACGAAATATATTCAAATACTGGGAAGCTTTCAGAGTCAATGTCGGTTTTTACAGTGAAGGGCCACGAGGAATTGTTAATTAGTGTATTCTATGATTTTTCATTTGCTGAAATTATAAACCCAGCATCTTTTAAACCAAATTATGGATTCAGAGTCCAGTCGGACAGGAACACTTTTATCATGGTGGGTTTACGGACCTTCAGATAACACCTGATAACGGGGTTGTTCCTTGCAGATTAAAAGGTTCACAAGCATTCTCGAATGGGTCTTTAAATTAGGGAAGGGAATATTGGTATGTTACAAAAAAATATATCTGAGGGTAAATAGAGTTGAGAGAAAATCCATAAAGCTCGGGATCAAGGATCCTGGCAAAGCAACTTTTGAACCGGTGTAACCAGAGACTACCTACAGCTCTCCAAGGGATTCAGAAACTTCTAAAAGTGGCCAAAAACACCTAATAAAGAGCAAAATTCCTTGTCCTCCTTGCTCTCTGGAGGGACTGAAAGCCGTGTAGATGTGGCACTTGGGGATGTAGATGTGGCACTTGGGGACATGGCTTAGTGGAGGTCTTGGGAGTGCTGGGGAACAACTGGACTCAGGGGGCTTTTCCAACCTAAACAATTCCATGGTCTCCTCTGTCACTGCCACAGCCTCAGGAGTTGTCTCTACCTCAATCCTACTCCAGCACTTCCTCGTGTGAGATCCCTCCAGCCCAGCAGAGGAGGATTCAGGCAGAGCTGTTGGCAAATATTCCACACCCTCCTTGAATGGCAGCTCCAGAGCAGACACCAAGGGCTCCTCGTGCTCCTCAAAGCTCACACAGAAACAAAACCACCAGAAAGAGCTTTCTAACAAAAAAGGACTGAAAAACTTTATGGAATCTTTACAGAGGAGGGACCTACATTTAGGAGGAATTGGGGTTGTGCCCTCCAAGTGTGAAGGACACTTCGAACCCCTGATGGTGAGATCCTCATGTCTTATTTCATCAATCTGGGGTTTCCAGCACACCAATTTTTATAAAAATTGGATGAATGCTGAATTCTGGCACCAGTAGATGTGGACAGCTTCCAGAACACACCGTTCTAGGTGGACAAAGAATATCTGGATAATCGAAGCAAATCTGATTTTAATACAAATATCTTGAGGACAAAACTGAAGTTGTAACTTGGATTTTACTGTTAACAAGTCTGCTCTCATTAGCTTCAGCATTTGAACAGATATTTGTCTGGGCAACCACTAGAAAATAACAAATAGGAAATAGAAAATAAAATAAATTGCCATGGTAAAGCCAAGGTGAATGTTTCCCTCCTCCATCTGCCCACTGTACTCCCGCTGTCTGAAATACTGTACAGTGATATTTTATATATTTGCTGCCACTCCCAGCTCCAGTGGTAATTTCTTTTAGGATTTTAATGATATAACGTGACCCTGTGATGGAGAGAGTGGTAAATTAAACCCCCTGGAGCAAAGCATGTCAGTAAGTGCTTCACTTTCCCACATGGGAGTTGTTTCTCCGGGATGTTGGGCTGGAGTTTGGAGCTGTTTATAACACTGGGACACAAAATCAGATACAGCCCCTTGGGAGCCTTGCAAAACCCAGAGATAAATAATGAGTGCAAGACTCCAGGGATGAAATACTGGCACCACTGGAGTCACTTGGAGTCTTGGATCAAGATTCCACCCTGAATCTTTGGCAGCTTTTGGAGTTATCACAAATAAGGGCAGTGCCTGATATGACAAAAAGGGGTAAAAGAAGTCTCAAAATAAGTCAACGGGATCTCTTTCCCTGGAAATTTCTCTACTGCAACAATAAATCTTGTTTATATAGGAAAAGTGGCCCCTTCCCACTGTTCCAGGCATCATTGCAAGTCCAAAAAAACCAAAGAACCTCTGGAATTCCTGCTCTGCAATCCCTGCTGATTTCATTCCTTTAGGATATGTTGGAGGCTGGCACCTCACAGGCTCAGCCACAGCCACCAAAGACATTTCTGAGGATTGAATTTCTGGGTTTTTTTAATAAAATAAGCAATTTCTCGGTTGTTCTCATTCCTTCTCCTCACTCTGAGCTTTGGAAGTTTTAGGAATTAGAACTTTTGTATAATCATTGTCACGTCAAAGTTGATTCTGGAAAAAGTTACAAAGAGCCAACAGTAAAGTCCTGACCCAATGGTCCCACCAGCACCAACCTGAAGTCTCCCAGCACTGTTTTCCTGGAATTCTGCCAGGATTTAGGTCTGCCAGTGCTTCCACTACTCTGTCCTGAGAAATAAAAGCAAATATCATTGTAAAAACTCCTTTATTCAGTGCTAGGACTGCAAAGACTTTATTTCTCTGGTTAAAACCTTCTCTCATTTCTCTGAAGAAAATTCCACAGGGCCACGTTACAGAAAGAGAATTATTCTGTATTAGCATAAGGACAGACATTGTTTAAAATCCATCAAAGCAGTTCTCCACGACTGTGTGAGATAAAACAAGGCCTCCTATTTATTTTTATTCCTTGAATCATGGGCTGGAAGTTTTCTTTCAGTTAAAGCATCCATTACCTCCTCCCTGCCTGTCCCTCCTGCTGTCTTGTGTTGCTTCACTCTTACTGGGGGTTTTCTCCAGCATAAAAATAATGGCATTATTTACAAAAATGTAAACTTTTTGTGGGAAATGCATTATTTGTAAAGCAGATTTTGCCTCAGCCATCAAAGTAGCAGCAGGAAGAGCTCACTTAAGCTAGACACAATCATATTTTCTTAGTCGACAGAAATATTGTTTGAAAACATGTTTGGGGTTTTTTGCTCGGTTTTGTGTTTATTTGTTTGCTTGGTTTTTTGCCACAGATTAGTGGGAGTATTTTTATTTAAATAGAAACATCAATAAAGGGCAGCTCCTACTTTCTGGAAATCTTTCTCTTTCCAAGTTTGCACTTCTCAGCTGCATTGCAATGGAACAGTTGGGCACAATAATTTGAAAAAAGCAGCAGTAAACACTCGATGCAGTAATTAGAGAAGCCGTTCTGTCCAATATCTTTCCATTCGATTATTCCCTCTTTGTTGCTGTTTTATCCCATCCCTTCCTGCAAACACAGGCTGCTCGTCTTCCTTTTAGACAGAACTTCAGAAATTTCAAGCTGCTTCTTTTTAATAAATGCTTAATAAATAAAGCAGCCCATCAGAGCTTTCCCAGGATCTCAGGGTGTGTGACAAAGGAAGGCAGGATAACGACTGAACACAGCTGCCAAGAGCTAAACTGCATTGTGTAATCATTAGATTATTCACTTAGCTCCAAAAATATCTATTTCTGAGCAGCTTTTCAGGATCCCCAAAGTGTTGCTCAAGAAAAGCTCTGACTACTGCACTAGGACGTTTTTTTCCCTCCTTTAATAAATTAACTATTTTCCATGAGAAAAATCAAAATAAGACAGTTTTGCGCTAAAAGTCAGCGACCGATTTTATCAGCTGTGCCTAAAGCAGTGAGCTGAACTCAGTGATTTTATTAGTGGGGAATAATGTTTTAATATGCTGTGATCAGCTACAGCCTTCCTGAGTTATTCCAGTATCAAACACATCCTAAGAAACAAGGCCCTGGAGAGCCTAATTAGAAATTAATCCAGTTTCCACCAGAGCTCCTCCATGGAAGCTGCCTTTCTGCGAGCACAGAACTCCCAACGTGAGGGCAACTCTTGCTGCTGGTGGTGTTGAACGGAGCCTCCCTCCCTCTTCCCAACAGGATGAGGCACAAGGAATCAATCCTGGACTCATTTGGAACGTGCCACAGGCACCTCCAGCCAGGCTGAGGAGTGTATCCTAACCAGAAGTGCCCTGTGGGATCCCCTCGTCCCACTTCGTGTGGTGCTTTTTGTGCCTCTTATGCTTTGCAAACAAAATCGTCAACTAAACTGAGCCTACAGAGAGCTGGACTTGATTGGGCTTGAGATGAAAAGGGCAAATTGTGCTCCCCTTCTCATATTTGCAGCTGCACCTCAGAGCAGCTGAGTAGAAGAAAATGCAGGTGTGATGTAATTTTAATTATTTCCTGTAATTATGAGGAGAGAGCACAAACGAAGCTGTTCAACGTGTTTTATTTAATGCCTTTGAAGACAAAGATTGTACTTCGGGTCCCTTTCTGTTGCTGTAGCATCTGCGCTTCAGAGGAGAAACCATTAAAATAACGTATTGTCTAATGTTTTGTTTGTTTGTTTGTTTTTAATTTGGAGTGATCAAAGTCGTGATTTTTCTGTGTCCTTGCTGCAAAAATACGTGTTCAAAAATACATATATACAGATATACATGTACAGATTCTTTGGAATCAACAGCACAGGAACATCCCTGGGGTTCAGCCCCTTTGCCATCTCCTCCAGCACAATGCTTTGGGCTGCTGGAATGAGTCTTTCCTTGGATACTTTTCCAGATGAAGGGTTGAAATACTGATTAAAATACTGCAACATTCTCTCTGTTGCAAGATCTCCTATTGGAATTTCTCATGTTATAAAAGAATCACACAGCTGTCTGTAGTAAAATTTGTTCCATCCCAATTATTTCCAACCAAAACACTTAATTAGGTGAAAACACAAAAATTACAAGTTAAAAACGAGCGTGATGAATTGTCCCCAAACCTCTCAACTTCTACGGGGTTTTGGCAAAAACATCTTTGCTTTAGAATTCCAGCAGCGCCATGAGAGCGCGGGAGAAGGTGCAGATTCCCTTTTACTCAGATTAAAACCAGGGTTATTTACTTTAGATTAATGGTGCGAGTCACTGTCCTTCTTAGCGATTCAGGTTTGACTCGGCCGGGGTCACCCGAGGCAGCCGGGGAGCAGCGAGCCCCCGTTTATGCAATAATTAATCTCCCAAGTGACAGCCCAGCCTAACAGGCTTACACAGGGATGACGTTCTAATTTGCTAAAATATTTTTAAGCAGGATTTATTCAGCCAGCACCTCAATATACAGCTAAAAATAACGGGAGCGAGCCGCGGAGGGGGTTCTGCACAGCCGGGTTTGGGGCCATGAGGAGGTGTGCTGCGGGATTCGGGATGGCACAGAGGCCAGGGAAGCTCTGCCCTGCTCCTTCCAGGGCGGAAAAAACAAGGCACCTACTGCGGGTGAACCTTTCAGAGCCATTCGCCCTGAAAACTGAAGGGAACCAATGAGCTGCTGCGTTCCTTAAGTCTGTCCCGAGTGCTGAATTAAGCAGGACTTCGCTGCCTCACCTGTACCTGGCTGGAAACGGGACGGAATTTGGGGAAAAAGGATGACACAGGACATAACGTCCGGCTTGTCCCTGATTCAGCCCCTCTCCAGAAGTGCTTTTGGGGCCAACAACAACGATTTTCGTCTATTAAAACCTTTTAAAGCAAACAAGCTCTGCACACACCATCATCAATGTCACAAAACTTCAGTGAACAAAACAGAGTAACTTAAAAAAAACCATAAAGATAATAAAAAGGCACATGGTGCTATCTACTCTCATCTTTTCTAATAAACACCTCAATTATCAAAACTCTTGAACTGTTCTACAGAACACACTCAAACCCAGATTTCCAACTCCTTTTCCCCCAGCGTTTGACTCTGTTGTAGTGCAGACTCTGTGCGGCTCTGGCTGTACAGCACCTTCCATCCCCAAAAGACTCGCACTTAATCAGCCGCTTAAACATCCCCCAAATCGCAGGTGAAACGGAGCCAGAAAAGCAGCCCAACAATTCACAGCCCGGTTCTCCCACAGATTTACACACAAATCAACCCAGGGGGATCAGCAAGAGAGGAACCCAAGCTCCCCCAGGTGATTTGGGAGTCTCACCGTGTCTTTAAGCACATTTTAATATAAAATTCTTGTGAAACAAAATGCTGACTGTGTTTAACCTCTGCAGCTGAATAGATTAGAGGGGGCAGATGCATTATTGATTTAATCACAGCCACGAGGGTAACAGCGGCTCGTATCTCACTCCATTAGGATTTTATATTGCAATACTCGCCTGCAGTTCTCCATCTCGGGATAAAAACACATTTGGCACAAACAAAGGTCACATCCAGCGAACCTGGCGGAGTAATTACAGCCTGTGGATTCCCAAATGTTCCTCAGGGATGTTTCACTTAAGGAAAAGAGGAATTAGCTGGGAAATCCCAGAAGCAGCAAGCCCAGGGTGGCCCTTGGGGGCGATGCCTTTGGGCAGGACGGGTCCAGGATGGGAAACGAGGCAGCACCAGCTGGAAACTTTCCTTTAAACCAAATTAAAAGTGCAGACCCCAAAGGGATTCGATGCGTTTTTGAGCGTGTATTACCTTTTTTTCCACGGCCGACTGTTCACGAGTTCCCAGGCTGGTCTTTCTTGAGTCATTTTTCTTTCAACAAAATTCTTCAGCATCCACCGCCTGACTCTGGTGCTGCAACTTCTCCAGGAAAGGGGAAAAAAAAAAATCTGGAGCCTTTAAACTCATCAGTGGGAAAGGAACTGGAAGAGGAGCGCACCCATCACCGCATTGTCAGGATGGGCATCTGTAGGGGGAAATAAGGAATGAGGGAGAGGGAAAAAAACAACCCTCTTAAAATTCCCTGGGCAGTGTTAGGCCAATCCTCTCACTTAATTATGGGAGTATCAACCTAATGGTGTTAATTAATGTTTGCCCCATTTTAATCGATATCTGAAACAAAGCCGATAACGAAGGAGAAAGTTTTCCTTGCAGGGGTTTTATGATTACTGACCACTAAAATCGGGCATGGATTAGGGGTTGTTAGCAGCCCATGGGCCCCTGTTGTGGTGTGTTCAGTGTGCCAACACCCGGCAAGCCACACACCCCAGCACAGTCAATGGTGGGACACGGCTGAAGGCCGGGGCCTCAAAATCATGGTGAGGGCCCAGAAGCCCTTGCCTGAACAGGCAGATCCGTCCCCAGCCACTGGCTCACGCTCTCTCCTCTCTTCTTCCCCCTTTTACGGTTAAGATCTAGAAAGTTCTTTGTCCCCCGATATCCCACTGGCTCCCAGTTATCCTTCCCCGCCTACCCTGTACCTCACGGGTTCATTGTACGTTTCCCCGCCTATGTACAACCCCTTTGCCTCGTATTGATTGATCCCTTGCAGTTTACTCCTCCCATTTTGTAGGGGTATAAAACCCCATGTGAAGCTCTCGTTTTTCGCTCTTTGCTGCTCTTTGCTCTTTGCTCTCCCCAATGAACCCGTTCTGTTCACCCTGCAAGGAGCCCCTCCCCACCTCTTCGTCTCCCCCTGCGCCTTTACCATCGGTGGGCTGGGCGAGCCCTTTTGTGGACCTCGCCAACCCTCCCGCACCGCGAACAGCTCCAGCAGCTTCTCCCGTGCGGAGAGAAGGGCCGGACTGACCACCGGAGCTGGCCAAAAAGGTGGTCACCACAGTGCCGTGTCAGGCCCCGCCTAAGGACATCCAGGACTCCTATAACCGAGCCTTAAATTGAGAACTTGGGTTTTTTCCCACCAGGATGTGAGCAATTAATGAGAATTAGAGCCCTTTTTGTGACTGCCGACAAGATTGCCTTCAGACTGAGGAATTCAGCCGGGGAGCAGGACCTGTCCCCTCCCTGAGTGAAGAAGCAGCAAAGGGATGGTTGGTCCCTCATTAAGCTTTGCTAAGGATGGTTTGCAGGCGCTGTCTGTTAAACAAACACCTCTGAAGTGCTGCCCTTCAGAGAACGAGCATCGAACGCGATCAGGTCAGGCTCTAATCCCTGCAGGGGCTGCTCTGGGGTGGGTGACACCAACACAAACCTCTCGAGCTGGTAGCAGGGATGGATTTAGCCATAATCTCTGCAGAACCTGTTGCCCACAGTACGATACTGAGTTGCTGGGATTGTGGAGTGTAGATATTTTCTTTGAACAAAATGTCTATTTATTTTCTGTTACGTGTTATTATAATAGCCATAAATTCTACTTACAGGTACGCTTTTTAATTCTCTGAACCCCTCAGAAATTGTTTCAGTCTCTGAGTTCTGACCCCTCCCAAAGCCCACACTGCAGTTTTTATAGAATCCCAGAATGGTCTGGGTTGGAAGGGACCTTAAAGCCCATCCAGTGCCACCCCTGCCATGGGCAGGGACACCTTCCACTGTCCCAGGCTGCTCCAAGCCCCGTCCAGCCTGGCCTTGGACACTGCCAGGGATCCAGGGACAGCCACAGCTTCTCTGGGCACCCTGTGCCAGGGCCTCCCCACCCTCTGAGTAAAGATCTTCTTTCCAATATCCCATCTAAACCTTCCCTCTGTCACTTTAAAACCATTGCCCCTGTTCTTTCACTATCTGCCCACATAAAAGATCCCTCTCCCTCTTTTTTACTTTTTAAACTTTTTTTTACTTTTTTTACTTTATTATTTACTTTTATATTGCCTTTGTTGCTTAAATACAAAATATTTTAATTGTTTGTGGGTTTTTTTGCTGGTTTTGTTTGTTTTTTTTTTTTTTTACTTAATTTAGTAAAAATAAATGGTGCAAAGTTTAAGTGTCCCTTCTCCTGCAAACAGAACCTGATGTTAACCTGGAACACGAGGATAATAAACAAGGCAAACTTTTGGCTGCTTGTCCCCACAAAGTCTCCCGAGGCCAGATTTTCACCTCCCAAATNTGGGTTTTTTTGCTGGTTTTGTTTGTTTTTTTTTTTTTTTTACTTAATTTAGTAAAAATAAATGGTGCAAAGTTTAAGTGTCCCTTCTCCTGCAAACAGAACCTGATGTTAACCTGGAACACGAGGATAATAAACAAGGCAAACTTTTGGCTGCTTGTCCCCACAAAGTCTCCCGAGGCCAGATTTTCACCTCCCAAATCCAAGTGGCTCTGCAGGTGCAGACCACCTCTGCAAGGCCACCCTGCAGGAACACAGCTCACCTGGAGGACACAAATCCTGCCCGAGGGTGGATTTTATCTCTCCAGAGCACGTGCTTCTCGTTATCTCTGTTTGTGCAGCCAGGGACACATTGCTGGGCAGGACCTTGAAGTGCAGCAGGGATGTCCCAGCTGGAGGGCGGGGTGGGAGGAAGGAGAACACACTCAAACAGTGATTTTGGGGTTTTAAGTGAAGGGATATGTGTGAAAACCATTTGATGTGAAGGAAAAGTCGAATTGTGCAGCATAGAAGTGCTTTGTCTACATAAAAATAACGAATTTTAATAGCAAGAACTACGACTATAAAAAACAATAAAAGTATAAAACTGTGAAAATTTTGAGCTATGACTGTATAAAAAATTCTTTTTTGTAGTGCCAACGACATCAGGACTCATTCCCACAAACGATATTTTCCACAAAGGAAGGTTTAGTGATGCAGCATCTCACCGGGAGCCAGCAAATTGCTAAATAACCCTGACCTTGCTGCCACCAGCACCTCTGGAAAGGGAGAGCCTGGATTTCCCTTTCGAAAGCTCCCTACTCTTCACCTGGTGCTCCATTAAGTGATTAGGTTCAGATAATTTCCTAAAGTGCTTCGTTTAGCAGTCAGCTCATGGCACATTAATTAAGGCTTGTGGTCAGTTTTTCCCCTTTGAAGAGCCCGAGACAGGTGAATTAAATCCCCTGCGAAACTCAGATTTCCCTGACCTTTTCCTTCCAGCTCCCAGCCTCGTGTGCCACCAGGCCCCCGCTGACAGCAAGGAGCCAGTGACAGCTCCTGACCCCCTGACTGAGCATCTTGGGCTGGTCAAACTGCAGTGACAGCTCTTGGAGTGCTGAGGGCTTTTATGAGCTGGTGGGAATGGCAGCTTCCAGCTTTGGAAAGGGCTGGAGAGGAGCAGGAAGTCCACTGCCCATGGCAGAGTAATCACAGCCTTGGACAGAGTTCTTGCTCCCACAGCCAGAAATTCAGATTATCCAACTGCTCCCCAGCACTGCAGTGACCCTGGGAATGTGCAGGAGGCACATACGGACCCAGAACTGGCTCAGGACCCAGGACCCAGATGGCTCCTGCTGCTCTGGTCATCAAATCCCTGCTTTTTTCATTTCAGGGGTTGACAAGTCCAGGTCTGTGTGTGCTCTCCGGGCACCACTTCCTGCACCACAGCACCAGAGGATAGGGGCTGGAAAACACAACCAGCAACATCACAAAGCTCATTTTGGGATTCATTTGGGTTTGGGGTTTGTTTGTTGTTGTTTTCCTTCCTGTAAAACCTCACTTGTTTAGTTGTACTACATGGATCATTGATGAGCACCACAACGTAGTCAGGCAATATTCAAATCTCCAAGTCTGCTGCAAAATTGGGCACCAGTGGGAGGTTGGGAATGGCTTGGCCAGGGCCACTGGCTCTTGGAAACCCTCACAGCTACGGCTCAGTTTGAATCTGAGTGTCCTCTAAATACCCCATTGGAGGAGGCAAAGCAGGAGTGCTGGAAAAAAATGGAGTCTTTCCAAATAGATTTCAGTCTGTGCTTAAATTGTTGAGTTTCTCAGTCCATGAAGTGGTGGACAGGAGCAGGAAATCCACCTGGATGTGCTCTGCTGTGTCTGGAGCTGCTTTTCCAGGAAGGGCTGAGCAGATCAGGGAGCCCTGGATCTCAGTCAGAGACTGCCTTGACAGATCAGAAGTTAAAAACATCCCAAAGTGAGATTTTGCAATTCAAGGAACAGGTAAAAACCCTCAATGAATGGGAATTCTGGATTCCATAGGTTGAACTCGGTGGATTTGTGCATAGGGAGTCAAGCTGATACCTCGGAAAAATTGCTAACGGAATTCTTTGTGCAAAAACCCCAGCTCCTGTAACAGGAATTGTGCCGGCAATTTGTCCAAGGGGTCAGAGCTTGTCCCTGCTGCACTGGTACCTCTGCGTGCAAATCCTGCCCTCGTGCTAAGAGGATCCCAGGGTCCCCATCCAGGCTGGTTAATTACCCCACACTGGGAGAGGGCAGCCGGAAACTTTTGGGGAGCTGACCGTTCCTGCATTTCCTTGGTCCCAAGCACTCTTCCCCAGCCTGGGACACCGAATTAATCTGCACGAAACATCCCCTCTTGTGGTCACAATTCCATCACCCAGCTGCAGAGAGAGAACCCTAATGGAAAGCAGTTAATCCTACAGCCTTTCCCCTCCCGAGGCCTCTCCCAGACAATTCCAGCACTATCTTCATTAATGCTCTATCCCTCTGCTGGGAAATGTCTTTGTTTCCATATCAGCACTGCCACAAGGAGGGTTATCATGTCAGGATTCCCCTCCCTCCCCTCCATGGGAGGAAGCTCTAAGTAAGTGTGGCAGAGAATTCCCTTCCCTTGTTTCCTTCTTGTCCACTTTATGGCCTCCGTGAGAATTGCTGCCTGCTACACAGAAAACTGAAATATTTTGCAAAAAAAAAAAGCCAGGATCCTCACTCTAAGTCTTCGTAGTCGTTCTGTGGAATGTGTTTCTCCAGAATATCCGGCTGTAAAATCAGGCTTTGAGCTCAGAGTAATAACAAGAGCATCTCTCTGTGGTGGACTGAGGTGCTGGATGCTGTTGTGACAAAAAGGATCAGGTAAAACGAGGCGTTTGGGGTTAATTACAACCTCCCTTTTGGCCTTCAGAGCTGCAAATTAAAAATATTTAATTTTGAAGTGGTGCAGTGCCCACACTCTGGGGATGTGGCTGAGCCTCTCCTGCCTCACAGTTACAGCATTAATTGAGTTCCCTAAATTGTCCCAACGGGTGCAAAGCAGAGCTGAGTTCTGTCTCTGCCTTCTGCTCCCCAGCACTGGCTTTGTGGCACCCACAGTGTTCCCAGGACAGATTTACAGGGACACCCCCATGTGGGGCTGGGGGCTTGAATACACTTGTCCCTGCAACGTGATTTTAAATAAAACTGCTAAAAATACAGATTCATGAAAGGTAAATACTTCATGTGGGGGAAACAATAAGTCAAACGTGGCAGCTTTTTATCATTTTGAGGGAATTGGGGGATGCAAATGGGAGGGAATATATAAAATGAGTTGTAGACTCCTCAGAACATCCAGCAGCTCCCTTGTAATGTCCCCTCACTTTCACTGAAGGTTGAAATGAAATCCAGTGTTTTTTCTGATCCTTGGCTACGTGGTGGTTGATCAGAACAATTCCTCGTGTATGAACAGAATCCTCTGGATAAACTCACTTCAGACACTGAGGGCTATGAATGTGCTACAGACCAAACATTCACGTTTCACTTGGATTATTTAAATTCCCATTCAACAGGGCCTAAAAACACTTGTCTGAAAGCAAGCAAAGTGGTTAAAAATTGAATGTGTTTCTGAGAGAGTCCTGTCTAGGAACGTTTTAGTGACAGGAGAACATCCCAGTGCACAATACATCAGAAATTTAGTGAAACAGGACAGGAAGAGAGTGATAAAACACAAAAACTGCCAGTGCCCGTACATATACAAGTGTGTTTGCTTCCAAGGAATGTCTGGGTCATGCAAAAATCTGGGTGTTGCTCTGTGTTAATCATGCTTTCTTCCTCAAAAGATAACAGTACCTGGAATTTCACCCATGGGCCATTTTCTGAGTTTTCTTCCCCAAAAGACAGCAGTACCTGGAATTTCACCCATGGGCCATTTTATGAGATCCTTTCAGGTCAGACCTGCCACCCCTAAATAATCACGTTACCAGTTGTACATATATTTATGGCTTCATCTAAAATGTGTTCTCTGACCCTTCACTATTTCTCAATCCTCAGCAGCTCCAGGCGGGAGCAGGGACTGCTCAGCGCTGAAGTTCCGTCACATTCGGGAGGATGGAGCTGAAACCCGCCCCAGGTAAGGGGCTGCCGTGCCTTTAATCTGAATTGGGATCTGGGCTCTCTTGAAGCTCTTCAGCTCTTTGTCCATATTGAAATTCACACTTATTTTATTTCATTATGATGATTTCCCTTTCCGAGGAGATTGCTCCAGACCAGGAGTGGAAAGAGCGGCAGCAAAGCTGTGTTAGCACAGGCAGAGAAGAGGGCATCTCAATTCCGAGCTGCTTTTAGCCAGAGGTTTCCCATCTTCCTTTCCTTGCCCAATCTCCTCATTAACATATTCATTAACCGCGAGGTGCTGGCTGTGCTGACTGCGGTGCTCCCATGCTGGGCAGGAAGCCGTGGAGCTGCAGTTCAGCTGAGCTTGGATTAGATTATAAATTAAAACTTCGGGCCACTCCTTGAAAAATTCATGGGGTGGGGGTGAACCTGAGTTAATTTGCTGTTGTTTTGTCTTGTGGCTGTGCCCGAGATCCCGTTGCTCCGGAACTGAGGTGCAGAATGAGGGACCGCTCTTTTTCCAATAAAACTGCAGCCTAAATTCCAGGCAGGGACATCCTGCTGGTGTCCTCCACGGCAGATCAGGGAGTGGGAGGTGATTTCGGGAGGATGAGGTAGGAAAATGGGATTCACAAGCCACGGGGAGCCACAGCTGCCGAGCCCCAGGCAGTGCTGTGTGCCCAGAATTCCTTCCACTGGGTCTTGTGTTCTGTTTGTTCACTCTTTGGAAGGGTGAAGAGTTCCTGAAACTTTTGCTCCTCGGGGCAAACACTGGAGAAGAAACCAAAATAATGGAGCAGAATAGGCACAGCTTCCCAAATCTCACTAATTCCTTTGATTTGGGATAGCATGAAGGCAATGAAATTATGTTAGTGGCCACTCCGAGCACGTGGGATTATGCATTTCCTCTTAAACACGGGAGAAGGGAGATGTTGTGGTGTCTCAGAGCTGGGATAATTTTTCCCAGGGATATAAAATGAAGTGTAGCACAGCAGCAAACCCACCCCTGCTCCAGGGTGTTATCCCACCCGGAGACCACCACATCCCTCTGGAAGAACTCCCAGGCTCAGCCTTGCCCTTGAGATGAAGGGTTCAGCCTCTCTGCAGGACATGGCCTGGCAAAATTAATCCGTGTGTTTGATGAGATGATTCATTTGCTGGTTTGTGGACAAATGAATGCAGTGGCTTTATGAGGAATCATAACCTAATTAATCCCGTTTAAAATAGAACAGGGCAATTTGAGATCACACTCGTTGCCCGTGTAAGCACTGCCCACAATTAACAAGGCATTCTTCACAGTTGTGGAGAAATGGGGAGATATCCAGGCAACCATGGTGCTCGGTAACTTCCATCTCTCCACTGATCCTGAGTTAGTGCCCTTTGGAGAACCGCTGGAGAAATTCAAATTAGGAAATAATCAAGAGCCTGGGTAATGTGTACATATGGTAATATGGAATGTGTTACACAATTAAGTCAATGTTAGCTCAAGGAAAACCTTTGGAAATCATTCACTGCTCGCGCAGTGCCAGACTGTGGGACCACACAGCCCCACGTCCAGCCCTGGACCTTCATGGCACAACATTCACTTGAACTCACACGACTTCCTGCTCGACATGAAGGGGGAAACTTCATTTTTCTTCACCTAATTTTTTAAATATTTTATTAACCCAAATCAGGTATAAATCCCCAGCTCTCAGGTGAATACCTGCATAAAAGCTGGATGCAACCCTGGCAGCACGTGGAGGGAGCCCAGGACCCTGCTGCAGGTCCTCAGTGTCCCCCCGGGTGGGGAGAGGTGGCAGAGGGACACCAGGGATGGGCTGGGCATTCCTCAGGTGTGCATCTGCCTCTCTGACAGTCTGAGAGTGGAAAATGCAGATTTTGGGGCAGAAAAAGCAGTTTTCCAGCAAGGATGAGAACAAAGTCTGAGTGAGACAGTGCCATAGTACAGTGACCTTCCCCTGGGCCAAAGGCAAATGCTCCATCGCATCTTCAAATTTTCCTGACTGATTTGAAAAATAAGTTTAATTCCAGAGCTGTGCTTTTATTTTATTTTTTTTCCCCCTTCTCTTTCAGCTGCAGAGATTTTGTGATTTGTACTAACCTTGAAGATACAAAACAAAATATGTGCTAATGATATTCCTCACTCCCAGCTGGTGCTGGCAACTCTTTTACTGCTCCACAGGACAAGTGCAAGTACAAATGCAAATACCAGAACCTTGTTGAGAGCAGAGTGTCCCACATTTCAGTGGAACCATTCGAACTACAAGACATGTAATAAAACAGTTTCTGCTCTGAATGAATAATTGAGCTGCTTCTGTGGGGAGGCCTCTAAAGAACCATGTGGCAGAATGTTTTTTGAGGCACTTATGAAAGCTATCCCACCTGGAAACCATCCCACACACAGAGCCCACGCTGCTCTTCCTCTCAGCTTGCTTTAATTGCTCCTTCCATGGCTGTACCTCAGCTGAATGGGGAGGAAATGCAGCAGGAGACACGAAAAGCCGTAATTATTTTTAAGGTAGAGCAAGATCCCGAAATCAGAAAACTCCACGGAAGTCACTGGGCAGATTTTTTTTGTTTGAGAATCCCTTCCGTATTGCAAAATTCCTTCCCAGGACATCAAAAAGAATCTAAGAACACTTTAATGCTTGGACCCTGAATGAAATGATGGAGCTCTTTACGAGCTCGCTGCCACATGCCTCACCTCACAGGTGCTGTGGGCTCTTGCAGAGGGGCCACACTGCTGGACACCCAGCCCAAATTTAGGCAGGAAATATCCCTTGACCATCTGCTCCAAGCCACAGAGACCACAGCAGAGAAGAGTTTTTACATCCAGAAAACCTTTTTAAATTAAAACCAAAATTTCAAAATCAGTCTTTCTCCTTGGGATGTAATACAGAACAAACCCCCCAGCAGCAAACCCAATTAATACTACTAATGCTAATAAAAATAATCCTAATAATCATGGTGATTTTGAGAGTATTTGGGACATATCAACATTTCCCAGTGGGAGAGGTTCATCAGGAAAATCCAACCAGCTGGAAGTTCACCACCCTGGCAGGGGCTGAAGAGCCCTCAGTGGTGCATTAGGCAGCCTGACTACCACCGAGTGTAATTCCCATTCCAGGGTGGAAACTGGGAGTAAGGAACAGGCTCCCTAACTCTGGGCATTATTCATGCCAAAGTTAGAGGGAAGAAATAAAAGCCTCCAAAGGTTTTCTTTGCTGAAATACAGGCACTTAGGTGGAGAGGGATATTTCACTGTATCCTTGGGGGATCTGTTTGCTTCCAGGGAAACTGGAGCAATCAAGTCAGGAGGACAAATTCCACCATTTTTCTGGATAATATTCCCTTGAATAAGCCCTGCCTACAGCATGCAGTGCTGCTTTTTAATTCCAGCAATGCAGATGTTTACTTTGCACGGGACAAAATGATGTCAGTGCCAGACTTCTGTTCTCAGGGAGCTCCAGATGAGTGTACACAACGTGCTCTGGGTTCCCACATTTCCTGGAGTTCATCCGTTGCTTTATTACTCAATGCCTGATTAGCAGTCCTCGTGCTTAATTGCCCTCTACCTTGTATGACTTGTGAACTCTCTGGTTAACACCACGTCTCCCTTCTCAAAGTGACACAATGGTGTGATCTGACGTCTGTGTTTACTTCATTATTATTTCTTTTTTATTTGTGGAGAAAAGGCTGCAGAGACCAGACCTGAAATTTTCTTTTTTTTCTGCTAAGGCAAGCAGTGCAGAACAGAGCATAAAGAAGAGCCAGGATATATAAAGAATCAGGATATAACATTGATGTGTTGCAGGGAATCTTCTTCTATTGTAGCACACGCAAAGTTTCGAGAGATTTCGGTGCTGGAAACTGAAAATATTCAGTTTTAGGAAGGAAACAGTTTCATTCTGGGTTGCAAAAGTTTTGCAGCAGCTATTTGAAACAGAAAAAGGATTCTACTAATGCTCAGGAATTCAGCCCATCCATTAGAGGTTTTCCTGAAGTCTATTGCTGATTTTTGATGTTTTGTTTTCTTTTTTGTTTGCTCTTTTGGAATAAGCAAAGCTTGAGGTCATTTGCAGCCAAGTGCACCTGGATTTTTTTCCATCCACCCAGACCTGTTTTACCTCTTTGGATTCTCTGCAGCCTGTGCTGTGATTCCATTTGTTAGGGAGCACCAATTTAATTCCCAGCAGCAGCAGCAGCAGACTTTGCAGGTAGATCCTTCAGTGAGGCCTCATGCTGAGTATGGTGCTTCTCGATGTGAATAATGACACCAGGATTTCGGCTGCACTGGTACAGAAATCAGCCATTCTGCTGACCCTGGAGCAGGTTAATAATTCAATTACACAAGAGAAAAGTAGATCTGTAGCTGCAGAAACATGTTCTGCAAAGTCTACATTAAAAATAAACAACAAACAACTCAATAAAAGCGAAACGACAGAAAAATACAAACCCTGACACAGCAGCACGAGAACAGCCTCCCTGTTAACAAGGCTTTTGTGCAGGATCCTTTCCTCCAGCACTGACACAAAAACAATAAAGATCTCATGGCTGGTTAATAATTCTGCCTTTAGGGGAGTGAAGACAAAATTACCCAGACATGAACAAGCCTCGTGGCAAGTTCCTTTCAGGCTTGTGGACTCCTCAGATGGAAGTGGCTTTTGCCCTCAAATATTTTCTGAAGTATTTACATACGGGGTTGTCAGATCAGCTCTGTGCCCCATCTTTTAGAGGCAAACAGAGTCTACCAGACACTGCCCCCAGCACCAAAGCTGTGCACAGGATGCTCAGGGCCCCTCTGCTCCTGCATCCATCTCCTGCACCCTTCTTTTTATTTATTTACCCACCTCCTCAGCACTTTTAGTGGCACTGCTGTAACACATCTGTTCGTTGCCACTGCTCCTCTCTGTGTCTGAAAGTGGGTGCAGGATCTGTGCCCTCATCAGAGGAGAGGAAATGTATCAGGTGATTAAATATCTCCCAAGCTGGCTGGAGGAAAACCACACAACTTTCCCAAAGCTCCCACCCGATGATGCTCCCAGGTTTATTCTGCGAGTGAAAAGAGCCACGACACAAAGGCTGGGGTGGGGGGGGAGTTTGGGCGCTGGAGATTTATAACACCTGTGGAAATGGTTCCTTTGTTTCACTAATGAACTCATTAGTGAAACAAATCCGTCACCAGAGCTGGCCGGAGAGGTTTTTCCAAAGCTTTGTGACTTTTTCCAAAGCTTTGTGTCATCCTCCCCAGAGCAGCTGCCCAAAAACTGCCCTCACTGCCCCCGCTATTTTCTCACACAAAGAACATCATGAAGATCATGTCTTCTGAGGAGAGAGGTCTATTTCCACGCTACACCCCCTAAAGTACCAAATCATGGACGTTAATGTGTGGTGTGAAGGTGATTTATGCTCTGGCTATGTTGTCACTCGGGGCCTGCAAAGACATTTGGGAATTTACCTTTTCCCAGCTTTCCCTTTTACTGATGTATTTCTGGGTAACAATGTGATAAATTAACGGCAAAGCAAGATACTTTGTTTTCCTGTCACGAGGTGCATAAATAAAGAAGCCTTTGATCTTGCCCCTCTGGAGCAAATAAACTTCAATTTTGTGAAGCTCATGGATGAAATTTGAAGTTTTCAGAGAAAACAGCAGAAAGAAACTGAAGCATTTGTGCTTTTGCAGAAGCTGATCTGATCTTGGGCAAAGGACGAAACAGAAGAAAGTGGTTTGGGATGGTCAGGAAGTGAAGAAAAGGAAGGACCAATTCCCTGCTCCGTGGACTCCGAAACCCCTGTGCAGACTTGTTTGTGCTGCTCAGTCCCTTGGTACATGCACAGTCCATAATATCCATTTAATGTGGTACTGTGAAGGAAATGACAGATTTAGGAGGTGCTGAGACGTTTAGGTAACAGGACCACAGGAGCATCTATCTTACATAAAAGAGAAATACAGCCCGTCCCTGCTGGCATTTTGCTTCTGTGTGGGTGGATATGAAGAGCAAAAACATATCTTGGGAAAAAAAAAAAATAAAAATCCCTGCCCTCACTCCTTGGAGCTGTTCCTTAGCTGTGCACAGCTCCTCTCCCTACCTAGTGGTGGGGTGGGTCCAGCACCAGTCCCAAAAGCTGCTGCCTCAGATCCTACAGCGAGGTGTCTTCCTCACTCAAGCCCTAGGTATCAGTTTTGGAAAGTGTCCGAGTGTTTTCTCCAGCCTGGAGCTTGATTTCAGTATGGAGATGTTTTCCCAGGAGCCCATGAATGTTCAGCATTGGTGGGAAGAACTTTGGGTCTGTTATGGATGCCCCTGAGCTCTTGGGGTTGCAGGAGCCCTGGGAGCCCTGGCAACAACTTCCATCATCCCAGGGTGCTCCAATCCCATCCAGCCTGGCCTTGGGCCCTCCCAGGGATGGGGCAGCCACAGCTTCTCTGGGCGCCCTGTGCCGGGTCTCACCACCCTCCTGGTCAAACACTTGTCCCTTATAGCTGATCTAAATCAACCCTTTTTTAGTTTAAAACCATTAACCCCTGGCCTATTGCAACAGGCCCTGCTAAAACGTTTGTCCTCCCACCAACTGCTGCTTAAAGAAAGCCCCTGATTCCAAAGAGGTGCTTTCACAGCATCTTTTGGGATGGAAAAGACCTTTAAGGCCGCCTGTAAGCACCTCTTTGCTGCAGCCCAGGAGGAGCTGTCGCGGGGCCTGGAGTTCAGACTCTGCTCGTGCACTGAGATTTCTCCGTGGATCTGCTGAGCCTGGGATTTTCAGGGATTTTCCTGCTCGGCAGTCAGGTGCAGGATCTTCTGAGCTGCAAGCAGATGCACTTGTGTTATTCCTGCCTAAAAGATGCGCTGAATGCGGAATTCAGGTGCTCTTTTCTTCTGGCACAGGAAGAATTCTGTGGTGGCGTTGTGCTGCGGCCCTTGGGGACGTGGCTTAGCGGTGGCCTTGGCACTGCTGGGTTAATGGTTGGACTTGATGATCTTAGAGGGCTTTTCCAACCTTAAACGTTCCACGATTCCAGGGAGATCAGTGGTTCTGCAGTCTCTCATCCAAGGCAGAGAAGGCAGGAATGACAGAATCTGCCATTTAGCACCCACCTTTTGTACCTGATCTTGTCCTTCCTGTGTCCATGAGTCACCTGCCTCCCCCCAGGTGTAATCAAAGTCCTTTCCTTTCCTCCAGCTGATTTCTTTGATAAAAATGCCCACACTTCTGCCTGTCCAATGCTAAAAGGGTCTTATTAGGATCACTCATTAAAAAAAAAAATCTATATAAAACCTACAAATAATTGAAATCCTATTTCCAGCTTTCTGGATGCATAAATGTCCTGCTCAGCAATCCAAACCACAGCCAGGAAAACTTCTGATCCTGAAGGACAGCAAAGAAAGGAGAGAAAGGAGCACATGTTCTTCTCTCTTGCCTTGGTCCAGTGGGAAATATCAGGAGATGACACCAGAGGTCTTTGCAGTGTTAAATAAATGGGAGTAAAGCACTTTGACCCAAGGAAACAGTGGGAATGACATTGAAATTGTTGGAGAGGAGACATTCTCTGGGCTCTTGAGATGGTGCCCAGTGAGATTTTTCCTTAAGCATCCTACCTAAGGTGGAAGTATTAGAAGATTTAAAAAATATATCTATAGTTTCAGCTAAGGAATTACCCATCTGAACTCCAGCTGGGTCATAGTTCTTGCGAGGTACTGGAAGTTGCATCCTGGAAAATTATGTTTTCCTTCTTTCTTTTTTTTTTTTTCTGTTCCATGAAGTGGAGTGAGAATGAATTCTAAACCTGGTTTTAAATGGTGCCTGAGATTGAGTACAGTATCTGTGTGCCAAGCCAGTGTCTCCCTGCTGAAAATCAGCCTTCCTGATTAATATGCATTTATTCATTGCCTTATTTATTTATTTATTGCAGGGGTAACTTTCTGGAAGCTCCAGGAAAATATTGCAGCAAATATTGCTTTACTCCCTACCTGGGCTGATGCAAAAAGAGAGATTGGAAGGTAAATTCCATGCATTATTTATTATCCTGGGGTTAACTTAACAAAGAAAGGGATAAAGATATTTACATTTGCTAATTTGATACTGAAGCTGAGCTGATCACTGGGGTTCTAAATTTGCCCAAGCTCTTATTTTTGTGTTTCTGTGGAGTTGTCACTGCCATTCCCTCATTCCTCTGCCCTCTGCAGAGATCCCTCAGGAAGATTTGTCAGAGCTGGATTAGATCCTGGGAGCAGGGAGGTTATCCCAGCAATGCCTGAAGGACAATTAGTGACTGTAGACACAAATTATTGACACAGTTTGGGCTGGAGACCTTCCTTGTCCAGAACAAATTTTGGGGTCTCTGTGGACTGCCAGGGTCTCTTTGTGGGCTAAGAAGGATGCAAAACCGCTGGCCTGAATTATTCAGAAGATTGAATATTGTATAATAAAGCTTTTGGAAGGTATTTCTCCAGACTGAGGAGAGAATAGTACATCTTTTGTGCTGGCTGAACTATTTTGGTACAAATAAATTCTCTGGAATATTAGGATGGTTCTTGCTGTTCGGCACTCATTTATACACTCACGGCTTCCTCTGGGCAGGGATTGCTCTTGCCTCAGCTCTCCATATTTCCACCTACAAATTTCTCTCAAATTCGTCATCTCCAAACCTTTTATTTTTCACCTGGCTGTAGCTCAGTTGAATTATGATGTTTTGCTTTCTTAACTGACATTTTCCATCCAGCCCTCTGCAGAGCACTTCTGCATGATTTTCCTGACCATTTGAAATATTTCTACTTGTGCAGAGCCTTGATCTGGCCCAAATTTTGACGTGGATTTGTCTAAATCATCTACAATGATGGCTTTAGGAAAGAGGAACACAGGAGATCTGGGTTTACCCAAATAAAGGCACTCACCAGGGTGATGCTGCTGCTTCAGGAGATGCTCCACACTGGGGAGAAAGGAAAGAGTGGTGAGGAGAGGCCTCTGTTCTGCCACAAAGATCTCTCTGCTTTTACCTGAAAGGCCTGGAAAACAGCTTTTCCCTGTCTTCTCCCAAACTGCAGGGGTTCCCCCCTGACCTGCACAGCCTCTGCTGAGTATTGAGCTTTTGGATATTTATTTAAGCTACTGCAGTAACTTTCATCCTTTCTTGCTTGTCACAGTAGATAGACGTTAAAAGAGGGAGATACTGCTATGGAAAAAATGATAATCTTAAAAAATTATGGTTAATAACGTGCCCTGAATTGTGCTGAGGGAGCCATGGGCTTTGGAGGAGACCTGACAGTGAACGGTGACTTGGTCACCACCACAAGTCTGGGTGAAGCCTCCGTCCTCAGAGGGTGCTGCTGGACTCACCTTTAAATGCAAATCAGATCTGTTTCTCAAATCACCTGGGAACTCTATCAGGCTCCCTGGCTACATCAAAGGCAAAGGCAAACCTTTATCTGCAGTGCTGCTGAACATCATCTGAGAAACTTCAGCGGCAAATATGCAAAAATATCACTTTATGCTCTCGGGTTGTTTCAAAAAAGTTGAAATTTCTCCTTGCTGCAGTGCATTTGTTTTCTGTTGTGGGTTAACTTTTCCCCAGCTAATTCACACGAGGAGCTCTGGAAAGTGGAGCTCTCCCTGTCACTCGGTTTTGCAAACCGGTTCTGCTCAGACCAGTGGGGCTGTTCTCACTCTGTGACCCCACACGAGGATGGAAAAGGAATGAGAATTAGCCCCTCTCACACCGCATCACATTTCCAACCGAAGAGAAGAATTGGAGATACAGCCTGAGAAAAGATTTTGTAGCTTATTTTCAAAGTATTAAAAAAAAAAGCCCCCAAACTCCTTCAACATGATGTGAAAATTTATCTAAGCTTTTGGCAGACTTAAAAATCATAATTAAGATTTCTCTCGGAGTTGAACAAAATGTTCCTTTCAAATCCAAAATTAAACATCCTTTTCTACTTGAAAACTTGCTTAAACATCTACAAGTGAGATGAAAATATATTTAGGAAGTAAACATTGAATTAAAAAACATGTTGCTTTTATGGCAGGAAGTATGGGCATACCTGGGGTTTGAGGTTTACTGTTTGGGGCATTTTTTCCCCACAGTTTCTTTTGACTGAATCAACCTGGCAAAAATGAGTAGTTTAATAAAAGTTTCAGAATCTGAGATTTTCTGCAATGGCCCATAAGAAAGGTTACACTGATCTTTGATGCTCAGGGTAGAGAAGTTAACACAAAAACTGGTTTTTGAGAATGCTCTTAAAAATATAAAATGGTCGCTAAAGCCTTCTCAGTGTGGAAGATCTGCACTGAGTGTTCACGAGTGGTATCCCAAATTTCCAGTGAAAAGGGATCTATTTTCGTGTCCTACCTCTTGCAGCGATAAATCCTAAACCTCCGGATGTCCCCAAAACCCCCATGAGCTGCTGGTCATCACGGGGTGTTGGGAGCAAGGAAACCCCTGGCAGGAGATGAAGCCACCTGAATTTCTGAGGCAGGAGCCCAGGACTGGAAGGGAAGGTTGCAGCACTCGTGGTTTTCATTGGAACTGAGGCGTTCTGAAGAGATCCTGAAGCCGGGGAAATCCGCAGTTGTGGGTGGCAGGTTTAGGGGCATTAGGAACAGGCAGCGCAGCACAGTGGGATTACAAAGGAAAGTGCAGGCTGCACCAGAAATTCGTTTGAAATTTAAAAAAAAAAAAAAAACCCAACCCAACCCAAACCTGTCCCTTTTCCAGGAGCTTGGAAAAGCCACTTTTGCCTGCAAGAAAATACCTGCCAAGTGACATCATTGATCGTGTGGATGCCGAGCTGCCTGGCGCAGTTAAGCCCTGGGAATTTGAACAGTTAACAGCTGCGCTAATTAGAGAGCCCAGTATTATTGGGATAACTGATAACCAGGGCTAAGCAAGGTTATTTTGCGAGTAATAGATTTGACTTTGCAAAGAACAGTGGATATTTGCAGAGCTAATGAAAACCGCGCTTCCCAAATTAAAGTGCGAGCAAGCAGGGAAGGAACTGGAGTGCACCTAATTAAAAATGCATGCCGAGGCAGGGAGGCAGAGTCCAAGGGTAAACAAATGGCAGAGCCCAGATTTGTTTGCAACGAACGCAGGAGGAGGGATGAGGTGACTCGGGGTGCCCAGCCCCGGGGAGGCAGGGGTGGAATCCCCGGCTGCAGCCTGAGGATGCTGTGGTGGAATCGCCGTCCCTGGGAGCTCTGGAACCACGAGCAGATGCGGCACTGCGCAGCCTGGGGTAGTGGGAACGGGGGGATAGGGTGGGAAGTTAGGCTTGGTGATCTTGGAGGGCTTTTCCAGCCCCGGTGATTCCATGATTTGGCAGCGTTGTCTCCGCCCTGAGCGCACAGCCTTGGGGCTCCGGGGCTGGCTGACCCCAAACACAGCACCAGGTCATTGTGCAGCTCACAGAGCTGCTCCTTAAAGACTCTGCCTTTTCGCATGCAAATGAGCTTTGATTTTAGCTCATTAGCATTTCTTGTCTCAGCCCTAGGTTGAGTTATTCTTAGACTCCTTTCTCTTGGAGGAATTATGACTTATTTATCTGGCAGAGTGACGACCATCTCCCACCTCATCTTCGTAATCCAACCTAACCTTCACAGTTCTCCTCAGCTTTGTTTGACAAGGAATATGTCACAGGCACAGCTGTGTGGCATCTGCCTTTCCCAGTCTGGGGTTTGGGTGAACTCCCCTTTGCTTTGGTGCTCTGGCTTGGTGCAGCAGGATCACAACTCTGGGAAAGATTCCCAAGGATTTGGCTGCTCCAGCTGCTCAATCTCGAGGTCAGGGTGGTGTTTCTGGTCCCCTCGTGTCAGAGTTCAAAGCAAAATTCTCCTTTAATCTTCCTGAGGTTTCATTATTTTTAATTATTATTTTTACTATTATTATTACTATTATTATTAATAATTATTATTATTGTCTTAAGTTATCCCTCCCCCTCTCTCCAAAAGGATATTTACTGGGAATCATACATGAGGAGGATATATAGGATAAGGCACGACATAAATCTTCAGTATGACATAAATTGATTGGAAAGCGAATCCAGCAACTGTGTGGAGTAAAGGTTTGCTGAGCACTTGCTGGTATTTCTGGTTTAGTTATGGAAACAACTTTGGCGTGATGATAGGGATTAGGAATTTGCAAAAGCAAAGCTGTTCCCTTTGGATATGGAAAAAGCAGGGGCATTATATCCAATAATGAATGGCTGAGAGATGTTCTCAGCACCTCAGATTGTGCAAGTGAGGGACCATTGAACATTATCCACTTTAACCCAAGTGGATAAAAAGGAGCTGTTTTCATGCAGTGCCTGGTTAGTGAGACAAATTAACTGATGCAAAAAATGGAGATGGATTCTACAAGCTGGTCATTGCTAGGGATAGCAGAAGCAGCCAGTGTCTAATGATACCATTTTATCTCTTTGTGCTTTAATAGAAAGGCTTGCACATATTTAGAGCATATTTAGCTCAAAAATTTTAAAAGAGACGCGAAGCCCCGTGCATCTGGGTTTAGAGCCACCTCGTTAACGATTGTGAATGAAGATGGAGTGCCTAACAGCCCAAATTGGCGTGTTCCAGACATCTACTTCTTTCCAAAGCATCCAGTGCCAGCTCCTTGTCAAAGAGCAAATGTGGAAGTAAAAGCCAATGGATGTGAAGGAAATGAATTCCTGTATCTACACAGGGAAAGAGCTGGCGACGTCCCCACAGCAAACTCATGGCCCGTAGCACAGGGCATTTGTCAGGTGTGGAAAACACCAACAGAAATGGCCTCGTAATACCCTGACATTATTGCAGCAGTTCCTGGCTGCAAAAAAGTTTCCACATTTCAAGGAAAACTCAGACCTGTTCCGTTCAAGCCACGGGGGGCAATTTATCTTTTTAAGAGGTTCATCCCCGCGCACGGGGGAAGTTGAGATGAAGGTCAAGGGCTGTCCAGAGAGGGGCTTCCAGCTCTGAGTGCCACCTTCCCATCCTCATCAATTGGAATTGGATCAGCTCCCATCCTGCTCCTTACCTGAGCACGTCGCTTTTTACTGGGTCTGGACTGAAACCCTTGATGTTGCTGCACTGAAATGGCTGTAAAATCATTAAGCTTCTCTTGTTTTCCTCAACCTAAAGTAATTTAAATCACAAGGCTCCTGGAGAGTGTTAGGGGGACTGGAATTCCCAGATGTGATTGTGATTTAATGCAAAATGAAGTCTTATCATATTAAGCATAATTTTTATCGTATCAGTGACTTACTTAACAGATTAGTAAATGTTGTTTTTCTAAAATCACAAGACAGCTCCTGAGATGTAATTGGATTATGGCAGTTCATTTTCTCCATCAGCTTTGCAACACTGCAGAAAGCAAGGATTTGCCATTAGAATATGGAAATCACTCAAATTTCTCTTGTAATTAGACTTAGCCTGCCTTTGCTGTTGGCACATAAATATTGGGTTCTGTCTTCGTACCGAAATCCCTGTTCCCTTTTAGATATACACAGAATAAAACCCATGAGAACTAAGGAAAGTTAGAAAGGGATGAATTTTTAAACTCTATAACAGAAGAGTTCACAGTTCATTAAATATTTTCAGGAGCATTTCAGAATGGTTTCAGGGATTGTCTTTATAGAGAGTGGAAATGTTAAGAAACACTAGAAATGTTAAGATCTTTGGGATTGTTACTTCTTATATATATATATATGTATTTTTATTTTTATTTTTACTAAACTCAATTAAATCTCACCAAGTTTTGATGTTTGGAGACTTCAGACCAATTTCTGCTTCTTTCCCTTTTCAAAGCCACTGGGCCATGAATTTCTTGGCCACTGGAAAGGTGACTGTGGTTCATAGAGTGAAAATAAGGGCTGAATATTGTGTATACACTCAAGATCAAGTCTGAAACAGTGTAAATCCATCTCTATAGAGCTGCTTTAAAGTTACATTAAAGTTGCAGCTGCTCCTTGTAGTGAAAATGCTTTTTCCATACCCTGATCTGAAGTTTTTAGGGTCACCCTTGCAAGGAGCTTTGCTGGTACTTAAAGATTGATCCAGTCCCATAAAATCAGGATGAAGACTGTTCCCCTCTCTCCCCACTCCAACACAGCTCATAAAATTCACCCTTTATTGACCAAGTGGATGTTATGTGACAAATCTGAGCACCTGGAATATGTGGGGTTTATTACTGCTCTGCTGGCAGCAATAGGAACGTTATTCCTGCAAAATCTCCTGGATGGAATTACAGTATATCCAGCAATATCGAGCGCTGTGAATTCATGTGCATGGAAATCTCCAAGAGCTCCACTTGTGCAGCACAAAATTTAGACATCCGAGCCACATTTTAATTTTCGTATCCTTTACTCTCTCCTACTAATAGCAATATTTGGAATAATTAGTTACAATTCAGCCTGAAGGTCTCAATTTCCATTTAACTGGCAAACTTTTACAAGCAGCACGCATTAGCAGTTTGAAATGTCACAGCAAAGTTTAATCAGGCAAGACAATGCATGAAAATGCTTAAAAAATATTTCTAATTGGCAACGCAATTATTTAATTTATTGCCTAAACTGTGGTGCCGGGTACTTTGTCTCAGGCTTTACATGGAGACTTTCCAGAATGGAAACTGTAAATCCAAGGCCAGGTTGGATGGGGTTTGGAGCAACCTGGGGTGGTGGAAGGTGTCCCTGCCTGGGGGTGGAATGAGAGGGGCTTTAAGGTCCCTTAAAACCCAAACCATTCTGAGATTCTGTGACCAGCAAGACAATATCCTCAAGGCAACTCCTTCATTATGGAGCACTTCCTTAAGCCAGAGCTAACCCCACTAGTGCAGATAATGGGGTGTGAAGGGCTGAAAATGAGGGTGTTGCGTGTTTTGGGACAGGGTTTAAACCCAGAGGTCCTGCTTTGGCTAAGCAGGTGCACTTTGCCGCAGCTCCAAGGGCAGAGCACATCCCACTCCTTTGTGAGTGGCTGGTGCCTGACAATTCCCACAGCAGCCAGACCGCAGGACACCATCCCAAAGGCCCCAGCCTCGGTGTAACAACTTCCCAAACACGTTTTCTCCGAATCTGTTCCCCATTCCGTGGTAAATGCCAGGCAGTGCTCGCTCCCTGCAGTGGGACCGTTCCCTGCCTCCCTGGGCAGCTGAATCCTGCTGCAGCTCTGTCTGCACCTCGGGAATTTTCCGTGCATTTAGGTAGCCATCTGGATACAGAGATAGATGAGGAAGTTGGGAATTCTCACAGGTCCTCAGATGAGCTGTGTCTGCACGTTTTTTAAAGGCACCTCCCCAGGGACCAGCAGCTGCTGTGTGTGTCCCTCTCGCTGCACTCGCCGTCAGTGGAGGGAGGCAGGCCTCGAACTGAGGAGAATAATTAAGTGAAATAATCTTTCTTTACTGTGCCTTTCAATTCCCCACTCCCTGCTCCAGCTTTACTCTTCCCCAGAGAGCTGCTTTTTACTGCTAACACTACTTTGGCCAGAAGGCTCCATAAATCACCTGCAGAAGAACCGAGGTATCACCTGTAGCTCTTCCCAGCCGTACCCCGTGCCACAGTTCCTTAACACATCACTCCACAGTGATGGCTCAGGTGCAAATTAGAGAGCAGAATGCAAACAATAAAGCAGTTTATAAGCTCATCCTATGGCCTCTTTGAAAGCCAGGGTTAAAAATCAACCGGGGTCCAAGCAGAAGGGAAATATCTTGTTTCTGGTGCTGCCACTCTCAAGGAATATGAAGAACATGAGAACAGCCCCAGCTGGCCAGGCTAAGGATATATTTAGCAAGGTTCTGCTCTGTGGCACCGATGATTATGGAAGGATTTAATAACCTGACAGGTAAAGAATAATCCTTCCTCCTCTTGGAAATCATCCCTGGCAAATTTTGTCCATTTGGAGCTGTCATAAGGAAAGCATCCAGACTCTGACCCAGGAGAGTGAAGTTGATCCGTGCTGCTCCCACCTTTTCCTCTCTTCTCCCTGCACTCACTTCTGTGGCTCTGCCTGGAGAAAGGTGATAACAACACTTCCTCTATTCCATGTGGGGTTTTTATACTTCCAAATCCAACTCTCAGGATGCAGAAGGTGCAGGTGAATAGAGAGCACCTCATGCAAATACTTGAGCATCATGGCAGGATGCTGCTCTTGTAACAGCAAGGTAAAATAATAGCAATAATAATAATAATAATAAAATTTTTAATAAGAATACCTCTTTAAAGATAAAAAATAATCAGTACCGTTTTGAAAAACCTGCTTTTCCTCCCTTGTCATCACTCTTCCCTTTCCCTGCTCCCTCACTCTTCTCCTCCCTGCCAGCCCTGCAGAACATGAAATGGATTTCCCCCCCCAGCTGGGAGCCTCTGCCGGTGGATATTGCTGCTGTGGAGTGCTCTTATTTCAAGGTGCTGGCAGGGATTGTAAGACGGAGTTGAGCAAGTGAGTGAATTCCAAACTCACAAAATTACATGCCTACAGCACATCATATGGTTAATAAAATGGAAAAATCGAAGCTGTGGTCCCACAAGTTCTCTCTTTTAAAGCTCAGACACCTTTAGTTTATGAATTAGTAAGCCTTTTTCATTTCATAGTCCGGAGGGAATCGCTGTTTGCTGCCCTGCTCCTCCCGGTCTTTCTGTGCTGTGCTCTCTTATTACTTTTATTTTAACCTTCTACTACTTTTAATTGCATTTGAGCAAGAATTCTGCCTGGGAAAATGCTCTCTTCCTCCCTGCCTGGCAGCAGCTGGCTTTGGAATAGTCGGAAGCATCATTAAAAATTGGAATTATTTTCAGCTCACCCAGTGATCATTTGTGATGTTTAAACCTTACTCTGTGTAAATAGGGGGAAGGCAAATGCAGTGCTTCTCCTGCACTTCCATGAAGAAATTCAGGGGGAATTTCCCCATGGAAAGGGTGGTCAGGCACTGGAAGGGGCTGCCCAGGGAGGTTTGGAGTCCCCATCCCTGGAGGTGTCCAAGGAAGGGCTGGACATGCTCAGTGCCCTGGGCTGGGAACAAGGTGGGGATCAGCTTGGACTTGATGGTCTGGGAGATCTGCTTCAAACTCACTGTTCTTGTAATTCCTGAATGTCCCAAATGGAATATCTAAACACAGCCATTCCTGGGGTTGCTCTGCATGCATTAAACACGCTGGGGCTCTATTAAATCAAAACCTGCTTGCAGACAAATTCTGTGGAGCAGTAAATGTTTTCCTGAGCAGAGCAGCACCAGTTGTGCCCCATCCCTCACTCCCATTCCCGAGCAAATGCCTGGATAAGGAATATCTCTGATCACTCTGATAAGAGGCTCTATCAGTACTTTCAAAATGACTGATGGCATTTAACTCCCAGGTTCTGTTTATAAATGGACTCCACTTAACTCCTCGGATAGTTGACTTTAGCACTTGTGGAAGGTTTGTGGAGCACAAACACGTTGCTGAGGCTGGGATAAAATGGTTCTCCAAGGAATACTTGCAACAACGAGTGGTTTGGCTAATGACAGCAAACATACTTTTGTGAAGGCTTTATTTACACAGCCCTCTGATTTATTCCGGAGCCGGGAAAAGGCTTCTTCCCAAACAGGCAAGCCCTGGGGGAAAGGGTATTGAACCTGCCTTTTTTTTGGGCCGCTGTTGAAGCTCATTCGTGGCCGGGAGCGTTTTAGAAGCAAACCACATGCACGGTTCTTGGCTAAGCAAATGAGGCTTAATCTCCCTGCTCTGATGTCCGGGAGCTGGGGAGCACCGCGGCGCTCAGGCAGGTAAAGGTGTTTGACACGTTCCGAGCGTCAGAGCTCGGCTTCACCTCCCTGCCTGACATTTGCTGCTTATCTCTGACAATTAGCTGTGCCCAAATCACCTTGTTTATTCCATTATCACGGAAGGAAGACAGCTCTGCACGCACAGCTCTGCCTGCAATCTTGTTTTCTGACTCCACGGCGCGATGGAATTTATTAACCCTTCACTCCTGCGGGTCTTTCACTTTCGGAAATTCCTGCTTTAAGGCTTTTTAATGGAAAGGCAGGGATTCATTTTTTTCTAGGATGTGATCGGTGATACCCCAGGGATCTGTGATTTGTATAGGATTCGTTTCTATATGCCTTGTAAAGTTGATGAATCTCCTGAGAATCTTTACAGAGACTACATAGATGGAAGATATATAATGTCTGTTATTACTACAGACTGGGGTATCCAGAAAATTGAGGTTATTAAAGGGGGACATAAGAAAAATCCTCCTAAAACTGTGCATAAAAATATAATATTTTGATTAAATTAGTGATAACAATTTTCCTAACAAACCCTGGTCATTTTTCATCTTGATTATAGTTTTTCTCTCCCTTTCACACCTGCTTTTCATGATGAATTGTGGCTGTTGCTCTGCCTGCTCAAGCTCTGCTGGAGCCACGTGCGTTTGGGATTTGCAGTGGTTCATTTTTAAAGGAGTTGTGTGAAAATGATCTTGATGTGTTTGGAGTCAAAATTAACCTTGAAAGAAAAGTCAAAACACCACAATCCACATAGCTCTGATCAGTTATAAATCATAGGATCATGGAATGCGTTGGAAGGACATTAAAGTTTATCCCATTCCTTCCACCTATCCATTTATCTTCCGCTATCCCAGGCTGCTCCAAGCCCCGTCCAACCTGGCCTGGGACACTGCCAGGGATCCAGGGGCAGCCACAGCTTCTCTGGGCACCCTGTGCCAGGGCCTCCCCACCCGCACAGGGAAGAATTCCTTCCCAATATCCCATCTATCCCTGCCCTCTGGCACTGGGAAGCCATTCCCTCTTTTCCTGTCACTCCAGTCCCTCCCCGTCTTCCCTGTTGGCTCCTTCACATCCTGTTCTGATTTTCCCTCATAAAAAGTGAATCACTCAATTCATTAACAAATTCAGCAGAATTGTGACATTCAGCGCCCCTGACCCCTCCTGGTTTCTGCATTGTTAAAATCTGTTCCGCTTTCTGTACTGGGATTATTCTCCCCCACACAGGCTGCAGTTCCACATACAGTCAAAATTTAAGGTTTTTTTTTACTCTGTTTAGGTGAAAAGACATTATTTCTGAAGCAGTTCTTGAGAGAACAGATCAGGCTTTAGCTGTTGCTCATTAACACCTGCCTGTTAAAGTGAACATTACAGACAGGAGCACAGAGGCACCACAGAGCTCTCTCTCCATATTTCCTCTAAGAAGTTTTTTTTTCAGGGTGGATGATAAGGTTTGCTTACAGTTTTATGCTTTCAGCTCCATGCTGCTGTCCCTGTAATAAATGCAGCCCTGGAGGACTCCTCTGAAGAGTAACTTCATTCCTTCACTCTTGACGAGAATGTGATGAGTCCAGCACTGAGCCATGGTGATGCTACGTGATTTTTAGCCGTAATAGTATTTAAAAATATGTATTCATTTACATTATTCAGAACTGCTAATCTTTATGGTCCTCATCCTGACGTCCTTTACGTATAATATTGTAAAATTTGGCTCAAGGAGAGATGAAAATTCACCTGATACACTCAGTGTATCACAGGCAGCAGTGGTGGAAATCCTGCTCCTCCTTCCACCCTTTCAGCTCCACAGATTTCATCCCCATGGACTCCAAATGAGAATATTATTAATATTATTAGTGCAGAGGCTGCAGTATCTTTCTGTTTGCTAATTAAACCTCTCCCATGTAGGGGGTTTCCTTAAGAAGAAGAAAACTCAGCAGAGGAGGGAGGATAGCTCACCAGGGGTCAGGCTGGCAGGCTGATGGGACAGGAAACGAGCACCAGCATTTCCAGGAATGACTCTGACTCCTTTCCCTTCGCGTGGGAGAGAAGCTCCTCTGAAATCAACAGGAATTTTTCCACCTGACACAATTTTTCTACTGCCTGACATAAGCTTTGGATCAGTCCCGGGGTAAAAAAAAGCAGAAATCCAAAGGTAAATTATGTGTGCAAAGAGATTTGTTGTGAAGTGACGTGAGATGAGGAGAGCCCAGAGACGACACCTCCGATCTGAGCCTTCCCAGAGCTCTTCAAACAGCAGCTCCTGCATTTGCATGGAAGTGGCATCTCAGGGAAGCTTCTAAAACAACACCACACCGCAACAAAGTGATTGCCACGGCCCTGACATCACTTTGAAAACACTCAGCCTAATTCTCTCAAAATTTGACAATCAATTGGAATTTGGTTGCTTGCAATCGCTGGAATGAAAGCAAAAAGGGGGAAAGTGTAACAAGGCAACGCTGGGAATAAATTGCAAATCCTCTGTTTTAATTGCTTCAGAGCTGATGAGCCTTTTGATGGCACCTGAGAGTCAGATGTCCACAGAAATACAAAGATCTCAAACTGAGTCAAATCCCCAGGAATGATGATTCCAACTGGCTGAGGCAGTAAGGGACCATCCACAGCAGCTGGATAAAGCTGGATAATCCCTCCCAACACCACGTGCTGAATTTCCATACGCTGATCTCTGCTCAGCCACTGCAAAGGCAGAAAAATGTGATTTCCATAAAGGAGAGCCTGGATGGATCAATCCCAGGGGCATTGCTGAGCACTGATTCCACACCTGGGGGTACAGAAGAGAGCTGAAGTTTTTGAAATGCACAGAAGAAATAAACGTCTAGGAAGTGAAAGAGTTTTAAATGACTTCTAAGGCTGAAGTTTTTGCTCTCAGGGTCAAAAGGCCCTTTCGCTTGCCTTGCAGAAGGATGGCAGAAATTTTAATTGCTGGCTAGAAAAAAAAAGCCGGCATGGCAAAATAATTCCTTGACTCGTTTAGATAAGTCAGGGCAAATTCTGGAGAGCTGTGTGTGAATACAGCCAGGGGGATTTAAATTAGAAATAAAACGGAAGGTTAAGGCTCCAAAGCAGATCCCCAAGTGGGAGGAAATGGTGTTGTCACTCACTCTGAGGCAAACTGCAGTGCACGGGACAGCAGAGTTTGGGGTTTGCCTCTCTGGCCTCAGCTCATTCCCACCTTAGGAACAGCCTACAGACAGACTTGATGTGAAACCCACCTCACAGTGGAATATCAGGTTAAAAACAGTGACCTGCTGGGCTGTGCCTCTGTGCCTGGGGAGCTGGAGCAGCCCAGTTAAGGCTCCTCATCAGGCTCTAACGAGAGAAACGGGATTTGCAAAATTCCTGGCTTTTCCTTAATAAATTGGACCATTAGCTGCTGAACTGAAACACAACGTGTGAAAAAGAAAACATTGCTCCCTGAATAAAGCAAACACACTCCGATTAATTTACTTTCTTTCTGAGCTGACAGCAGAGGTCAGCAAGGAAGACAACGGCAAATCCCATTTTCTCGGCTTGGTTTCAGGTTGTTTAGGGGGGTCACTGTGAACAATCACCCACCTGGGCACTGAAACGTTACCTCAAATTACCTGCAAGTCCTGGCCACTTTTTGTCCCGCTGGTTTGCTGTCACATCATGGAAACCATCGGCACTTTTTCGCCTTTGGAAATCCTTTTCCTCAGACACTGGATTGTATCTTGTTTCTTTTTCCTCCATAAGCTTTCGTTCTATTATAATTACAATAAATTACACTGTGAAGTTGGGGCTGCCCCTGGATCCCTGGCAGTGTCCAAGGCCAGGTTGGACGGGACTTGGAGCAGCCTGGGACAGTGGAAGGTGTCCCTGCCCATGGAAGAAGTTTGGAACTTCGTGAGCTTTCAGGTCCCTTCCAACTCAAACCATTCATTCTATGAAGTGGGGAAAAAAGCCACAAAAATCAAATGCCATTTATTTTAAACAGCTTCTCTAATCCATTTTTTTTTCCCTTTTCCTTTACACTCCTTATTACGTTTTTTTGTTTAAATATTGTATCCTTTGAGGAACTCATCCCTACAACACTCTCACAGCAGCAATTAAAGGGAATCACTGGCTGGCTCAGCGTTAAGTTTGCTCTCCAGCCTTAATCTCCCACCTCTTCCTTCAAAGCTTCCTGTTCTCCACACTCCATAAACCCTGAACACGAGAAATAACATTCAGACCACAGTGACATTTTTCCAGAAAAAATTAACTTTGAATGTAATATAGGGATGGGATCTTATCATCGTGGTTTTAATAGAGGCAATGAAATTAAAAAAAAAAAAAAAAAACAAACCCCCCCCAAAAAACCACCCCAAAAAACCAAAAAAACCCCAACCAACTTGATAAAAAAAACAAAACCAAGAAAACTAAACAAAACCAACCAACCAACAACAAAACAAACAAAAACCAACCAAACAAAAAAACCCCAAACCAAACCAAACAAACCCCCCCCCAAAAAAAGGAAAAAACCTCAGAAATACAGAAATTACCATGAATTTCATAATATCATTTGTGTTTGCGAAGAAAGACTTATAAAGAACAAAGACGTTGCTGGTTAGATTTTCTCCAGCGAAGAATTGCTTCATTTAGACATATTTAACATGGCCTTTTTTTCTGATTTTTTTTTTTTTTGATAAGTCAATAAAAAATACCAGGGAAAAATATTTATTTCATCATTATAAACTATGGAACTGGCTGGATTATTTTTGTCACTTCTGCAGTGCAGCTGAGAGGTCTATTTGTAGAGAAGCAGAACCCTTCTTTGATGTGGGTGCTTTTAAATAGCTTAATTGCAAGGCAGATGGTAAGAAACACCACCCAAAAAAAAAAAAAAAATAAACCCTGATGAAACCAAACCCTGCATAAAGGTGGGAAATTGCTTGAGGAATGCTCTGGTCTCACAGGGAGAAATCTTTCTATTTGTAGCTGGTAACTGCAAACTCCAAGGCTGTGATTAGGCTTTAATGTAGAAGAGGTAACACGATGTAGCTGATGAAAACAAGTCAACACAGCATGAGGGAAGGGACAAGGAGGCGACTTCTCCCTCAAAAGAAAAGTTTCAGATCTTCAAACACGCTCCGACTTCAGTAGCAACAATTGGGAGGAAGAAAAGGCTGCAGTGTTCGTACAAAGCATCCAAAATATTTTATCAAAATTTCTTCAGGCTTGTTAACATCATGGGCTGCATAAAATGTAGGATTGTTCGTTGGGTTCCCGGTTTTAGGTGCAGTATGACGTCACCAGGGAATTTGGCACAGGACCAAACATGACCTGAAGTCCAGGGGGACTGGAGCACCTCCCCCATGGAGACAGGCTGAGAAAATTGGGGATGTTCAGCCTGGGGAAGGAAAGGTTCTGTGGAGCCCTCATGGAAACCTTCCAGGGTCTGAAGGTACCAGGAGCCCTCATGGAAACCTTCCAGGATCTGAAGGCACCATGAGGAAGCCAAAGGGACTCTTCATCAGGAACTGGAGTGGCAGGACAAGGGGGAATGGGTTCGAGCTGAAAGAGGTTTGATACATGCAAGACATTCTCCCCTGTGAGGGTGGTGAGGGACTGGAATGGAATTCCCAGAGCAGCTGTGGCTGCCCCTGGATCCCTGGAAGTGGCCAAGGCCAGGCTGGATGGGGCTTGGAGCACCCTGGGACAGTGGAAGGTGTCCCTGCCCATGGAGGGGGTTGGATTAGATGATCTTTAACGTCCATTCCAACCCAAACCCTTCTGTGATTCCTGGATACTGGTGATGTTGTTGGTGGATCCCCCAAGGTGGAGCACGGCCACAGAGGTGGAATATTTGGTGGCCTTATAGGGAATGCTGGAAGCTGCCAAAAAGGGCCTCGCCTCTGGCTGTATTCTCTGCTTTAACCATATCAGTGATAACTATGTTACAGATAAGGAGACAGAGAGGCTTCAGGCCGAATAATGCAATAGAGAAGACACCAAAACACGAGGAAAGCAGTGTCACCCATTACTTATTCCAAAGCTAGGACTGAAATTCCAGCTGAAATAACAGCTCCCTACAGGCAACACAAATGTTTAGAGGGGGAAAAATTATACATTTTGCTCAATTGCAGTCAAGAACCACAACCTTGATAGTCCCCAAGGGACTTCACCTCAGCCCAGGCAGGGCATTAGGAGTGAATTACCCATGGATTGAATCGGTAATCAATGGAAAAGAGAAGGTATTTAGAGCACAGGTCATAATAAGCACGCCAAGAAAAGCAGTGGAGTTTTCTTGTTTCTGTGGAAGGATTGTAGGAGAAAAAGAGAAAAAAAAACTGGCCTGAAAGTGAAAATTCAAATGCAGGCTCACAAATCTTTCTGGTGACTTCAAAGTTCTTAAAATTTCTAAACTGCAGGTATGGGGAGGGCAGAGATCCTGTTTCTGAGGAGTCACAATTGCCATTTTAAGGACTTTTTTTCTACCAGTGCTGTTTCATAGACTCATAGGATGGTTTGGGTTGGAAGGGACCTTGAAGATCATCTCATCTCAACTCCACGCCACGGGCAGAGACACCTTCCACTGCACCACCACACCAGGGCTAAATCGAAGTAAAAGGTAAAAAAATAAAAATAAATTTAATGCAATTATAACTCCAGATATGGACACTGTGATTAAAATGTGGCTGTTTCAGGAAAGGAAAACAATTTCACATTTTTGAGGGGAGGAAAAAAGGTAAAACCTGGACTTAGATGCAAAAGTGCCTAAAGATCCTCAAATAAATATATTTAAAGCATTCTTGAGATTATTATATGACAGATTTTGACCACTGGCAGTGGAATTAAGAGCTCTTTGCAAGGTTCTCCATCTAAATTTCACGACTGCCAGATCCTAATCTCAGGTCCATGTCATGCCTTGTTTGTTCCATGGAAAACGCTGCTGTGATGCTCCCTGCATATCCATTAGCCACAAATTTTTTTTCCTCCTTCTCCTGAGATTCTCTCAGATATATTGCCCTTCTGAGATTAAAATCTAGACCTAAATCTTCCGAGCAATTACATAGACAAAAAGCAGCAATCTCCTCCTGCTCAGGGAGCAGAAATCTCCGGATCGGAAAGCGATGGGAGATTCTCAACCCGGGGAAAAGGCAGCGCATCCTGCAGCAGTGATCAATACCTGGACAAATATTCCTACCTTGATCTCACTCCTCTGTAAAGCTGTAGGAGTTTGTTGCAGATTTTAATGGGAAGACAATTGGACAACATGGATTTTTCTTTCCCCTTGGGAGAGGGTGCGTTTAAAGAGCCAAAGCAAAACAAAGCAGGACTGGAAACAGCAGCCTGGGTTTGTTTTCTGCCTTTGTTTGAAATGAAATGCTACTGATTTTTTTGGTGTCTTTGAATGCCTTTATTGGTGTCTTTAAATACATTTTTTGATGTCTTTAAATACTTTTTTTGGTGTCTTTGAATATCTTTTTTGGTGTCTTTAAATACATTTTTTGATGTCTTTAAATACTTTTTTTGGTGTCTTTAAATACTTTTTTTGGTGTCTTTGAATATCTTTTTTGGTGTCTTTGAATACTTTTTTCAGTGTCTTTGAATACCTTTTTTGGCCTTTCTGAAGACTTTTTTTGATGATTTTGAATACTTTTTTTGGTCTCTCTGGCTACTTTTTTTTCACTTAGAAATGAGTAAACGGGGAGAAAGAGGCGGCTTTTGAGGTCCTCAAGAGTTGGATTTTTGGAATGTATTGCGCCTGTTTAAGTTCTAAGGACTGAGAATGACATAAAAATGAATTCATCATTTTTTTTTACAAAGAAAATGTTATAATGAATCAATCCTAAATCACTTTATACTGGCTTTGTTCCCACATGCACTAAAACAAGTCGTGGTGTCTGGGATCAGTACATTGGTATTTATTATTAATTTTAAAAGGCAGGAGGCCAGATTATAAAAATATTTTGTGTCATTACAATCCCACAACCATCAATAAGTGAGCAGGGCTTTTTTTCCCCACCAAGAGACAATGTCAACTTAAATATGCCCAGCAAGAGACTTTGCCTGCAGTGTCACCAGAGCTGGGGTTTCACTGGAAGCTGTCAATGAACTCCTCGTGTTCCAAGGTGGGCGTTCAGTTGCAAGGGCAGAAATTCTCTTCTCTCAGGCCTAACTCATGCCTGAAGTTGTCCAATGGATTTGGGTATTTTTGAACCATAATTGCACACGGGAAGTGATGGGTAAACTGTGGTCTGCATAAAGTCTTGCCTGTAATCCAACACAAAGCAGGCTGGATCTTCAAACATTCCAGTATTTCTCGTTGCTGCTGACATGAATGGAATCAGAAGCAGGAACACCTGGGAGATTATGGATCAAAATCACTGTAATTTACAGATTTTACTGCATTACTGAAGAAGAAACTGAGGAAACTTTTTTTTTTTGGGTGCAGTTACCAAAGATTACAGAAGACAAGAAGGTCAGAAAAGGATTAAAATAGGAGAATTTAAGAGTCTTATAATTAGCCACACTTCTTTTATGCTATTAACAGCAAATCCACCGAGGTTAACATTAAAAAATGTTGTCTACGAGGTTTGCTTGATTTTAAACAGAAATAATTAAATACTGCTGTATTTGTCTCAAGAAACAAATCCTTCTCAAGATCAAATATCTCCTTTAAGGTATAGAGGGGATTAAGTGCTACTGCAAAAGTGTTCATGTAATTCCATTTAAAGCCATGAATTATGCAGGTAGAAAAAGACCTATAGCAGAAATAAAATAATAATAAAAAAAGGAACAAATATAGGGGGCATTTATAATTTCAAGTACAGAAGAATGCAGCCCCTGGTGCATCCCACAGCACTCGGCTGCAAGTGACAAAGTTATGATCCTGCAACACTAAAAAGGGAAATTTAGATTTGCAATAAAAGAATTGAAATGGGTTTTTGCCTACCAGGGCCCTCCAAATCAGCACCGTGCACCATTTGCACTAACAAATGGGTATTCCACGAGGCAACAGACATTTTGATGTGCTGAAACGTTATTTGACATTATTGAGAGGGAAGCGATGCTTTGCTAGAGGAAAAACTGGATTTACCTAAATCAACTCACAGGAATTTGTTTACTGGTGGCCTCCTTTAACTTTCACTCCGTGTTCTGTTCAATATTTTGGGGTGTTTTAAACAGTTCCTGGACTCTAGAGGAGGAAATAATCAGTGGGCTCAGAGCAGACACGTGAATTACACGTTGTGACTGCAGCTCTGCCAAACCACCACGGGAAAACATTCCATGGGTGGTTGAATGTTGGTGGTTCATTGCCTGGTTACGCTTTGCCCTGGTTATTTTGGGAAAAAAAATGCCTCCCAAAGATCCAGATCCCGAGTCTTTCACCCAGCAGGGCCAGGTTTTTCCTGTAAAATTGAGGCTCTGGAAGATCATGGTGATATAACGAAGATAAATAACACTTCCAAGGTGTTTTGATGTGCTCATGGATAAAGTCAGTGGAATGCTCTCAGTAATTTCCTTGGGATTCAAACTGGAGCTTGATTTCCTTTCCTAAAATTTATATTTCTTGCAGTTCTTTTTAAGGTTTCCAGAGGGGAAAAAAGAATTGAAGATTGTAAACCAAGAAGAAAGAGTCTTAAATCCTTTAATTCTACTTTTGTTCTAATGGTGAGGACCATCACCTGAAAGGGAGGTTTTATGGCTGAATTATCATTAGCTGCTATGACTGAGGTGTTTAGGACATGCTGTAAATTTCTCTTAACTGCTGCTGATCCTTAAATATAATCCACATTTAAACCTCATATCTAATCAGCCAACTAATCAACGTTTTAATCAACATTTCACAAGTAGTCTTGACCTCCCTAAGACCACAGCTTTATCAATGATCCCGAAGGGCACTGCTCCAAGATTGGAAAATCCTGAGCAGTACATGAGGCTCAGAGTTCGGATTTTTATTCAGTATTTTGACCTTGAAACCTCTGAATTCATCAGGCTTGTCAGTGACAGAAGCAAGATCAAGTCCTGGGCACCTGGGGACCCTTGGTGGTGGCTGACTTGTTTCATTTTCATAAGAAGTCACCCAAGGGCAGAGCTGGCAGCTCTCCAGCAGCGGGATGATCCCAAGGGATGATCCCTGATCACCAAGGGGTTTTCCAGGGCTGACAACCAGCACCCAGCACCCCTGGCAGGAGAGAACCAGCACAGCTGCCCCTGAATATCCCCCACATCTGGATTACTGCACAGAGCCCGCAGCTGCACCTAAAGGAAGCTGCTCCAGAGTGGGGTGTTTTACCCTGGGGATGATCCCAGTGAGAACTGGAGATCTGGAGCCCAGGAGAGGGGAAAAGCCATCCCTGTGAGTCCCGTGGCAGCCATCCCTCAGCTGGTTGGAGCTCCAGCCAGACGAACTGGATGTCAAACAACAGCTTTTCACACCAGCATCAAAAGACACATTTGGGGTTTTTTTGTCCACTGTGGGATCGAGAGTGATAAAACCTATTCATGGCAAGCACTTGAGGAACAATTTGGCTCCATGTGGGAACGGTCTCTTTGTGCAGCTGCAGCTGCAGGGCTGTCACACACGGCGCTCACAAAAGGCTCCATCTCCCATCCTCAGCGGGATATTTCCCAGGATTTAGTCCTGCCTGGTGCTGATGGCTGACCTGGGCACAGGTCTGATGTTTAAACAGATTTATTCCTCAGAAACCAGTGGTGGATAATGAATTTAATTCCATGAACACAGCAATAACACAGCCATACATTTCCTCTCTCCTGTCCATTCATGTTCCGAGTTGGACTGAATAACCCAAAATCTTCTATACCAGTATCACCAGTCCTAATTGTTCTCTAGCCCACCATTACTGTCAGTCAAACTGGGGTTTGACTTTGTCTTTATTCTCACCAACACAAAGCAGCAGAAACACCATTTTTTTCCCCCTCAGCAGCACTGAGAATAATGGATTTAATTCACTTTAAATATTTAATTCTAATTTTCTACACATGCAAGAGGAAGTTTGAGTAGCCAAGAGATGTTTCCCATCCAGGGAACAAAAGGATGAGGTGCTTTGGTGAAAATCTGTGGGAAATCTCTCGTATTTATCAAGAAGACAGAGAACCTAGTGACCAGCATCAGCTAAAGGCTCCACACCAGCACGGTCCCACTTTGTGGTGGCAGTTACGACCTCCATAACGCTGACCTTTTTCTGAACGAGGCTTCAACCACGGGTCCAAATTACAGACATTTATTACTGGAGATAAAGGAGTAAATCCATTACTGGGAGTAATAACAGACAGTTTATCTTTTATGCACACGAGTCTCTGTAAGGGGATCTGGAGCATCCTTTGGCAGCGACTTCCAGGAGTGCTGCTGGAGCAGGGCAGAACACGGGGAGCAGGATGGGGGGGTCACTGCTGGGGTCACACGAGTTCACTGCTGAAATCTGTGGCCTCCAAGGGCTTTTCTTATCAACATCCTTGGAAATCTTTGGAAATCTCCTTGATTCTCCTTCAGCTGCTGGCATTTCTTTACCCTTCCTCTACCACACCCCAAACCACACTATTGGGGCCTATGTTTAAAGAGTGTTTTGCTGATGAAAGGTCACAATAAAAACTCTCTTTCCTGAGATAATTTCACTCTTCCACTTCTTAATTCCACTCTAAGACATCAGAAAGTGCAAATAAAAGGTTTAAGGCGTTTCACCCAATGATAGCCTGAGTGATCATTTCCTCTGAGCTAATCAGGGTCATCTGGGGTGCTCTTAATGAGGGATTTTGACACAGGGGATGTAAAGTGACGGCTCTTGTTCTACCTCTGCTTGGTATCCCCATCCCTGGAAGCATCCAACACCAGGTTGGACGGGGCTTGGAGCAACCTGGGATAGTGGAAGGTGTGGAACAAGATAGACTTTAAGGTCCCTTCCAGCCCAAACCATTCCTGTAGTTTCATCGAGGGTGATATTAATAAATTAATAATTAGAAAAATACGCAGAGCTTAAGGATTGAGCACGAGCTATTACCAGAGATACACAGGGGATGAAATACGCTGTTTACCAGCTGAAATAACAATCAGGCTGATTTAGGTGATCAGCTCTCTCATAGCACGAGACAAAATTAAAATGAGCTACTGTGAAGTTAATTTGAGATGTTTGTTTTTTCACTACATTTTATGCACCAAGAGGAGAAAAATTGGTGGAACAATTTCCATAAGCAAGTTGAAATAACTGGTGTTCAGGAGATAACAGGGAGACCTCTGTGTGGAAAAGGATCCTGGTAAATCAGTCCTGTCTTCTCTTGCAGAAGTAGGTGAGGAGCTGGGAGATTTCATCCAGGATTATGCACTGATAGAAGTTAAATCAATGTTTTTGGGATTTAAGTGTGGGTAATAACCCCTTGTGCCATTTCACAGAGTGTTGGAGTGGTTTGGGTTGGGAAGGATCTTAAAGACCCCCCCAGTTCCAACCCTCCACGTGGGCAGGGACACCTTCCACTATCCCAAGGTGCTCCAAACCCCATCCAGGGGTTCTTCAACATTTCAGGTTGAAGTCACAATTTTTTTAATAGACCAGGTGCAGGGCTGACTTCTCCAAAATGTAAAATTTCATGAAATTGAGCAGAAATGTGGGGACCAACTTTTCAGAACAGCAGTGGCATAGGCTGAAGGCAGATTGTTCAAGGACGTGGATCCCTTTGGATTTCAGTGTTCAATGCTGGAACCAAAAGGAAAGGTCTAGACTTAGTCTCAGGAATAGAAAATGTCCCATCAAATGTCCCTCATTTAATAGAACCTTTAAGATCTGTAAAGACCAAGATCATCCAGTCTGACCTCTCCTCACACATTTTGCCCAACAGTTGCAAGTGTAAGTTCATGGAAGAAGCACCAGAATTTCCAAGGGACTGTTTCACATAATTGTTTTATCCTGTACATTTCCATACAGGAAAAAGCACATCAGCCAAGCTTTTCTTTTATGCAGGAAACACAACCAAGCTCTGACCTTGCTGACATTTAGGGGGTTTGATCACTGGCACTAAAAGCTTAACAAGCAGAGATTTGATTATGTGGCACAAAGCCTGCATAATTTATTTTTAATAGTCTGATAAAATCCTTTGCAGGGGTGAAAGATGCACAAAGATTTGGATAGTGGAGAGGGCTCTCCCTAGAAAGATTGACATGATGTCTGTGTTATGGGAAGAGTGTGGGCAGTGTTAAGCTGCTGGGGACTGTTTGAATAAGAGCTAAATAGAATGGGCTAAATACTCTCATTTTAAGGAGGACATGAAAACCAGATTCTAAAATATTCCCTCTAAAAGTGTGTTCTAAAGCTGTGTAAAAGTACAACCTAAAAATACTCTTGGAGATATGGTTTAGTGGGCACGGTGGTGTTCAGGCAAAGGTTGGGCTTGGTGATCTCTGAGGTCTTTTCCAACCTTAATCACCTGTGGTTCTGTGAAAAACATGCAAGGATCGGACTCCAGTAAAGCCAAAATTGTCACTGGGAGCTGTTCTTGGTCAGGTTTGTTATCTGTTGATATCAGCCCCGTAAACATCTCCAAACTGAGATGTTTGGAGAAGGACAAGCATCCTTGGACAAGGACAAGGATGAGGGACAAGGAGCAACCAGAGCAAGCCTCCTATAGGTTTCCCCAACATTTTGGGAAGCTTCTGAGCAACTAAAACCCTTCCTGAGCTGAGCTTTGCCTCTCACTAAGCTGCCTCCTTTGCAAGGTTTATCCTTGTAGGCTTTTATGCACCCCTGAAATATATTGGGGTTTAAAACACAACGCCAGGCTGATCCTTGGGTACAGCCCCTCTTGTTACAGTTCTAGAAGGCAGCAGCAATACAAAACCATCCTGTGGGATACAAAAACTGACCTGCATCAGTTAATTTTCATTGGTTGTCATTCAACTTCATTATAATCATAAGCAATGGTCTGTTTTAAGAGAGTGGGGGTTTAATTAAGCTGATCTTTGAGGAGGAAGTTGATGGGATTACATAAAGAGAGCTCCTTTTCAGCGTAATGAAAGTTGGGATAACTTTACCAAATTCAATTATTTTTTCCCAATGCAGCATGAGAAATATTTGGGGAACGACTGAAACAATTCTTAGAGCAAATTATAGCCCTGTCAGAGAACAAGAAATCAGTGTGTCAAAACACGAGGATATTTCTGTACAAAGCATCCAGCAAGTGACTTCCTACAGATGATCCCTGTCTGAATATTATATTCCTCATTAAATTTATCTACAGCTGGAAAGAGGAATATTTTCTGTTTGCCGTTGGAAATTAAAAAAAAATAATAACCCAAATGAAAAACGTCCTCAAACATAATCCAAAGAAGGATGCAGGAAAATGTTGTTTTAATTCATCTAAGCTCACTCGGTGCTGTAAAAACCTAGGTACAGCTTTACAGCTTTTGTGAGCCCCAAATAACTACATTTTCTGCAGTAAAACCAGGTCTATAAAATCCCACTCACTCTTCTCACATATACATTTTTAATAAGTGGATTTTGTATACTGGTTCCCTAAAAGAAGGGCTGATATTGCGGCCACTGTTAGACCATGGACACTGCACTGTTCGGATTTTCAATCAGACCAAAGGGTGAGAAAGGCAGAGATGCTCAAAGATCCTCCTGGTGAGCCCTGCGGAGACTGGCTGGAAAAAGAGAGCTGGTGAAATTCCTTCTCCCGTGGATCTGATCCCACTGAGATCAACACCAGGCTGGAAATGAAGGAACCAGAGGAACAAGGAGGGAGCAACAGCACTTGAAGGGTTTTTTGTATCAGTTTCTAAAACCAATATCACAGAATCCCAGAACGGTTTGGGTTGGAAGGGACCTTAAAGCCCATCCCATTTCACCCCCTGCACCAGGGAGTACCCTGGCGTGTAGCTACACCGATGTCTGTAGATGGAGAGTTTTGTGCATGGTTCTGTTTCAGTCTGGGTTTCTGAGCTCTCCCTCTCACAGCTGAGGGACTCCTGGCAGCTGACACCCATGAGGTGACATCTGGTGCCCTGCACTTGCAGGCAGGGACATCTTTGTGGTCTCCTCCTCCGCAGGGCACAGACGGTGGACATTGATCCAGTGACCATTTAGCACAACTGGGAGGGGAAGCAATGAGAGGACACTGCAACTCCCAGGCTCCCTGCTCCAAGTTTTCTCTCCCTTGAGGAAAATCAATGCAAAATGTGAGCCACTTTTCTGATATTTCACATCCAGGAAGGTACAAGCGCGAACACAACCCTGAAAATCTGGAAACGCACAGCTGATGTTTTCTCAGATGGCTTTTTTCTTTAAAAAATAAATTTAAACAATAGCAAAGGAAGCACAGGCCTAAAAATAAAAGCAAAAAAGCACATCTCACAGAAAAACTTGGAAGAAACAAAGAGCTAAGCAAGCTCCCCAAATTTTATGAGTAGATCACGGCAGGATTAGCCACAAAGCTGTTAAAAAGTCTCACTAAGGTCTCTGTGATTGTCTGGAGAGCAAAGGTTGTTCAGCAGTGACTGCGCTTCAAAACACAAACCACGCCCAGTAACGCCACCAGGCACAGCAAAAATAACTCCAATAAAAACTTTCACACTTCTTTTTGCTAATATTTTTTAAATTTTCTTGGCCAATCATTTCCAATCGGGGCTGTCCTGGTGTTAAAGAGCTTCCAGTTCCACGACAGATAAACCTCCAGCTATTGATAGGAGCATTTCCCACCCCAAGAACGGGGACATGAGGTTTCGAAACCCGTTTTTTTGTGGCAGCAGAGCAGCTGGAAGCATAGGAAGCATTCAGGCTCCTCTCAGAGCATCATTCCTGGCTCCAGAGGTCACCTTTGCTGGGGGGATCATTAATAAGCCGCACATTTTGGAAGGATTAACACCCACTAAACCTTGGCGTTTATTCCAGAGACGGAGATCAATGGGGCACTTTAGCACAGGACTAACAACATCCCTGAGCTGCTTCTTCCCCTCTTTAATCATCTTTCAGGGGGGGTACAGAGTCAGCAGTTCAGAGGATTTGTTTTCCGGTTTATTTGTGGAGCTGGGAACTAATTAATCCCCTCATTATCAAAGCAGAGCCTCTGATTGGGGTTGTCCATAACTCTGTCACTATGAAATGGAGACCTGAACAAACCACATGGAGACAAAGCCTGAAGTTCAGGCAGAGGAAAGAGCTTTGTGGAATACAAACAAGGGATGAAGTAGCCTAATTCTGCTTCTTTGATGGATCTCGTGTGGAAAAAAAAAATAAAAAGGCCAATAAGCTTTAAACTTTGAATTGTGTCTTTTTACACTCAGCAGAAAATCTGTTTGAACATTTATCTGTGTGAAACCTGCAGATCTCTTTTTTTTAGTGTCATGTCTCCATCGTGTGTGTGTGTGTCCCAAGTAAAATAAAATCTACAAAAACTACAGAAGAAAGCTGTTCTGTGTGAAGGTGTATTTCCTATAATTGACGTTATTTTTTCTGTATTATTATTCTTCGATATAACTCAGTGCCAAAACACATGGAGAAGGCACTTAGTGCTCCCTCCAGTTGCGGGGTAAGAGCATAATAAGGATTTAAAAATAATAATTAAAAACATATTTACACAAAAAGGTAAAAATTGTGAACATTTCTTCCAGAGCAAATTCCTTTCCTTTTTCTGGGAGGCTGCAGGAATAAGGATCTTCATTGCTGGCGTGGCTGTGCCACCTCCTTTCCTCGTGGTGGTCATTTGTCCAGAAGTCATCAAGAATTCAGGTTGGTTTGGTTTGGTTGGGTTTTCTTAGCGGTTTCTCTGCTCCAGCAGCAAACTTTTCTGGGAATTCAGAGTGCGCTGATCCATTTTTGTGGGATTTCAAGACCTCTTTTTTGCAAGACCAGATCATTCCCCGATGCCTGCACTGCTCAGCTACCAAGCCTGTCCAGCAGCTCAATTTACTGCACAGCACATCTTAATTTTTACAAAGCAAGTGAATTATGATGGATTTTTGCTCTCAGGTTTCCAATATCTGTCTCTGACAAGATTTCAAGGAATATTTACGAGACAAAGGTGGTGAAACTCCATGAATCTGAAATTACATCACCTCTGTATCGAAAAACAATTGCAAGGTTGCATTCATGAAAAATTATGTTGAAATTTACTTTAGAACTTGTCTAACAAGACTGAGGGGAAATTAAGGCAATAATTTGGGAAATGTTTACTGAATTAGCACTGTAAAATTAATTAATTCAATCTTATTTGAGCAGTGCCCTGGATTCATAAAGATGAGCAATCTGGGATAGGGAAAGGTGTCCCTGCCCATGACAGGAGGTTGAAATGAGATGATCTTTTAGGTCCCTTCCAACCCAAACCCTTCTGCAATTCTGTGATTTAGAATTTTAGAGTAACCAAACCCCTCTGCAGGGTGTAAACACCAAAGAGCAATTAAAGTCGGTTAATGGATGAATTTTGGAGCAGAAGGTGGCACTGGCTGAGTAAAGCACCTCCTGGGATGGGATCATATTCCTTTGTTAAAAAAAACTTATCTTGGGCCTGAAATTTTGCCTTTGTGGTCTCAGGGATTTGCCCTTGAGCAAGTTGATGCTTGTGCACAGAGGAGAGTTTAGATCATGTTAGTCCTTGATCTAATTCAGTTAAAAAGTTGATAAAGACATCCTGTGTTTATCTCCTCTGTCTAAAGCAGAGATAGAAAAGCTGACAGAGCCTCGGGGAGCTGGAAGGCTCCGGCTCCTGAAGGCACGGTGACAAAACCCCACATGTATCATTCCAAGGCATCTCCAATTTCCAGCGAGGAAACAGGAGAAAGTGTCTCCCAGAGCGAGTTTTTTGCAAGAGACACCTTGGCTCAGCTTCTAATTCCCTCCTGCCTCCCAGCCCCTGCTCCCGATTCTCTCTGTCTGCTCTATAGACCAGATCCTATCTCCCAGGTATTTTTAGCCTACAACAGCGTCCTGAAAGCTACACAAGGACATTGTGCACTTCATCCTGAGGCAGGAAAACTTTTGGCACTCCAGAGCCAACTTTTGAGGTGGCTGGAGGCCCATCCCAGGCTGCTGAGCTCGCTCCAGGCTCAGCCCAGTTTGCAGGAGTTGTCTGTGCCCTGTCACCGTCAAAACTCCAAAAAGAGCAGCCCTTCCTTAATGGTGGAAAAGTTTTGTTTAAGGGGTTTCTGACAGCTGGAAACACAACAAAGTTACAGAGGTTCAGTTGGGGTTTTTTGATGTTTGCTTTGGTTTTGTTTCTTTTTTTTTAAAATGTGGTTTGTTTGTTTTTTGTTGGTTTTTTTTTCTGATAGAATATCGCAATCCTTCAAAAGCAAAATATTTGACAAAGAAATGTTGATGTCAATTAATTTTCGTTTTGACAGAGAACTGGGCAAACTGACAACATTTGAGTAGCATGCAAATGTTTTATCCTGACCTCTAGGAAAAGATTGTTTTAATATTCAAATTTATCATCACTTTCTGTGTCATTTCTCAAAGATATGGGTCGAGTCTTTAATAGGCTGTGAGATAGTTCAGAAAAATCTAAATCAGAACTTTACAAGTTCTAATAAAAAGAAAATTCAAATGTTCAGAAGTTCAAAATTCAGCCATTGAAGTGTTATAGTCTTTGCTGAATGAAAAAACTGAGACCATAGAAAGGTTTGGGTTGGAAGGGACCTTAAAGCCCATCCAGTGCCCCCCCTGCCATGGGCAGGGACACCTCCCACTGTCCCAGGCTGCTCCAAGCCCCCTCCAGCCTGGCCTTGGGCACTGCCAGGGATCCAGGGGCAGCCACAGCTGCTCTGGGAATTCCATTCCAGGGCGTCATCCCCCTCACAGCCAGGAATTCCTGCCCAAGATCCCATCCAGCCCTGCCCTCTGGCACTGGGAAGCCATTCCCTGTGTCCTGTCCCTCCATCCCTTGTCCCCAGTCCCTCTCCAGCTCTCCTGGAGCCCCTTTAGGCCCTGGAAGAGGCTCTGAGCTCTCCCTGGAGCCTTCTCCGGGCTAAGCATCCCCAGCTCTCCCAGCCTGGCTCCACAGAGATCTTGAAATGAACAATTAACCTGTTGAAGAGACATTTCTAAAATATTTTTTTTCCAATTCTCAGTCATAAATTGAAAGGTTTTAACAGCATTAATTTCCTCAGCAACTGAGAAATTCTGTTCGCAGTCTTGTTAGACAAGAAATGCATAAGGAAATTCTTTTATTTTGCCATAGAAAAGGCTAAATTTTTAATAAATTTTTAAAATTGGCTACGAGAAGCTTGGGTTAGTCTGTTGCAAGCAACTTTTAGTCTATTTACTCTTGATACCACTTAGAAAAAGCCCTGTAATTATTTAAAAGGAAATTTTAATGAGGAAATACCTAAAATTCCATTTAAAATTTTATTCCTAATTAAAAATAGAGCCTCTAATTATAATGCCTATCTCCTTTAGAAGGTGCTGCAAGGCTTAATTAATTGTGGGTAAAGCTCATTTGAGAAGCTCACAGGATGGAAGTGTAAAATTGTTTATGTTAATCAGGAGGAGGCTCTGAGAGCTCTGAACGAGGCTGGCAGGGGCTGCTGGGCACCTGTGTGGGCATTCCAGGAGTTCCCATGTCCTGTTGTCCCCATTTCACAAACCAAGAGCAGACCAGGACAGCTGAGGTGCTTCCAGCATCATCAGAGAAGTCTCCAAGAGACCGGGAAGGGGACTTGGGACAAGGGATGGAGGGACAGGACATAGGGAATGGCTTCCCAGTGCCCGAGGGCAGGGATGGATGGGATATTGGGAAGGAATTCTTGGCTCTGTGGGTGGAGAGGCCCTGGCACAGGGTGCCCAGAGCAGCTGTGGCTGCCCCTGGATCCCTGGAAGTGTCCCAGGCCAGGTTGGACAGGGTTTGGAGCAGCCTGGGACAGTGGAAGGTGTCCCTGCAGGACAGTGGCAGGGGTGGCACTGGATGGGATTTAAGGTCCCTTCCAACCCAAACCGCTCTGGGATTCAGTGGTGAACACGAGTAACTTTTCCTCACTAACAGAAGGGCCCTCCCCGGCCTGACTCTGCCTTTTCTCTGCTGAAACAGTCCCAAGAGGGAAAATGGAAAATTAAGAAGCTTTGAAGTTCATATCAGAATTTATGTCTGTGCCACTTTAGACAAGCAAGTGCCCCCTCCCTTTTTTTGTTTAATTTGTTTAATGTATAACACAGGAGGGGGCAGTTAAATGTTTCAGGAGGTCAGTGAGTGCTGGGATGTGATTCAAGTGACAACTCCCACCCCACGAGCTGAACCTTACAGAGCTCAGGACTCAATTGTGGGGACCAGGACTAAACAAAACTCTTTCCACTCCTGTTCTAAACCTAATCCCTTGTAGTGACCCAGTTTTTGAGGAGAGAGGTTTGTGATTACCTGACAGGAGCTCATATTTGTACGAGAGGAACGGCAAGAGCACATTTAATCTTTCATGCTCCGCTCTGACAGCTGCGCTTTCGCTCGCTCAGCTTTCTTGAAGGATGAGCCAGGCAGAGCTAATTTTTCTACATCCCAAATTTCCAGACAGGGATACGCATAAACTGTAGGAGCTGTTTATCTGATTGAGGCACTAATTGTGTGGGTCCTAGCTCGAGCAGCACGGGGAAGGCAGCGCGTTTCACGCTTAATACCAGGGAAGAGACACGCAATGCTCAGTGGATAAAAGGCTCGTAGTCCCAGCTGGGAAAACAGTTCCATTATCTCCCAGCTGCACAGACCTTCCATACGGCTCCGTTCTGCCTCGCTGAACACTCTGCCTTGCTGAGAGCTCCACACAGTCCTGCAGAAAATTGTAAAGATCCTGAGACATTTCCCTGCTCAGAGCTGTAAGTACAGAACCGTGCTGGCTGCTGCAGTGTGGATGGTGCTGGGGAGCTGCGTGTGCCGGGCTGGGTTTTTATCCTTCCTCGGTCGTTTGCATTTGCATAAGGGGGAGAGAAGGGGGCAAATTCGCTGCTTTATTTCTGCTGCGTGTCTGGAAATGGCTGATGCTCCAAATGTGTGCGTTCTGGGCAGAGAAGGACGTGTAGAATGGATTTGTATGCGTGTGAGGGCTGAGGCAAACAGAGCCCAGACTGTGCTGGTCACAGGCACCACAGGTACATTATTGAGGCTATCACAGCTCTGTGCTGCAGTGAAACGGGCAACACAGAGCATGACAGTGCTAATTCTGGCACTTTCAGATGAGTTCCTACAGCATATTAAAAGCTGAAGTGGGTAATAAGAGCCTAACCTCGTTTCTGCCAGGTGGAGAGGGAAAAGCAATAAATATAAATCTGCAGGAAATGTAGGTAAGTCCTAAAAAGAAAGTTTTTCCCTGTTGCTCATTTGAATCATCAAAAGGAAATATAAAGCACGTTCACAGCCTGTTCTGAACTTTGGGTCTGCATCCAAAGATTTGCAGGAGTGTTGGTTTGGATGTTGTTATTTATTTGCGCTGCATGACACAGCTCTAAAGGATGTGACACTTCATCAAAAGTTTGGGAAGTCTGTGGTTCCGGAAGCGAGTGCCTGGCTAGAACTTTCTGTTAAATCCTATATTCCCATGGTGCTTTTTTGGGTGAATCCTTGGATTCAGGCAGTTGTTGCATGTGGAAAGGGGCTCCTCCAGCAGCTTTTGCACAAGCAGGATGCTCCAAGCTGACGATTTCCTGCAGCATTTATGGAGCTAAATGATCAAGCAAGATGCAAACACTCCGTCAATAACAGTTGCTTGTCCTTTTATCAGCACTGCAACCCTTTGCAGATAAATATTATGAGTTTAAATCTGAGTATTTACTCCTCTGAAGTAGCGTTTCCACCTCCCCTCCTTTTATTCTTCTCCCTCAAAGAGAAGAGCTTCGTGACTTCCACACAAAGTTCTGACAGATCAGAGAATTTTTCTGTGTGTGCCACTAAACCCTGCAGTGTTTGTGATTCCAGGCACCACATCCCCACAAATAACCCATCCTCATCAGCCAGCTTTGCCTTTGGTGCTCCAGCGGCACCGTGTCAGTGTTTCACATTCCAGGCGTCTCTGCTTCACAGGTTTTATGACACTAAAAAGTCCCAAATCAGTACCTATATGAAGTTAACAACAACCATAGATCACATTTTAGTGTGTAAAAAAGAAAAATAAAACCCCCCAATGCTTGCAGCTGTGGGTTTCAGATGCTGGTGAGCTACTGCTGGCCATGGATTGCAAGCTTTACCTTCCATGCTGAGGATAAAATTATAAATAATCCATAACAACTTAAGTGCTTTAAATCAAGCAGGAGCCATGTCTCTTTTCCTTTGCTTGCAGCTTTATGACCACTATTAAAAAGGTTTGTGGTGCATAAGAAGCTACCCTAAAATTAATTTCTTGCCATTGAAGCAAGTATTTCCCTCATAGAACAAGGTGCCAGTGTCCCCAAGGGGTCTTAAAACACAAAGCTGGGTGGCACAAAGCACTGTTTGTGTTTGGAATGAGAGTTTTCATTAGAATATATTTTGTGAGAATGCGGGAATAGATCAGCTTTACAAAACAGCATCAAATTTGTATTTCCCCCCCAAAACTGTGTTAGCTGCATGTTGCTGCAATATTCCTTCTGTTAAAAACTGAGTTTATTGCAGAAGATTGCCACAGATCAGCCTCTGCTCACCTTCCTCAGGGACAGAGACACAAAAACCATCTTAATGGTGCCTTGCTTGTCCCCAGCCTCCCACCCTGTCCCTGCAGCAGGGAAGGCCCTTGCAGAGGAGGAAAACCAGCAAGTCTGGCCTAAAAAGCCATTTATTCCTTCTTCCCAAAGGCTGCTCGCAGAGCTGGTCACAACTCTGTGCTTGGGCAAGTTTGTAGCCTCGTCTGTGCAAGAGGGAATCTCTCCAGAAGTGGAGACAGAAAGAAAATCAGGCACAGTTTTACAGCTACAAGTCCCTGAGTGGTAAAAACCATCCCCGGGACACTGAAAGAAAAAAAACCCAGACACAGCAGAATTTAGGTGATTAGGTGACCTTATTTGCATCCAAAAACTATCAGGCTCCACAAATCTCTTATTTACACAAAGGCTTTCCACAAGTGCAGAGTGTGCAAGGAAAAAACACACACCGGTGAAAAGAGAACAAAGCATCTTCAAATGCCTTAATCACAGTAAATGAGAACAACCCCCATCAAAACAGATCAGGGCATTGAAATTAAGAGTTCTCCATCTTTTGGAGGAAAAATCCACACACAGCAGGCGCGAGACAGAGCCTCAGAGGTATGGAAACCTTACCTCGGTGCTAAGAAGGTGCTAAGCACATCAGGTCAGCACACAGCAAAGAGCCAGCCAGATATTTTTGCACAAAAAAAACCCCACGGGGACTTGAACTCATCAGTTTCAGAGGCTGGAGGAGAAGCAGTGAGGAAAAGCTGGAGGTGTTCCATACCTTCCTGCTCTCGGCTCTGTCTCCTCTCCTCCAAGAAGCTCCTGGTGCAGCAGCTCCAGCCCTGGCTTTTCCTGGTGGGTCAGGTGCAGCTGGGCAGCACTTCTGCTGCTTTTATTCTTGAGGGCACAGGTGTTTCTTTCTGTTTGTTTTGGGACTGCAAAATTGGTTTTTCTGTCTTGTTGCAGCCTTCCAGGGCCTAAAGGGCCTCCAGGAGGGCTGGAGAGGGACTGGGGACAAGGCATGGAGGGAGAGGACACAGGGAATGGCTTCCCACTGTCAGAGGGCAGGGTTAGGTGGGATATTGGGAAGGAATTCTTGGCTATGAGGGTGGGGAGGCCCTGGAATGGAATTCCCAGAGCAGCTGTGGCTGCCTCTGGATCCCTGGCAGTGCCCAAGGCCAGGTTGGATGGGGCTTGGAGCAACCTGGGATAGTGGAAGGTGTCCCTGCCCATGGGATGAGATGACCTGTAAGGTCCTTTCCATCCCGAGAAATTTTATCATTCTATGATCTCATATCTTTATTCATTTTGGGGTCTTTGTGTTTTGGGTTTCCTAAAAGAGTTAAAACTCCAGACCACGTGGTGCTCAGGGGAGCCACTGAGAGAGAGGGATGGGGAGGAAGGGGTTGGAGAGAACAGCAACTCCCCTCCCTTAGAGCCTCTGATGTATTTTTAGCCTCTAAAGACCAGAAGGAATGGATCAAGTGAGTCAGAAAGGCAGTTTGTTTTATTAAAATTCTTGACAGCCTCTGCTGTAACGCTCTTGTTAGAAGGGATGGAAAACATGAGAAGGATGGGAGAAGCCATGTTCTGTCCTTGCTCTTTGCACAACACAATAATATGGAAAGGAGCATAACTGGCTCCCAGTGACTGCTTTTATTGGCTGTATCCAAACTCGAGTGACCCAGGTATGCAACAACCCTCCCCAGGCTCTGATCCCAGCTCCCACCAGAGGCAGCTCGCACAGATGAAAACATCCTGCCTACTTTTCCTACAATAATTCCTCTTTTCTTCAGGACACCATGATGTGATCACCAACAGGATCCATTTTCTACATAAGATTCTGCAGAAAAAAATACAATTGTTTCATATTAGGTAATGAATTCAGCACTCCCACGGCTGTGACCAAAATATGAGGATCCCAAATCCCTCTTTATGGTGGTGCCTGCAAGGAATCTTTTATTAAAAATCTTACATTAAACTTATCTCTCATTAAATGTGGTAAGACTGGCTAGAAAACAAGGATCCTCTGCTGTAAAAAGTAGTGTAAAAATCACGTGTGTGCCTTTGAGCAGCACCCGACTTTAACTCCCATCCCTGTGATTTACACTGGGAATAGAGAACCTGGTTGGGATGAAGTCCTGCACCAAGTTTCTCACTGAAATGAACAACTTTTCAGACATTTAGTGATTATTTCTGCTCCAAACACAACTTTTCCTTGTGTGTGTGTTTGAGGTTTCACCACATCCCACTCCCTGGTCCATTGTAAGGTCAGGACGTCAGGAATGGGCCTGCCCGGATCACAAAATGCTTGGCACTGTTTGAAACCCTGGTGCACTTGAGTGATTGAAATCTGTTTCTCCCAGACATTCATTCCCTCGCTGAGTTTGGTGTGTGCAGAACACGAGTGGTACCTTTGGTGAGAGAAATGGGGATTAAAAGCACTGAAGTTTCTGCAACTTCATCTCTTCAAGCAGTTTCTGATAATCCTACCATGAAATTACAAAACCAGCGGGACCAGAGCAAACCTCCCTGGAAATTGTACTCCCTCCATTTGTAAGGGAAGCCAGATAAGGTGTAGATTGTTATCAGCTAAATGAGACAGCTCTGTCACATGGACTCCCCAGCATCCCACCCCTCAGCTGAAAGCCCTCAGTCACGACAGTTTGGGCTGGTGTGCAGTGGATCAGTGGATCCCCGCCTTTCCCAGGGCATCGCAGCTTCCGAGGAGTTTGTCCTTGAGCCAAGGAAAGAAAACCAAAACTAAAATTCTCCCTAGAACCAGCACAGAGCCACACCACAACCTCCAGCAGAGCTGCTGACTCCCCCCTCGTGCCTCAGTTTCCCTTCTGTGGTCTATCAGCTAGCAGCCACTATTCCAGCTGTTCCTGATGCTTCAGAGTGGGATAACCCTGGCTGCTGACTGCCGGGAACTGTTTTACACGTGGCACTGTCACTGGTACCACAGCATTTAAGCTCTCCTTACATTGATGACGTGCTAATTTCCTTAATTTACCCACTTAGCCCCAAATGGGTTTGTTTTCCTTCAGCTGATCATAGCAGGGAAGCTTTGCAGTCCCCAGCGAGGAAATTTCTCTCCCAGGAATTGTTCTGCCTGCTGGTTGAGCAGAGCACTTGGGCTGCACAGCGGGTTAGAGGTTTTACCCCTGTTAAAGTCACTTAAACTGCCACCTTTCCCTCAGCACTGATATCATTAGTGGTGACACATTGCTGCAGCCTCTCCACAGAGGTCACCCAGCCCTTTCTGGAGCTATCATACAAAGCTAAAAGCCAGATAGATTGTATTTAACCCTCTCCTTTCTTGTGTTACTCCAAAACCACTGGAGGTGCAGGTCTAATTTCTTCCCCGAACACACTCTGGTGCCTCTATTCCACCAGATCCATGAGTTAGGTTGGTATTTTCAGTCCTGGCTTAATTTTCCCACCCCAAAATCCAAATAAATACCAATATTTGCTATAAAATTATAATGCCTGGGCAGCTGCATTCCCATCTGTTTGTGAGGACAGAGCCACAGGGGAAAGACTTGTCAGAGGGATCTTCTCCTACTTACAAGGAACATCTTTGTTTCCTACATCGCTGAAATAGGAACAGTTATTCATTAATTCCTTCGCAAAAGCCTGGGCTAGTGGAAGGTGTCCCTGCCCATGGCAGGGGGTTGGAATGAGATAATCTTTATGGTCCTTTCCAACCCAAACCCTTCTGTGAGTCTCTGAAAAACCTTACATAAAAATAAACAGACTCGTTATTTAAGGAGAGAATTCTTGTAGAAGGGAATGTACTTTAAATATTTGTTGTTGCTCTTTAAGTACCAAGAAGCTTTTGACCAGGGTAAAGTCCTGGTCAGGTACCTGTGCAAACATTCCCAGGAAAAGCACCTGTCCCAGGCTGACGTGTGGGGTGGTGAGAAATGCAGGTGTGGTGAGGAAGGGTGAGGAGGTGGAGTCCTCTTCCCTGGAGATGTCCAAGGAAGGCCTGGAGGTGGCACTCAGTGCTCTGGGCTGGTGACAAGGTGGGGATTGGGCACAGGTTGGATTCGATGATCTCAGAGGGCTTTTCCAAGCTCAGGGATTCTGGGATTCTGGGAATCTTGCTCAGGTGGGGCTCCTGAGAAGAGAGAACAGAGCCCATGGCTGAGCCCATGACTGAGAGCCCATGACTGAGAGTCCATGGCTGAGAGTCCATGGCTGAGTCCACTAATGAGTCCATGGCTGAGTCCAGGCCTGAGTCCATGGCTGAGTCCATGGCTGAGTCCAGGCCTGAGTCCATGGCTGAGTCCATGCCTGAGTCCATGGCTGAGTCCAGGCCTGAGTCCATGCCTGAGTCCAGGCCTGAGTCCATGGCTGAGTCCATGGCTGAGTCCAGGCCTGAGTCCATGGCTGAGTCCATGCCTGAGTCCATGGCTGAGTCCATGGCTGAGTCCAGGCCTGAGTCCATGACTGAGTCCATGACTGAGTCCAGGCCTGAGTCCAGGCCTGAGTCCATGGCTGAGTCCAGGCCTGAGTCCATGCCTGAGTCCATGGCTGAGTCCATGACTGAGTCCATGACTGAGTCCAGGCCTGAGTCCATGGCTGAGTCCATGACTGAGTCCATGCCTGAGTCCATGACTGAGTCCATGACTGAGTCCATGCCTGAGTCCATGACTGAGTCTAGGCCGTATCCTCAGCGCACTCCTGCTCAGGTCCCACACAGCCCTTTCTGTTCCCTGTGTGCTGGGGCAGCTGGACACAGAGCTCTAGGTTTAAAGCACCATTTGGCCACTTTTCCGTATGCTTTTCTGCCTGTTAACAGGATTATTCACTCCCTGTGCTGCTGCCATGCCCCAGACACGAGTCAGTGCCGGGGGTCCATCCTTGCCATGGCGCCAGGGCTGCTTCATCCCCCTCTGCTGCCCCTCTCGAGGTCTGATTCCATCTGAGACATCACCTCAGCTTTTACTCACTGCCTGAAGCAAAGGAGAATCCTGGCTTATGAACCTGCTCACAATTGCTGCAGCTCCAGCCAGGAATAAACTGTTCTTAACCTAAATACTCCTCTGAGGACACTGAGCTTGGGGGAAGAAACATAACTGTGCTGTATCTAGTGCCAGCAGGGATAAGTGAGCCTGGATATGCTGGATAACTTGGGAAAGCAGTTGGGAAGAGAGGGGAGGGAAAGGAGAACAGCGGCGAATGCAACTGAACAATAATGACCACTTTAGATTGCAGTAAATGCAATGTTTCCAAATAAAACATAGATTGTTGAAGCTACAAAGAATGGAAAGGCTGCCAAAGCGAAGGATTTGTCCAAAAGCAGCCCAAAAAATGCCTCAAGGAGAAGGAAAACTGCCGTGTGTTGAAACCCCTCCCACAGTGGGGGTGAGGTGGGGCTGTGGTGGGTGCTGGGCACCACAGGGAGCAGCACCCATGGAATAATTGATATGGCAAATTAAAGGGTGATAAAAATGATAGAGCAAAGTGGGCAAAGCTCAGTGCAAGAGCTGGTGTGGAGTTAAATTGGCAGGAAAAAGATTTTTTCACTTTAATGCAAAATGCTCTCTAAGGTGAGCCAGGATCTACCACTGAATCTTAGAGAAATTTGGATAACAAGAGACTTCACAGGTATTTTGGGATGCTGTGAGGAAAGTTATGGGAGTGCTGTTTGGAATTATTCTGTACTTGAGGTATTCCAGCATTAATTGCACAGCTTTACTCAGAGATTACTCATTTTCAAGTTGGTCTTACCGAAGGTGTTGAATAATGGATGATATTAAACCTTGGGTTAGGGATTCAGGGATTTGATCTGGAAGACATAGGTGAGACATCCCCAAAATCAAACTTCTGTCAAAAATTAGCGGAATAAAAGTTACATTTGAAGTGCAAGAACTGAGAAAAAGCACCGCTCTCACTGATTCAGGCAAAATATAAATGACTAAGCCCGTCACGATTTTACCTCTTTGTCTGGCTGACTTTCTCAGCAAGATTGATTCCAAATCCATCTAAGCCCTGAAAGGAATTAGCAGGAAACTGCTTGGTTGGAGGATGCTGAGGGGGTGGGTTGAGCAGCCGGAGAAGCAGCAGCAATACCCAGAAATAAAGTCCCAGCCCTGACTAACCAGGGGGCCCTGTTGGGTTCACTGAAGTGTGAGTAAGTTATAAAACCTCTCACTGGAATCCACAGGGGCAAAAGCAATACTTTGAGAGAATAGAAAGCTGGTTAGAAAGTGTTTGTGAGATCATAAAATCAGAGAACACAGAGTGGGAGGGACTTTAGAGATCATCCAGTGCCACCCCTGCCATGGGCTGGGACACCTCCCACTATCCCAGGGTGCTCCAAGCCCCGTCCAGCCTGGCCTTGGGCACTGCCAGGGATCCAGGCGCAGCCACAGCTGCTCTGGGCACCCTGTGCCAGGGCCTTCCCACCCTCCCAGGGAACAATTCCTTCCCAATATCCCATCTAACTCTGCCCCTCTTCATCTTAAGCCATTCCCCCTTGTTCTGTCTTCCATTCCCTTGCACAAAGTCCCACTGACCCTTCTTGTAGCCAGGAGCAGGAAGGCTTCATCCAGAGAAAGGCTCTGGATTGGATTCAGAGGTAGATTCATAGTTTTATACTTGACTGAATTTACACAAATGTATGTATATATATAAATATCAAAAGTAGAAGAACTGTATAAAGTACAAGGGCTGCAGTCATGCTCGTTCTTGACAGACACCTGCAATAAAAACTCCTGACCCTTAAAGCAAGGAGGTGAGGCACAAACAATCTGTTATTAGTGGTGTTAATTAGCATTATTCCGTCCAGGAGTGTCCAAGGCCAGGTTGGACGGGGCTTGGAGCAACCTGAGATAGTGGAAGGTGTCCTTGCTCATGGCAGGAGTGGAATGAGAGGAACTTTAAGGTCCCTTCCTTAACCCAACCCAAACCACTGTGGGCTCCCATGACTGCAGGGCAGTAGGAGCTGTGGGTTTGGAGCAGCATTATTTGCACACCTGTGGTGGGTGAGGCTGAGGCACCGATGTTTTGCCCTCTGTACCCTGGCGATGGATGGAGCACAGCAGAACGTGACCCAGGAGCAGCAAACCTTCCCTGCAGTCCCACTCCTTGTGTTTGATTCCAGCTCCCGGACCAGGCCTTGCCCAGGGCTGATCACCAGGCCACAGCCTGTGCAATTAGCCACTCCAATAATCAGCGTCTGCCTCTGATGAATTATGGCCCGGGCTGGGGATGGTTCAGAATAAATGAGCTGGGATGAAGGGTGTGACAGGTGACAAAGCATTTGTAATGGGCTGTACAGCTATAAAACCTAATGCGAAATAAAAAGGGCCACTAAAATATGTGTCAAAATAATCAGAAATAAAGCTACAAATCTATTTTAGCCCATAGTTGTTGACCTGGCACGAGAGACTGAAAATGAACCTCATTCTGCATAAATGCAGGAGGGTGTCAGGGAGGTTCTCAGGTCACTTGTTGATCAACCACACTCAAGTTTTGGGCCATTTGAGGGGGTTGTTTCTCCTGTCACGGTGCAAATTTTGGCTACTCCCCAACTGCTGTACCCTGTCCTGCCTGGGCTGGCCATGGACACTGAACAAAAGGTGCAAGAGATGCCTCCAGGAAGGTCTCAGAAGATGCTGCTGCACTAATCAGCCCCCAGAGCTTGAGGTTAAACTCTTGCTGTTCTCTGAAGCCCTTCCTAACTCTGCACTTACACCCCAGGCTGGACAGGGATTGGAGCAACCTGGGAGAGTGGAAGGAAGAGCTGATCTCTGTCTGAGTCACACCCAGCAAGGGACAAGGGGATCTCTAGGCTGTTCCCAGGAATTTACATTCTTCCGAGATGTTTCTGGTGGCTACACTGTTAAAAAACCCCATAATGGATGTTTCTGTTTTGCTTTTATTTCAGTGTTTTGGAGGAACAGTAATGCTTTGGGTAAAATTCAAATCAATGCAAACCTCATAAGCCAATAAAAGTTTATAGATGGTTATCCAATATGTAATTTGTTACACAATTTCTCTGTGGCTTCTGTTTATTGAGACATAAAGACTTTGCTTTTTTTAAGGGAGATTTTATGTGAGGAGGGCATAGGAAGGAATAACCTTTCATACCTATTGTGCCATAAACTAAATTACTCTGAACCCAAACCATTTATCTTGTAGTGGCAGCCTAATGAGGCCAAAGGAAACAGAAACAAACTGCCTGAAATTTCCTTGAAGGGAAAACTTTTATTTCCATCGAGCCTGTAGCTTGCCAGATTGGCCACATGGATGTCACGATGGATACTATCAGATGCTCTGGACAATAATCCAAGAAAATGATGAGGCTCTAAAGCTTGGGAAAGGGAGTTTTACCCCACTCATCACAGGGTGTGAGTGTAGAAGAGATGTTCAGGGGTAGTTGCACACTCTGTGTTTATTTCCCGGGCAGAATTTCCTGCTGGATGTGAGTAATGGAGGGAAGGGAAGGAAGTCTGAGCAGCAGCCTGGGGGCTGCTCAAACAGAGATCATCATGGCTTTGGTGATTTGGATCAGGAGGGCTGGAAAAGCTCTTGGGAAGAATGATCCCCACCCTCGTGGGGAAATTCACTGCAGTTCCTTGTGCTTATGACTAAGATGTTCTTTCTCTAATAGAACTTTTCTCTTTGCAATATCCTTTGGCCTGTACACAACATCAGTTTTCCCAGTGTAATTTCAAAGCAAAGGAGCAAAACTTCGGAGCAAATATGACCTTTCTCTTTATGTTTTATTTTGTTGAGCCAGACACACAAACATAAAAGGAGCTTTTACTCAGTAGGTCCTGCTTGAAGTATGAGTGCACTGACCTGGGGATACACACAGAGTAAAAGCCTATTTGAGGCTGTCTCATAAATTAAGCGAAGCTCCAAGTCTTTGGAAAGCTGATCTAAATCTTGCTGGAATCGGTGGGATGTGTTTCTCTTTCCCAGGACTGAACCAGCGCTTGCATGATGCTTATTAGCTCCATTAATTCCTGGGTGATTTCCCCTCCACACGATGCAGTTGTGGCTGAGAGATTGGGCTGGGTACAGGAGTTGAAATAGCTGGTGATGAACTTGCACTCTGATGAGGACTGATTTGCCTATTAAAGAAAGCAAAGCTAAAGGCAGTGGATCCCTTCAGACCCCAAACTTGCTCTTTCCCTTAAAGGATGACAGATTTTTGTGAGAGGAGCAGACCAAGAGAGGAATATAAACACTCTGTGTGTTGCTCTCAGCATAGAACTGGAGAAAAAAATGGATCAGTGTCTCTATGAGGTAACAACGTTGTTTTATATGTCAAGCAAAAAAGAGAAATAGTCCATTATTTAGATCAGCACCAGTAAATGGATGTTTTTAAGAGTGAAAAGCAGGGCCATTTTCTTATTATCTCCATTCAATCTCCTAAACTCTTGCTGAACCTATAAGAGAGCCTGGGCTGCGAGAGAGAGCGAGCCAAGGCTCGGAGTGACACAGAGGGACATCAGCAGGAGTTATTAGAGGAATTTATGAGCACAATCAGACACGGCATGACAAGAAGTTGGGGAAGAGCTGCAGTATCCCAGGAAACAATCTCCATTATTAAGAGCAGAACTCCAGGGAAGGTGTGATGAGCTTGACAAAGTGCAGACACTTCACTTTGGGATCCTCCTCAAAGTCTCTTCCTCAAAACCAGAAGCATTTTTAAGCCCATTAGAGACCAAACCCTATTTTGGGGTTTTCCCAGTGCAGTTCCAAAGAAATGTGTAGAAACTCGTTGATGGAGCAGCTTTGCAGGGATGTGAGGCTGCAAATGAGGCCCTTACAACGTTTTTTCTGCAGTCGTTGGGATGGGTTTGATAGTCCTGGGAAAGCACCAGGTTGGGTTGGCCAAGCCTTCAAAGGTGACTCCAAACTGGTGTCAGTGTTGGTGTGAAACTGGTCTGAACCTTCCTGAAATGGGGCATAACCAGTACAGCTTCCTGAGTGTTTGGAAAAGGATGTGGAAAGACTTCAAATGGAAACTTCATTATTAAACATTTTGCATCCCTGTCCCATGGAAACGCCAGAGGGCAAGGAAGGATGTGACCGTGGGGTTTGACTGTTCAGGTTTACCAATCAAACTGTTTCAAAGGATTTATTTTTTCCTTTTAATGTATAGCCCAATTCAGCAAAACACCTAAATACATATTTCCAGTTGATATGAGAGTGATCCTAGACCTACAGCAAAGAATACACCTGAAAATAGGTTAATTAGTAATTTCTGCTATGAAGCAGCCATTCCACAAACCTGGCATTAGACAGGCCCTGAAGCAGGAAGCTTAACTTCTAAAAAACCTTTAAATTCAGTGTTTTCCTTGAACAAACCCTTATTTTTCTCTGGAATATTAGCAGTGTTAAATAGCCAGCCTCCAGTTTTGAAGGCAGTTTATCTTGGGCACCTTTAAAAATGAAGGGAAAACTGGGGATGTTGACTTGTTTTGTTTTTATTGATGTGGAAAATGTAAGGGTGATTCCTTGATAACAAATGCACGCAGGGATTTCTTGGAACTGAACATTTTTTTCATGTTCTAAATGTAGTGGGTTTGGCTTAAAACAAAGGACAACCTTTGTTAAGAGGTTTGGTGAAATCATGTGCTTTAATAGTGACTCCAAAAGGCAAAAGTTGCTTTTGATAAGGGATAAAGGAAGGATAAGAGGATGAGGAAAGATCCCCGTTACTATGGAAAGACAGATTTTGATATTCCTAAATTCTGCTGAACCAACAGTTGTGAGAGTTTGCAACAAACAGTTGGATGCAGGAATGAAACCAGAGAAATTGCACTTTTCATGCCACCACAAAAACACAGCCGGGGATGGGTCAAGGGTGCAGGAACTGCTTGGGAAGTACACAGGAACAGGATAAAAAAGTGGAATGGAAAATACAGGTCAGGAGCATGAAAAAGGAAGGAAAACCAGCTAAACATGGAGGTGAATTTTCACCATCTCCCTTTCATTGGCACAACAGCAATATTCAAACCCTCAGGATTTTGCAGCGTGGTGATTTCTCTGGTTAATTGTGAGTTTTCCCTGCACTTTTCCTGGGTGCTCAGGACTGTGGTGGTGAGGGATGGGAATAATTCCCCAGCACCCCGTTGTAATTTGGGCACTTAGAAAAATCATTTGCCTCAGGACTTTGCCAAGTGCTCCTCAGAGCGGCCTTGGGTGAGACAGCAGAGTATTTAATTCTCTTTTTCTTTTCTGCTTTGGAACAGATCATTTGGCATTGTGCAGGCTCCTCTCAATTATTCTCTGTGATTCCAACAACACGTTTTGGTGCATAAAGAGAGTGGGAATGAAAGCACTGAGTAGAAGGGGATAAAAGAGGCTCCTCAGAGAGCTGATGTTACGAGGCAACAGGTGAAAGTCCTGTTAGATTTCAATGTCCACTTTAATGGATGAGGAAACAAAGCAGAAATTAAAAGGAAGTTCTGTCTCTGGGATTAAAAAAAAAAATGCACTGCCAGGAAAAATCTCTTGCTAAATATTTATATCCAGTCCTGGCCTTTCATGGCCCTTCACGTTTTTGAATTTTAGAATTGATTTATTTTAAATAACTGCATACATAAATAAGTGCATCCTAAATATATCTCTCTATGTATTAGGAGAGTCCAGTGAAATTTTTATTCTTATCACAAAACAGATAAATTTAAAGAGTTCTTCTTCCAAATATATTTGGGCCTGGTTCCCGGCTGGTGCAAATTTGCATTTTTCCATGAAGGCCAAAGTTTTCCTGCTCTTACCCTGGAGCAGCCAACCTTGTTTACCTGTCAAAACCTCAGAACACCTCTAGAATCGTAAGTTCAAGTTCTTCAGTGTACCCAGGAAGGGAAAACATTCCTAAATCCTGATTACTATTCCAGCTAACATTTTGCTTTTCTAACCTGCTCTGAGTTTGTAGGAATTGTCTGCTGCATATCCAGCAGATGTAAATGCATCAACCCCTGCATGTGTGACTTGTTTGGAGTGCAGGGCAATTATCCAGGAATAAAATCAATTTCTAACAAATCATCTGCCATGTGCAAAGCAGGGCTCTAATAGTAATTAAAGTCATAAAATGGATTAATGTTTCTCTCTATCTCTTTCTTTTACCCGCTGGTAAAAACAGCTCATGCAGGAGTTCTAGGAAAGAGCATGAACTGCAGAAGAAATTAATTAATAAACAACAAATAATCACAAATCAATTCATTTTAGGCCTAGGATTACATCATGATCTTCAAGCAACTTGATGCAGTTGTTCTATGTCATGTAAACTGACTTTGAAGTGACTTTGAAGGAATTTAGATGTTCACAGGGAACTTGTAGCAAAAAAAACCCCCCATATTTAATTGTATAAAAACGGAAAATAGATTAGACTTGCTTTAAATGTGCCAAAATGTTCTCTGTAATAAAATGAATCTCTACAGTTGTGCTTCTATTTAACTCACACTAACATGGGCTTCTCCAATATACTCAAATACACAGCTCATAATCAAGTTTTCTTCTCGAATTGCCAATTTAAATGCAAAAAAAAATAAGTCAGTAAGTTATTCCATGCCTTGAAACACAACCATCCTATCAAAATCAAAACAGTGGTTAATGTTGTTGAAGTCGTTAAAGAAAGACATGGCTATTCGTATTTATTAAACTCTAATAACTCATTAATTTTAATTGAGAACAGTGGACCTTCTGTTCAGTCTGGTCAGACTCTGTTGAGCAGGAAATTCCCAATTTCCAGTCCTTGTCCTTCCTCCGCCCTGGCTTGGCTGGTGTGGAGCAGCACCCTCAGTGCGTCCCCTTTACCTGCCCAGCCTTGTGCCAGAGCATCCCTCTGCTCCTCCCTCTTGCATCACCCAAACCCCTTCTGGATTTTCTGTGAGGGATCCTTTAGGAGCTCCAGCTTTTCTCCTTGGCTGCTGTTTAAAGGACTTCCTCCTCTTCCTTTCCTTCTGCATTCCACCAGCACCCAGCTCTTGAGGTAAATAATTTGTATTCCTCTTCCCATCTCCAGATCATCTTGAAACCTGTCTAGACATTAAAGCAATCTGTTTGCTGCACTGATTATTCCACTTGGCTATATCCCCTATCTCAAAGTACATACATTATGCTGAATTAAGTCCAATTTCATCCAGAAACCCACTGATTATTTTCTTCCTTTTCCTCATTATCCAAGAGACTCCAAATGATAGCAATAAACAGCAACAGCATCACCAAGGAGGAAGGGAACGGGAAGGATCCTCATTTCACACTGAATCATTTACTTGTTAAACAATAAGTCTTGAAATTAACTTTCCCTCCTGACACCCCTGCATGCACATATGCAAATAAAATGATTACAGGCTTCGTCTTGGGCAAAAAATAATGGTCATGGATGGTTCAGCTAATCTTAAAGTCACCCTGGAACTGCAGCCCTGCTTGCGCCTGTTTATATTGGTTAGAATTCCACCTAATCATGGTTTAGGTCCGTGGCCACTCAGGTCAGCCCAGAACTGGTCGTAGCCACTTTATTTATTGCTGCACTGCAACGTATGGCTATTAAAAAATCTAAATATTTCCTGACAGCTCTCGGGGGAAATCTACAGTTCATCATTTCTTTTCATGGTACTATTAATACTTCCTGACAGGCTGAAAGCCAGTTGTTAATAATTTGGCAGATTTCCAGCTTCTTGTCTAAAATTAACTTCGGTTTCACATCTCTTTTTCTTTTTTTTTTCTTTTTTTTTCTTCCTTTTTTTTTTTTTTTTTGCAAATCTTAACCCCTGATCCAGAAATTTCTGAGGCAGGAGTAGCAGGTGGATGCCCTGGTCCCCTTCTGCAGGTGTTTGTCCAAACCTTGAACCTCCTGGTTCAAAAGGGCATTGCTCCAACTCCAAAACTCCAGGGATGTTTTGCTCAAACCCACATTCCCTTTGGGAAGAAAGTTTGGTGGATTGGTGGGTTCTCAGTGTCCAGTGGGCAAAGAAATTGTCTTTTTTTCTTTTTGAAGGGGTTATGAAGGCCACCAGCTGGAGGACTAGACGTGTAAGAAATGCAGCAGCAAAAATAATAAATACTAAAGATATTGTTTTATTTGAAAGGAGAGCCCCATAAAGGTATCTCAATGCCTTTAATATGGATTTTAATAAAAAGATCTGGGATACTGGATGTGAAGAAGCAAAAGATTAAACTGCAAACACTGAATAAGAGACTTTAGGGTGGCACAAATGAAAGCATTGCTGGGATATCAGGCTCATAGAGGAACAACTGCTGCGTGAGATCTTGAAAGAGATGAAGTCTTCAAGATATCATTGTAAAAGTTTATCAACAATTCCTTTATTAACCTCCATATCTTTGAAGAAACCGGCACACTGTCTTTTGATGATATTCTAATTTTGATCCTCTTTTTTCCTGCAGAAATGGGAATTTCGCTGCTAACTTCAGTTGAAACAGAATCAATTTTTTAAACATTATTACACTGATAATATTTGGAAGGAGGTTTTTTTAAGCTTTTACTCTTAGATATGAAGCAGATATTAAACTTTTCACCTGGGAAGGATAATGCAGACTCTTCATTCCCAGTATTTGGGTGCCATCAGCATCTGCAGCTTTAGTGTTTGTGAACATGTTAAAGGGAAAGTGATAATTGGTTTGCAGGTGATATTGTCAGGTTTGGTAAATTTAACACTTTCAGATCTCTTCAAAAACCATATTTCATAATGTATTGAATTGAAAATTGATCCACACTTACACTTCAGCCAAGCTTTGGAAGCCTTTCTATCAGACACTTTCCATCTCAATGATTGCTCAGTAATTCCTGCAGACTGCATTGAGTGATTAGGAGAGAATCTTCTTGCTGTTGGAAATTATCTTTATGATGAAAACTTCTAAATTCTAATTCACATGGCAAATGTTCTCTTCTGTAGCCCACAGAAGTCTCTAAAGACTACTCTGATTTCATCCCACCAACACTTCTAGGGCAGATTCCACCCAGGTGTTGGAGGTCCATTCCCACATATTTGGGGATTAAATGAGAGCTGCACTGTTTTAGCCCAGGAATGAGCAGAGCTCTTGTCTTTGGCCCTTGCAGTCCTGCCAGTTCCTTGACAAAGAGCTGGGAATTCCTGTACCAGGCTGACTGGAATGACCCAGGAGTACTGAAATCAGACTCCAAACCTTTAGATGAAGTTGCCATCAGTTTGTAGCAGACATGAACATATTTCTGTCATGTCTTTAAATATTTTGCTTTGATTCTACATGAGAATTTGGGCTTTGGGCAGTTCTGATACAGAATTCTGCTTTACCTTATTCAACATTACACAAAGGTTCAATAACTGGGATTATTCCTGGTTTCCTTCCATAAACATTTTGATGGCAGGTGACGCTCCCAGTGCTGCTGCTGAGGCATGGAAGGGCATCAAACTAAAAGAGCTCTGTCACTGTAAGAGGGAAAGAGACCGAGATGACCAAAGCACTGTGCTGGAGCTAAGGTAGGATTAGATCCTGCTGCCATCATGAGGAAGGAGCTCCAGAAGCAGCTAAGGATGGGTCAATCCAAGCTCCCAGCTCTCCTTCCAGTGATGACCCCTGTGAAATGTTGGGGAATAGCCAGATCTTGACTCCCTCTGGAGTTAGGCTCTCACTGGGTTACACATTCAATGCACTCTCAAGTCTGTAACATATGGAATAAACTCTGCCCTTCCTGTTGCACTTCATACAAAGAGAGACTTAAACTGCACGAAAAAAGGCAAGTGGAAAATAGGGATGTGGAAAATGGTATCTGAGGTTAATCCTTCCAGCTCACCTGCAGCATCTGTGTCTGCAAAGACAAAGAGATGGAATCCCAGCAGCACATCATTTTCGGGGAACCACTTTCCATGTCTCCTGTGGATTCTCCAGAGCTGGAATGAGAGTTGCCTTCCCCGAGCTGCTGGAAACATGGGAGACAGTGCTAAATGCTGCTCTCACTGCTGCAAATCTTTCTTTCACCTTCTCCATTTTGCCCCAGGAAGCTTTTGAGGCTGACATTTTTCTATCTCTCAAACAACATAAGATAAATTATTACTCTGCTTTGTCTCACTCTACTGCTGCCTCACTTCTGTTTAGTTCATGAAAAGAGTTCTGAGCTAGAAATCCATGGTAAAAGACAGCAATGCTTATCCCAGCTGCAAATTTAATGCAGAAATCACATTTTCCAAAAATCAGGAGCAGTAATTTCTGCTCAGAACAGAAAACACAGCAGAGCCACGCCGAGCACAGCTCTAGGAGGGAATGAGACCTTGTGTTTCTTGATACCCCATCTCAGGGTCTAAAGGATGAGGAACTGACTCCCTGTCAGTGGGTGCTGCCTCCAGGAATATCAGTAATGAACACTAATGGTCATGGAATATTTCTAAGCTACTTAAACTGGAACAGATTCTTTTTACATTCCATAGGGTGAAATGGTGTGACTAATTAACAAAAAAAAATACCTCACTGCATTTTTTTTAAGGGACACATGTAATGATGTGCCTCACTTAATTAAGGGACAAGTATTTTGTACTGAATTTGGACATTTTTACATATAAATGATGTTCCGAAAGGTAAATCTGTATGTGAGAGAGACTGCAGAATAGAAATCACTGCAATATAATATGCTGAATTATAACTGTAGGTTGCCTTTGATGGACTTGACTCACGACACGTTCAGATACAGATCCAGACATGATGAATGGACACAGAAACCATGGAAAAGGGATTATAAAGAGGAATGCACTTATTGGGATTTTATTTATGATTAATTCAGCCCCACGGTTCTGGCAGTGGGATAAGAGTTCATCTGAGTGCCTTGAACCATTCTGGGCTGTGTCAACTTGCATTGGTCAAATTTTTATCCTCTAAAAGGGATTTGTAGATGGGATCTGGACTGAAGCCAACCCTTGGCACAGCTGCAGGTGTGCAGACACCCCTGAATCCCAGGATATTGGCATTCCAACATTCCCCACACTCAGATCCTTCTTCCCTGGGTCCCAGAGTGAGACCAATAGACCAGACAGGTTTATAATGAACAGAAAAGGCTTCACCACTCTTCAAACAAAACCAATTTCTGTGCCAGTCTCATTCCGCCACACCACGCCGAGATAGTTCTGTATTTATTTAGGAGGTAGAAAAATAGCACCATAACTTTATATATTGAAACACCCCCAACAGCTGAGATTGAACCAAATCATCCCTTTGTATTCTGTGTGCAGCCACAGGCTCACATACATACACACATATCACATGTAGGCAATAAAAAGCTGTCTCCATCCCTAAGTTACAGGAATCACCATCAGAAATGTTGGTTCATGAGAAATACGAGTGTGAGAAGCCAAATTTTATATTGCCCGTGAGCCAACCCTTTCAGGCTGACTGCTGGCATTGCAGAGTACATAAATTTAAAAAAAAAAGAGTGTTAAAATACAAGTCCAAATGATGTGGTTGTATGGATAACTGCACCTGGGTTCAGCACGACGGCTGGGATGGGCTTATACTCAGTTATATGCATTATCACTTAAGCACTTTGCTGTTGAAAGACATTTTAATGCTGATTTGTCAACAGCACAGCCCACTGGGGTTTCTGTCTTTCAGTCTTTCTGTTTGGGTTAAAGACAGCAAAATCTCTCATCGGCTCTTGCCTGTTGAGACAGGGTTATTCACAGCTGGGAATGCCCACCCAGTGTTTGCCTCCTGCACTGAGCCAGCTCAGGTACTCATGAAACAGTGAATGAAAGAGTGGCACTCCCTGAGCTCTTTCCAGCAATTCCAGCGGGGATCCTGAAACACATGGGCACGTTCTGCAGTGCACTGGTGGCAGAGGAGGGCTCGCTCTTTCCGCTTCCGGGTTTAAGCTCCCTAATTGTTGCTGTGAAAAATAGAAACACGGGAAAAAATCCAAATCATTTTAAAGATATTTAAATCCTGCTGTGTCTTGCACTTGCCTGTTAAAGAAGTTGTGAATCCTTACAAGGAGCCTTAGAATCATGCAATGGTTTGGCTTGGAAGAGACCTTAAAGCTCATCTTTTTCTCCCCCTGCAGTGGGCAGGAGCACATTCCACTATCCCAAGGTGCTCCAAGCCCTGTCCAACCTGGCCTTGAGCGCTTCCAGGGCTGGGCATCCACAAATTCCCTGTGCCAGGGCCGTTTCAATGCTGGTGAATTCCTTTGGGAAGGTGAGTGAAGCCTCATCAGACGCCAGAGCAGAGTCCAGCCCATTTCTCCTCGAATGCCTTAATTTGGGGATTTTAAGACACAAAAGCCTCTGTAGTGTCCCACTCTGCAAGATCTCAATGTCACCTGCAACACAACGAGCTGTTTGCTCGGATTTAGGAAAATGTTTTGAAAACACAAGATTTAAACCCTCCCCGAAGGCTTTATGCACTGAATTTGAATTGCAAATGAGCCACAGTATTTTCCCTTTCCCTAGGAAAAGTAAGCAATAGCAGTCGGGAGTGAAAACCAAATGAAAATCCAAGCCCTTTTGTGAAAGAGGAAAAATAGGAGTGATCAGTATCGGAAACCTTTGTTAAATAGCACGGGGTGCTTTTCTCCCTTGAAATATGGTTCAATAATTCTAAATAAGCAGTAAGTACTCCAACAGCATACGTAAATCTTGCTGGAGCCTGGAAAACTGGTCGCTTCTGCTCCTGCTCTGGTAGCTGCAAGTGTTTGCTGTGCACTCTGTTATGGATATCTGGAAAATAGTTTGAGTGCAGAAAGCGCCTCAGGGATAAAAAAGTTTGAAAAGAAAAATGTGGCCGTATATCATTGGCATTCATGAGAAAATTCACATTAGATGCCTTCAAATCAGGTGCTCGGGAGACAATAGAGAGATCAGGAGCAATGGTGTGCCAGGAATGCAAGCCTGGCTGGGACAGACTCGGCTTATTTCCTGGCACATGAGGAATACGAAAAGTGTGGAAGGCCAAATTCAAAAGATAATATAGATGTGTGGAAGCTGGTGGGAGGGAAAGCTGAGGCTGCACAATGAAGGGGCTGTGCAAGCACTCCCTGGATTAGAGCCTTTCTCTTCACATCTCCATTCCTTTCCTCTCCCATACACGCCGCAGGTCTCATTCTATGGACGGTTACAACAATAAACCAGTCCTGGAGTGAAGCTCCTCCACCAGCACCACTGTGGAATTTGGCCCCAAATCCCTGTTGTCAATCATTTTCTCTCCCATCAGGTCAAAAAGTTGCTCTTTCTGCAAACACAGCTACATTTTGCCATGGGTAAAAAATGCCAGTTTGCTGGAATTTAGCTGAGAGCAAAATCTCATCATTCCCGGTGCCTGACAGGTTTTACCCCACTTCGATGTCACATCACCACCTGAACCAACTTTTGCTTTTACAAAACTTAACAGAAAATTGTGGTAGAAGTGGGAAATGGGGCCCATTTCCATGAAAATTCAGGTGACACCAGAAGAGCATTTTGTCCTTTGTCACAGATTTGCTCTTGTTAGGGTTTTTTTACTTAAAAAATAAGCGGTTGCAGACATTGAGGGTCTTGAAAACCAAAGCCTCGGCACCAGGTTGGGCTCAGTAAAGACCAAGATATTGGCATTTATGTCAATGTGTTAAATATATGTCAGATTACTTTCATTAATAAATGAATCCATAGCCTATCCCCTTCTAAATTCCAAGGAAAGCAGCAGTACAACTGCAAGCTCCAGCCACATAGCAAGAGAGCCCTTCCCTCCATGTGCTGAATGCCAAGTCAATACTCAAATCCCACTCTTAGCCTGAATTTTTCAATATCCCAGATGTCCAGGAGGACATGTTTGATGACAGCAATACTTCTGTGTACTTTCTTTCCGATGACATTACCCAGAGTGTTTGCAAGGAGAAGCGGGTGCTGCACAACTCATCCGCGAGTGTTCCACGCAGAGCCATTGCTGAGCTGGGTAATTTATCCACCTTTTCCCCTTTATTCACTTCCTATACATCCCTGTGTGTCCCACACGTCACGCTTGGATGTCTCAGGAGCAGATCTCTCTCCTTGCCCCACAGATGAGAAGGAAAAATGACAGTTATAAAGTGTCTGAGGACTGAGTTCTTTCCTATGGACTTGTTTTCTCTAATGGGAAAACGACAAAAAAATGATGTTGCCTACTTCTGTAACAAACATATTTGTACAAATTACATCCTGCTGACAAATGGACACGCAATCAGGATTTTTAGGGGGAAATGTAATGTTTCCCCCATGATCATATTTAACATATTTCGTTTTCCATCTATCTCTCTGCTCAAACTGTGGCATAACAATTAGAATAAGTGATAGCAGCACATCCAGAAAACAAAGGGTATGATGGCAGAATTTATCTTGTTACATTTCTTGATTTAATGCCAGTCTGGGGTTTCTGGTCTGAACCAGATTTTTCTTATGCTATAAATATTTCAGTTTTTTCATTTATTCCTGATTTAGTTTGACAGTAAATAATCCCATGGAAGCTGCTGTTGGAAAGATGTTGTAAAAATTATTAAGTGTCTGCTTGCCAGTTCAGTCCTTGTGTTTGTCAGAGGGAAGGGAGTAAAACAGTTGGGTTACTTAAAGGAAATATGTGTGTGTGTGTATATTTACAGTAAGGCCCCATAATTTGCAGTCCTAGGAGCAGAGGAATTACAGTTCTGAGGATTGATCAATACCTTGTACGAATACAAAAAGTTTGGGTTGTATCTTCTGGATATTGGCAGCTGCAGGTTCTTGTTTCAGGGTTCCAAAAGGCTCATCCATAACCCAATGAGAGGAGAATAGAAAGCAGGGAGGGTTTCAAAAGGAGATTTCCTTGCAAAAAAAAGGATCTGTCCTCTTGGAAAAGGCGGGGTCTGGCCATTTGTTCGGCTTTTATTGGCTATTTTTTTTTTGGAATATTTTTTGTTTGGAATACCAGGAAGTGTGTGAGTAACTCTGGATGGTTTAAGTCCATTTCCAATTTTCTTTGGTAACTCTTGTACCTTGAAAAGGGATTTCTGCACTAAATAACTCACACAGCACATGTGGAAGGATCAGAAATGAGATATATTTGAGAGATGTTGAGGAAAAGGAGCTGGGTGGGATCAGCACTGGGAAGTGCTCCGTGTCCACGGCAAGAAAATCAAGCACAGAAAAACACCCAGCACGGGAGGAGAATCCGAATAGAAACGCCAAGGAAAACACGTGGGAATGTGCAAAATCTGTGGCAATAACTTCAGCAAAAGGGGATAAATTGCAGCCAAACGCTGGTTGTTATCTGCTAACAGCCGACTTGGCATCCACCAGGGTGATTTGTCAGTAAATGGGCAATTTGAGCCTCCTCACCCCGTGGTGCTGCGGCACACGCAGGTCCTGGGTGCTTGGGGAATCTTTTCCCTCCTGCTAAGCTATAACCAGGGGAAAAAAAACCTAAAACTGGGACACAGGTAAAGTCACAAAATTAATACAGGAGGAATTACCATGACATATAAGTAATTAATTAAATTCCTAACTTGCATTTTTTGATCTGGATACATTCTGTTCAGGAAGGACAAGGGAAAACAAACGTAAAGTGGGTTTTTTTGTCTCAAATATCACAGATATGTACACGAGCCTCCAGACAAATATTGACAAGCAGGGGAAAGGGTGTGAAATAAATATGATGTGATTCAGTAAGGAAAAGCACCAGGTTTTCCACTGAAGCAGAAATAATCCGTGCCTACCTTCAGTATCGACAGGTGGTTTAAAGGAGGGGTTGGAGCGGAACCCGAAGTGACGGCAAATGTTTTTTAAAAAGCACCAAAAGGCATTAAAAAAGAAAGGAAATATTGTTTGAGGGTATTTAGGTGCAGTTGCTGCTGCTTGAGGCAGGGTTGATGTGTAAAGGTACAACCCAGCTCCTCCCTCTCTGTTTCTACTTTAAGGGAATTATAATTTAGTACTTTTTAATCCTTTTCCTTTCAAACTCTTATAAATTTTGCAAATGTTCTTCAGTAGATCTCAGCTGTGTGCGAAGTAGGACATCATGAAAGGCTGAAAGAAACTCTGGGTTTTTTCCATCCTTTTTTTTCCAAAACTTAGAATCTTGTCAAGGTTTGATCATTCCTCAGGTTTTTGTCTCCCCTGAGACCACCTGCAATTTTTAGGTGAAATTTAGAGAAAATATGAACAGAATTAAGTCCCCTAGAGAAGTGGGATGGCTTCCAGAAGATTTGGATTTCTTAATTTTCTAGAAAACATCTCTCTCACTCCTACCAGCAATAAGTTCCAGGGCAACCCTGTACGAGATCTTTTCACACTGCTGTGAAAAATGCGGCAGGTGAGAAGAGAATATGGATCCATAAGTGTGGCTCATAATTGTAATTTCTCAGTGGAAAATTTTCCACACTTAAAAGGTTTGGAAAGATTTTACAATTTTGTAAAGTCATTTTATTAAGTGATTTCTGCTTTCAGCTGCTTTATGAACTGATCCCCAACAGTAAATTACTCGTTTGCCCTTTGGGAGTATAGGCCAAACAGATACTTTTTCCTGGCTTAATTCATTATCTGTTGACTGAAATGTCAAAGGAAATTAAAGGAAATTGTTATGTAAATCCTTACGGGCGGATGGTTCATTTCTGAAGGATAAAACTTCACACAAAAAAGATGATTTTTTTCTTTTACGTGGCATGTGTGGGACACTGTGATCCCATCTCCTCCCGTGGGAGATCAATCCATTTGCATCAGGATCTGCTCACGTTACAACACATTCACCAGAGGATCTGTCTGGGATCAGAACCAGATCACTATGGGATCATGGAATTAAAACAGATTTGGGCTGGGAGGGACCTTAAAGATCACCCAGTGCCACCCCTGCCATGGCAGGGACACCTCCCACTGTCCCAGGCTGCTCCAAGCCCCGTCCAGCCTGGCCTTGGGCACTGCCAGGGATCCAGGGGCAGCCACAGCTGCTCTGGGAATTCCATTTCAAACCCTCCCCACCCTCACAGGGAGGAATTCCTTCCCAATATCCCATCCATCCCTGCCCTCTGGCAGAGAAAAGCCATTCCCTGTGTCCCGTCCCTCCATCCCTTGTCCCCAGTCCCTCTCCAGCTCTCCTGGAGCCCCTTCAGGCCCTGGAAGGAGCTCTGAGCTCTCCTTGGAGCCTTCTCCTCTCCAGGTGAGCACCCCCAGCTATCCCAGCCTGGCTCCACGGAGAGGGGGTCCCTATGATGGAACAAGAAATATCTTAACGTTTGATGACCATTTAGGAGTTGGGAAAAGCCCACTTTTCCGAACACCTTTTCTTCCATCCCAGCACTGTCTGGCAGAGGGACCACAGGCAGAGTTTTCTTTCCTGCTTGGAGAAACTCCCTCCCATCCCAGAGATCTCTGTGCCACATGGAGTGCATGGGAGAAACCCCAACATCACCTATGATTTTCATTCCAACTTTGTGTCGTTTTGGAGCTACTTTTATGCCAGGACGATCCTATCCAGACTATTTATTGCATTTTTAGTGTCTGAGTCTCCAAGCCGTGCGGTAGAACGTGATTTTACCTGGGGAAATGTGGGGTATTTATCTGGAGTCTGTACTTTAATTGCCCAATATCTCTTCCTGTTTTTGCAGAGCATCCAGGTAGTCACAGGAAGACACACTTTACTTTCTTCCACTGATTGGATGGGAGGAATTTTTGACCTTGGAAAGTGGAGATGGTGTTGCTATGGAAACTAATAAGTCTGCTGCCATTCATGAGCTGCAGCACAGGTAAAATGTTCCACTATTAGTGTTTGTGATTGATAAATCTCTATCAGTGTCACAATTCTGGGAGAAAGGAGAAGCAATTACCAAAATTAACAGTCCTTTTTTTTATGAACAAGTGACTAAGGAGCTTTTAATTAGGACACAATTTAATTTTAAACAACTCCAGGTGCTGCCTTTGTACCAGGAAAACACTTTGCAAGATCATAAGAAAGCTGGAATCCAGGTAACAGCTTTAAAAAATAATCTAAGCTGTAACAGTGAGAGAGAAAAACAATTGTTGCTTGGGTGACAACATCATGAAGACATTTCTTGGCCACAGCATCAGCAAACGAAGCTGGATTGAAAACCAGACCAGTTTGGGAGCACTGAATGAATGGTTTGGATTCCACATTTCATACCACACCCTTCAAATGCTTCCATACAAGTGAAGTGTCTTTAAATCACAGTAAACTCAAAGGCAAATTAAAGTATTTCTTTATGAAGTCCAAAAATGGGTGAGAATCATAAGGACTATCAATATAAATACACAAAAAGGAAAGAAAATCTTGCTTAAAACCCAGAGGAAATGCAAATATTTCTTCTTTGCCTCCTGCTGGAGCTATGATGGACCCTCATCCTCCCACCCTGGCATCCTGACACTCCTCAGGCTGGAATCAGAGGACAAAGTGTGGCTGGAGGAAGCAGGACTGCGTTCCCCCATTCTCCTTCTTGAATATCCCTTGTGCTTAATTAAAATATCAACAGTTTGTAGCATATTGTGAGGTAAAATGTTCTTTTCTGCCTGGCTGGGCATTGCTTGCAGTGAGGGTTTGGTATTCTGAGTTCGTTCCTTCTCTGAACCTTTCTTCTAATTAAAAGCATATAACTTGACAATCCTGCTTCATAAACCCATAAAAATGGGATTAACTCATGTGGCTCATTACAGCCTCATCTCCAAAGAGGCACTGAATGGGAACTGAACTCTTTGAGGTTATAATGAATTTGGGGATGGGCTGACCCTTCACATTCGGCCGTGATAGAAACCATGACAACTGACTTTTGTCTCCAATTAATGTATTGAACTCTAAATAGCCAGGATATTACTCATGTACTTACAAGGAAATTGTATTAAAGCAACCTCAAATGATACTTAAATTAATTATGTAGTGCATGAGTCAGCAGCTGTTTGAAGTGAAGAAACAGAGCAGAGGGCAGACTTCAGTAGCATTTTAAAATACAATTTAAATGAAACTCGATGCTGTTTTATCTAAAGGCAAAATATAAACCTCAGGGTAAAAAAAAAATGTAAATCTCAGGAGCAGACTTTCTGTTAAATCAATACAAAGTTTCTATTTCGGTAACAAACAACCAGCATGCTAAGGACTAAAAATGTTGGAATATATAAAATATTGTAATATATGAAATATTTCAAGTGAGCAGCCGCTCATTTAAGCCCAGATTTGCTGAACTAGTCACAACGACCACGTGTTTAGGACCCAAATTTTCCCTGTAATTTCCCACTGCCCCACTCAGGCCTCTTGGGTACCTCTCAGAGGTCATTCCCTTCCTTACTACTCTGAGTAAAGCACTTGTACCAATCTTTCAGAGCACACGATTCCCCTGTAATTCCTTGGTTTCTTGGGAAATAGATGGCGATCCTGGAATCTGAATCTCTGGAGGAGCAGGACAGCTGCGTGAAGGATGAGATATTCTTACACCCACGATTTGTGTCTCCAAAAAGAACATTTTCCTTCACCTTTTTTTCCCCCCAAAGCTTTCATTTTCAAAATTTTTTGTCATCTTCATCATGCTTTCCAGAGGATCATCTTTAACGAGCCCAGTCCTGGGCTCTAAACCTGAGTTAAAAGGTACCGGGAGCTCACTTTTAGATGAACATGTTCAGCTTTTAAAGAGCTAAAAATAGCTAAAAATGTAAATGCTCCATATTCCCAGGCACCAAGAGCAGCTCACAGCGGCACTTTTGTCCTGCTCCTGCTCTCAATTAAAGGAACAGCAAATGTCCCACTGACTTCACTGGGATAAGTTAATTTATATCTGGGTATAAATTAACTCCATTGATTTCAGCGGAGCTCTGCTGATTTTCACTCCATGACATTCTGAAATATGCCCGATGGTAACAGTCAAACTGCACTTATGGCAAAACTTCTCTGATTTATCACATGGAAAGTTCACATCAATTTAGGAATAATAGAGCTGAGAGGGAAAATGAGGAACCAGTCCCGATGCTGAGCAGAGCAGTTTTGTAGGCTGGGGATGGAAAGGTGATTCAGGGTGTTAGATGGCATTGGTCACTCATTTCCTCCTTGTTTCTACCTCAGTTCCACCTGACGTGCAGAATGAAAATGATTTTGACCTATAAATTAATTTTGAATCTCAGGATTAAAAGTGCTGTGCAGAAGAGCTGGGTATTATTACCCCCCAAAATGGCAATTCAATTACTCAAAAATCAAACTGCCCTCTATATTCTCCTTATAGGGAAAAATCATGGAAAGAATAATGTTCCCTCCAACTCTTATTTTCCAGCAGAGCTTTTTTATGTGTCTCAACAAGGGTCTTTAGGGTTTTCTTGCAGTGCCTTAGGGGACAAAATAAAATAAAGTAATGCATGCACAGCGACACAGCGAGGGAACAGATTAGATTTCTTTTTTTCATAACCCATTGCTATTTAAATGAGATAATCTGATCTAAGCAGAGCACCAGAGGCAAGAAGGGTGATGAAGATAAACTCAGAGATCATTACTTTAAATTCTGTGTACTTGCTATAGGGACGTACAACAACCACCTCCTGATGTCATTGAAATTGAAACGTTATTTGATATGAATATGTTAAAGAAAGAACCTTCACTTTCTGGATTAAAGATGTAGACAGGATTTTGAGAAGTTGAAATGAACAGATCTGTCCAAAGCGCTCAATAAAACGGAATAATTGTCTCTTCACTCCAAAACTCCCTCATGTTTTCCTCCTATGGCTGCTCCTGGGTTGTGCTGCTTCCTCTGGAGCTGATGTGTGAGGCAAGATGCCAACAATATCTCGATGAGGGAAGATTTTATTTTCATTTTTAGCATCATATTTCTGTCTCAAGCATCCATCAGATGCACCTCAGGCTGTTCTTTGGGTGTGGCTGCCAGGTCAGGTTTTCCATCAGGTTGGAGGAAGAGTTTCCCCACCTCTCTGTCTCTCTGGTCCCTCCATTCTCTCCTCTGTCAGTAAGGAATTACCCTCTGATTATTTCTGATGTCTGTCTTTCTCCTGGACAGCTTATCCACATTTTTCTGTGTTCCTCACGTTCCTAAAGGGAAATGGCACCTCTTTGTCCTGATTCCTGGTGGCTTCTGCCCTCCAAATAAATCCTTGCATGGAGAGATGGCCTTTGCAGCTCTCCTTTGTTCTGCTGATGGTCTTGAGCCCACCTTGAAAGCAAAGGTGTTTTCCAGGATTAAAGATAAGGAAAAAGCAGAATGGCAGTAAATTCTATCAGGCTGTTTGGACGGTATAAATATTCCAAGCCCTGCCAGCCAGTCTGACCTGCATTTTGGAAATCAGGCACTAACTGTATTTTCACACAGCCCTTTGGCTTCTTGCCTCCAAATCAATCGAAGACGCAACCACAACCTCCCGGGCTGGATTTTTGGCCCATCATTTTGAAACTGTTAAATTAGAGAGAGACATCTCCTGATGTAAAGTGTCCTGATCCTCCTCTGGGTCACAGCAGGATGAATATTGAATACATCACATCCCACACTCTGCCTGCAGTCTCTCGCAGATTTATTGTAAGCATAACAGCACCTTTAGGGATGGAACAGCAGACCATATATTCTAAGACAAGTGACATCTTTGCTGTTTCTAACAGCATAATGTGGAGATGAACCAGTCCAGCCTGGAAATGTTAAGGCTTCTCTGAACAACCAGAGGCATTTGGAGATCTGCTGATGAGTCAGACAATGACAACAATTAGGTGTCCCTTAGACAACATGGAGGTTTTCATGGGTTTGGGAAATAAAAAGCTGGATTTCTGTGAATGACTTGCAAAACTGTGGCAGGACGTGGCTGATACTGCAATGACTTTCCCAGGAGAGAGAGGAGCGACAGTCAAAGAACTTTTGTTTCCATTCTGCGAGGTGCCAGGAGGTTCAGCTGAACAACAGCCATCCTCTGGTGCACCAAAGCCAGCAAAAGAGGGAACCTGATGCCCTGAAGATGCACTATTATATTTAGGGAATGTGAGGGGGTTTGAAGCTTTCCACCAGACAGACACACACCCACCTCAAGGCTTCGTCCTGAGTGGACACCGGTGCCACACTGCCGCGTTTCCCAAGGACTCCACACCACCCCACACCTGCACAGAGGGAATCACATTTAACATTCCCTACCACGGGCTAGACTCACTCTGCAATAGAAGAATCGCCCTCATTGTGCTTCATCTCCCAGAAAAAATCCCTCTTTTGAACTCCCCTGAGTGCACGGACGTGGTGGAGAAGAGGTGAGAGCTCAGGTGCTGCTTTGAGGGTGCACTTTGAGATTGGAGCCTGCATTGATTTCGCTGTCAGGAAAATGTTATTTACAGCTCCTGGAGTGAGGTGGAGATGCCAGAATTCATGGAAGTCATCACCAGAGTTTGATGTTTTCTGTATGGCTCCAGTGTCTAAGCTCTATAGTCTGAAAGGCCTTGTCTGTTTTTATGCCGGTTTAAATAATTAGTGCTTCCTAATCTTTTAAATTAGTTACTTTACTTTTTTTTTTTTTTTTTTTTTTTTTTTTTTTTTNTTTTTTTTTTCTTTTACTTTTTATTTAAATTTTACATGATTTCTTCCTGTTTCATATCAAACCATTTCATCTCCCGGCACAAAAGGCTCATTAACTTCGTAAAATAACATCCTGGTACTGTAGAAGTCATTAATTTTTTTTTTTGTTTTGTTTTTCACTTTTTTCGTTTGCAACAGCTTCAAAGACAATTCAATTTTACTTTATTATCACTGCCAAGAAGTTGAAATTAGCAGGTGATTAAGCACTTCAAATATTTTGAGCATTTTTTATTGTCAACAATGGCAAATTTAAGTATAAAGAAATTAAACTTAAGAAGGCACAATAATATATGACCGAAACAATTTATTGAAGAACAAAATTTTCAAGGCAAATTGCTGGTTTTAAGTAATTGCTTTAAACTGAGAGTAGGTTTACATCAGATTTTAGAGATAAATTATTCCCTAAAAGAGGTTGAGGCCCTGGCACAGGTTGCCCAGAGAAGCTGAATTTTGAGCTCCCCCATTTCAGAGTTACCAACATGGATTTCCTTGGAGTTTAATAGCCAATTCCACTCCCTTTTTATCTCCACAACCAGTGCCTCAGTTAAAGAACAGACACGTGAAACCTTAGCTTTTATTTTGGAGAGAATGATGGCCATAAAATCATGGAATCACTGAAGGGTTTGGGTTGCAAGGGACCTTAAAGATCCTCTACTTCCACATCCTACATGAAATGGAGAGAAACCCAGCTGTAGCCTAAATTTCAGCTAACAGAAATGAGAAAAAATTAAATTTTTTTCCAGAAATCAGACCCTGGAAACGCCAAAAAAAAAAAAAAATTAACTCTCTTTTATTTTGAAATGAAAACCCCAACCAAACTTCCCTTCTGTTTAATATTCCCAGCCAGCAGCTCTGCACACCCTGGCACGGGATTAAGACCTTGCCCACAGACTTTTAAGCGCCGTAACAATATCTGCAACTTCCACGTAATCACAGGCTGATCATCCCTCCCATTGTTTGCAGAAGCTGGAAAATAAAACGTCTGGAGTTATTGATTCGCTACTTCTTTTTCATTTAGCGCCTATTGATCGCTGTTTATGTGTGCGTTTCTTGTTGAGCAGGAATTAACATTGAAAACTTCTTGGAATTCACTGCATTCACACCTACTTGACATTCCTGGGGAAACCTCGCAGCCACGATCCCAATTCCAACCGAGGGTTTCAAAAGTCGGCGTTTTCTCCTCTGGTCCCTTGGCAGCAAAAAAAATTCATCTACAAAAAGCTCTTTTTTAATGTATGATTGTTATGGTTGGCACTTGCCTGGGACAGGAAATGTGGTTGTCGCAGCGTTTGAGCTCCCAGAGTCATTTCCAAGCCCTCAGGATGATTTAGGCCCTGGTTGCGGTGCCCACATTACAAAAATAAACCTCTTGGGGTTGGGAGGCGTTTTTTCATCCCTATCTGCAAGAGGAAATCTTGTGATTGCCACGAAAATTGCTGGTGGAGTGTGGATGGGAAGCCAGCTCTGGGACATTCTGAGGGAAATAGGGATGGATTAGTCCAGCGGGGCCATGTGTGAGGGCTGGATGGATGGATGGAAATAGCTGGGATAGCTCGGAGCTGTTCTCTGACTGAATCTGTCACAGCTGGGCCGTGTGTAAAGCACTCCTTTCATTGCTCTTGTGCTCTTTAGATCCCACAGTTTTCCCAGTTTTAGCTCCAAACACCATCAAAAATCACAACCCAATCACACATTCCCCAGGAGACTGAATTCCAGTCCTGAACCAGCCAATAATTATGTGGATGGATTCTTTTTATTTACCTTACGTTTGCTTTTCACCCTCCAGAACACCACTTTTCTCTATTACTCCATTCATATTTAGGGTGAAACTCTTGGAAAAAAAAAAAATTAAAAATTAAAAGCAGTGTTTCATTGTCATGGAATTGCACAGTTTCAGGAACTGGAGAAACAACCCCACATGCACCATGTGAGGATTTATGTCAGCAAACGCTCTGGTTGCTGGCACAGTTATCACAATCAGCATCCAGAGGCAGATAAGGCTCTCTGAAGCTTCTCTTGCAGGAGGTAAGAGGGGAACAAGAGGGCAAATTTTGAGCGTGGAGGCAGAGCTCAGGCACAGAGGTGACCTGCAGCCCCCACTTCCCCAGCCCTCTCTGCCTCCCTTTGTGTGCAAAGCACACCCAGAGGTGCCAATCCTGGTCCTATGGGTCAGACGCTGCCTAAATTCCCACCTGGTTTGCAGCAAGAGGAAAATCTATAAACTTTATTTCGATATATTTGATTTTTAGACCCTTTTAGAATTTTAGCAGTAGTCTTTTCTTTTCCTTTTGCACAGCACAACCAGTCTTTTGTCCTGTGTTCAATATTAATATCTGCTTTATTGTTCTATTCTAATTACAGTGTCATTATTAAAGGGGCCCTCTGTTTTCCTGTGACAGATATTGCATCTCACTGTTAGTGGATCTTGGCTATTCCATGCTTATTGTTATTAATAATTTGTAGCAATTGGATGGGTATTAGAATATTACTTTGCTAAATCACTTTTGCTGCTAATTAAGGCACCGTGTGTGACATTGTTTGGCTCCAGACATCATTGTCCTGCTTTTCAGCCTGCTCTAATTACCTGTAACTCGTTCATTTCTACGTAGAAATCAGGTCTTTTAATCAAACTCCTTCGAGCTCTGCCGTGGTGGGAGCTGCTCTTGGTGGGAATGAAAAGTTCTCATGGACAAAGATACTTGTGATGACAAATGCACCTTTCACAGCAGCCCTGGAGCTCCTCAGAAATAGAATAATTGTCCTCAATGCTTCCAAACACAATAGAAGGAGGAGGGTTCTGAGGGAAAAGTGAAAGATGACCAGAAAAATCCAACTCTTCAAGGTATCAGCAAGGAAATCGCTGTAGCTTTAAATTGTCTTCTCTGCACAAAGCGTCTGTGAGATCAGATCTGTCACACTGTTTGCTGGGGGAATATTTCCTCTGAAGAAGCAACATCACTTCGTTATTTGCCTGGGAACTTTATTCGCTTTGGCTGCCAAACAAACAGAAGACACAGAAAGGTCATGCTTGAGTCATGAGTGAAAACTCACATTAATGGCCAGGGGGCTTCCTGGTGTGTGTCTGGCATTAGCAGGACTCTCTTAGCGACAGAACCTCTGACATATCCTGAATATTGCAACAGTTTGAGGAAAAGCAGAAAAATGGGTTTATTTCTGTGCAATTCTTTCTGCAGCAGTTTTAGGGGAGTGTAAAAAAGGTGTAAAAAAAGCGCAGATATTTGTGCTGAAGTTGTGCTGGAGCTGTTCTGCAAACACACCTGCACACACCTGCAGCAGCTTCACCTTTCTTTTATCATGGAATCACAGAGTGATGGGATGGTTTGGGTTGGGAAGGATCTTAAGGATCATCCCATTCCACCCCCTGCCATGGACAGGGGCACCTTCCACTATCCCAGGCTGATCCAAGCCCTTCCAGCCTGGCCTTGGGCACTGCCAGGGATCCAGGGGCAGCCACAGCTGCTCTGGGCACCCTGTGCCAGGGCCTCAGCACCCCCAGCTCCAACAGCATCCCAGCATGCCAGGGAGGAAGGCTCTGAGGCAGACAGGGATTCAGGCATCACTCCAAAGCCAGACGAAGGTTGTTTCTATGGGAGGTTATTTCTGTGCATTGATCCCCAGTCTGGGGGGCTTGTTTGCCACAGGACTTCCTTAAAAGCAGATGCAAAGCTCGTTCTCATTTGGGAGAATTGTCTGGGAAAACAGCAGCCTTTATACAATCAGAGCACATTGTCCCTTGGGATTGGCTTCTCCTTTGTGGAATTGCTGGGTGCTCTGGGCCAGATTGGGGTTTGTTTGTTTCACTGCCCAGCAGGTACCCAGGCTCCTCTCAGACCTTGGGATAGTCTCCATCTCAGTGCCCTGAGCTCACTCTGGAAAATTTAGAATGCTTTGGAGTAAAATCTATCCAAACTTTGGCCCACATGCTCAGAAGGCCTTTCCCCCCAGCCCCAAAGTGATTTATGGAATGCAATTTCTTCATCCTCTAACATTGTCTCACTTCATACACTTTATGCCAAATCGTTTTTGATGATTTATTATTTTTCCTACAGCTTATAAAAAATGAGTATCAATACAATGTCAACAAAACTGCAGGGGTTAATCTCTAGTAACTTGTTGAGCATCAATCAGATTCATATTTCAGTCATATTAGTCTAAAGCTACCATCACTGATGGTTTAACACAACTTAAATCAGAATATAATGTGATACCTCCAACTGCTGTTTCTGTTTAGATTTATTCTGATTTACACTGAATATGGTAGAAATAAAAGACTTTTCTCGGTGTCTGCCTTGTACATTTGTGAGTTTGCAAAACACAAATAGTTTGCTCTAGGCCAGAGAAAATGTAACCATTTCTGCAATAGATATTGAATTCATATTTGCCTGACAAATGACCTTATCAGCTATAACTTGTCATCTCCTAATTAGTCTACATTTATTTTATTCACTCAATTAACCCCCAGCCTCTCCAGGAGATAAGCTGGCGATACACAAAATTATGTGTGGTGCTGCAATTAAAATGGTGCTGCACACGTACTCCACAAATTTGCCTTAAAGAAAGGTAAACCTCATTAATATCCCACCAGCCTGACTGCAAATTAAAATGGGTTTATTGCCAGTGATGCCACTGACTTTCAATGCTCACTGGCAGGGAACAACAATATCTTTTCTTCAGAGAATCTAAGCATAATCACATAAGGCTAAGAGTGCGCAGTGAGATTTAGAGAGCAGAAATATCTACATATAATTAAACCCCCCCTTCCCAGGGAAATGCCCAAGTTCTTAATTTTTAAAAAATATTGCTGTGATTTACAGATCAAGAGTAACCTGAAAGGTGAGCACCTAGTATTTTTACGGAAAAGAGTGAAACTCTATGAGCAGAATCCAGCCTGATTCACATTTTGTGCCTTGAAATGACTCGGGTTAAGAGTTTTGGATAAAATCTGAACCACACAATCGACGGAAGTTCATGCAAATTTTAAGGAAACCAAACCTGAATCAAGATTTCTGTCCCAGTCTGATATGTGTAAAATGCTTGTGCATGTACTCAACTCATTTACAGGAGAAATTGAGACATGGGAATTGTTGTCAGCCCAAAGGCAGATGTCCACTGCAAGTCAAAATAATAAAACAAACATTTATTGTATTGCACGGACATTTTACTCAAACGCCTGCATAGTTTTCAAGATATCAGAGATGTGAAAACACAAACGTGCAGAAAATGAACGTGGTGAAATAAGACGCGCTGTAAATTCAGTGGGATGCAATTACTGAGGAGAGGGAACATGGAACACCCTCCTCTCTTTGCTTTAAAACTCTGCAGTCTAAACCTGCTGAAATTAGAGCTGAGTCCATCATTGATTATGTCATTCCCCAGAAATATGGCCTTGAGCAGATTTGTCATAACTCTGCTGGCGATGCTGCACCGCGGGCACGGCAACCATCAGTCAGGAGGATACAACTTCCCAACGACTACAAGTCAAGCAAATGTGTTCTCAGCCTTGTGGGACAAGTTCTGCTGCAGATGGATGGCACCAGGCTGTGATGGATGGGCAGGAGCAAGGCGGCTCCTCGCACACCTCTGGGGTGCCTCTGTGGTTTAATCCTTAGGGAAGGACAGGCTTTGAAATCCCACGGAAACCTGGGGAAAGGGAAGTGCTGGCTGCCCATCCCTGGCAGTGCCCAAGGCCAGGCTGGACAGGGTTTGGAGCACCCTGGGACAGTGGAAGGTGTCCCTGCCCATGGCAGGGGGTGGCACTGGATGGTCTTTAAGATCCCTTCCAACTCAAACCGTTCTGTGGCTCAATGATTCCATGACCTAGCCTGAATCCAACACTTGGCCTTTTGTCTCTACATCCTGAAATTCTCCACCACCTCTGTATTTCTTGATTTATTTTGATTTATAATCTCATCCTTACGTTATTTTCAGTTCTTGGATTTTATCCTCGCAATTCATTTTACTTTGTCTTTGCATTTATTACATTTCACTGCTCACATTACCCCCACAATTTAAACACTGTCCCAGTTCAAGTGATGAGAAGCAGCCCCTGCATCGAGAGTCCTCTTTCCTTTGGCATCAAAACACTTTCCTTTTTTTTTTTATTTTTCCCAATCTGCTCCAGTTTGAGTTTCACCTCTGGCAGAGATGAGATGACGAATCCAATTTGTCTCTATGCAGAGAGCCCTCTTGCATTTCTCTCTGCACTTCTACTTTTTCCCTGAATAGCCGTCATTTAATGCCCCGTTATCTTGGATGGCACTCATTTAGTGGTTTATTAAGCAGTAATTCAGCAGCCTGTTATCAGTTCCTACAAGAGCTGGGGAAAATACGCCAGCCAAATACGCGAGATTTCCGCAGAAATACAGCGGTTTTGTGATTTTTGGATTAGAGAAAAATTACCCCAAAGTAATAGATATGAGACGTTTTCCCTGCATTTCATTATTGGCCCCATGCTAAAGCTCCCATCAGGCCATTCCGACTACAGATTGTCTGATTTTTATTTCTGTTTCCAGCCCAAGCAGCGAAATTTTACAAAATCACAGAGAACTCAATGGACTGAGAAGTCCTAAACCTGGACTCACTTTTTCTCCTGCACTCGTGTCCTTTCTGAACATTTCCATCTGGGTAAAAAGACATAAATTAATTTTTTAGAGCTTCTTGAAAACCAGGGAGTTGAAATGAAATAATGGGCAAGGGTAGAAACCAAAGTGTGCCCTAAATACAGCAGCGTGGAGGGATCAATGTAAATCCCAGCAGGAAAAAATGGGTTTGTGGAATAAATTTGATGACAGAACAGGTAAAGGCTTGATTGGAAATTGCAACTTGTAAAATTGGATGAAAATAGGAGTATTTTTATGGATAAATTGTTACTGTTTCCTAAAATTGCTGGATTTTAACAAATAGTGAAAGTAGAGATAAAAAGGAGGAGGTAAGAGGGTGATGGAGCAGCTAAATGGGCACTGGCCATGGAACAGCTGCCAGAGTTACGGAATTTTTCATATCTGCTCATGGAAAGCATTCCTGGTTCTGGTTTCCCTCTGGAAACTTGCACAGGAGATCCAGGAGGACAAATGGTACAAACTCTTCCCATGGGCTGTCATTCCACGCTCTCCGGGCTCCTCTCCAGAGCGAGAGCCTCGGGAAGGGTTCCCAGGGACACCTCGAACCCCTGGGTTTTGGGCTGCTGCTGTTTCTGTGCAGCTTCAAAATGGTGTCAAACACAGACAACAGGAGGGGACAGGCAGCGTCTTAGTGGGATAACTTCCATTTTTCCCTGGATTTTCAGCCTGCTGACATGGACAGCAACATTTCCATCCCACGTGTCCCTGGCTCGCAGCCCTTCCTGCTGATCCCTTCCCTTTCCATCTCTGCTCCAAGGCAGAATTTCAGTGCAGCCCTATCAGCCTGCATTTTTCCCCTCCTTTCAACTGGGTTTTGTTTTGTTGTTTATGCTGTCATTTCTTTTTTGTTTTTTTTTTTTACATCAGATAAAGGTCATTTTTCCTTGAATGGAAAAGCACAGTAATTTTGACAGTGAGACATTCCCAGCTTGCTCTACATCAGAAATGTTGATATTAGCTCCTTTAAAATAGAGAATAGAGACAAAAATTGCCTCAGCAACTCAATGGCTGGCAGTTATTTCCCAAAAAATGAGCATTTGCAAAGTTATGTTTGTGGCTTCAGCTAAATTCCAGGCTGCCATTACTGGAAGGATTTTAACTTCATTTGCGTTTGCTCAGAAACAAAAAGATCATCATGAAGGTATTAAACAGTCACAAAAGATGATGGCTTCAAACAGTGTCTTTTGGCTGATCCATAATCATTTGCTTTGGCAATTTTATTGGGGAACATTAAGGCTGATCACTAACTCTGTGTTCCTAATTATTTCTGAAATATTGTGCTGTGTTCTGTGCTGAAGAGCGGAACGAGCAGAGCAGTGGGCTGCTTGGGATTGCAATGTTCTGACTGGGTTTTAATCAATGAGTGATAATGAGAGCTTGTGTTTTGACTTTCCCTTCTTAATTGCCAGTAATAAAGCAGATCCTCATTGATGATATTTAGCAGAGTTCAGTTTCATTCATCTCTGTTTATTCTGTTTATTTTGAAAGTGCCTGGGAGCTCTCCGTGTGCTAGACACAATAACAGAACATACAATGCTAATGATATTTTCCTTGCCTGATATTTTCCACAGCAGAGGAGGATGCTGCCCTTTCCTGGGGAGTTATTGCACCTCCCTGCTTTCAGCAGGTTTCTGGAATGCAGTAGGAGTCAAAGGATAAAACCATATCCCGTGAAATCCCAACCACATTTTGCTGTTTAAATCTCTGTTTCCCTTTGCTGCTCATGATAGTTGAGATTTTTTTTTTGCCAAGATGCCAAAATAAGAATTAAACATAAATATCCTCAAGATGAGGCACATCTGCAGGTGCTGCTGGCCAGGAAAATTCACCTCACCCAAAGAGCAACAGCAAAAGCCACACCAGGTCTGATTTACCTCAGGTAGATCTTCACTTGCCCAACTGTCAATTTTGCAACCTGATTTTTGGGTAAGAAAGACCATTTTTATTCTAAAAGTTTAAGTTCCAAATTTAGTTCTGGTCCTTCAAATGGATGCCAGTACTGTGATGACAAATGCATGCAAATCAGTCAGTCAGTACAATAAATATTTTGATAATATCCTGCCTGAATAATCTAATTTAAATCAGGACCTGCCTCAGGTTTCAAATGTTTTAAATATCCCTTGCATTCCTCTTCAATTATATGTAAGAAAATAAAGAGTTTTTTAATCTTGCCTCGATCACTACTTGAGATGATTTATATCCCAAGATTTTCTTCCCGAGTTATCAATCATCTGAAAGCAAGAAGTAGGTGGCAGCCTGAAATTTCTAGATCAGATCTTTCTGTGTCCTGAGGAATTTTTGCCGTGGCAGTAATTTGGGCTACAAAAATAAATGGTCTCCACATGTTTTTCTATTATCTTCATGATCTCAATTATTTCTAAGTGTTATCCCAGGATACAAACCTTGCTATCTTCATATAAAATCACTGTTGATGTCAAGTTCTTACAGCTAATTCCTGACTGGTTTAATTCATGCCTCTTGTTTAAGTCCTAGTTAGAAAAACAAGCAGCTGGGATGGAGCCATTTTGGTCCAGTTATTCAAAATAAATAAACAAAACTTAAATAACTTGTACAAGGAGCTTAAACAGCCACCTGCATTACAGTGCTGTAGAATGGAGATTGTATCTGGATTTCTACAAGGTCTGGGACTCAGTGCTGCAGAACCAAAACACAACTTCACATTGCAACATTTTTCCTGTTGAGCCTAAGTGGGAATTACCAAGTGTGGCCTCTGGAAACAAAGAGGAATCATTGTTTGCTTTAGTAAATTCAAGCTATTTGCAAACCAGCCTTTTCCATGATTTCTCTCCATTCCAGTGTGGCTGGATCTTTGAGTGCAGCAATTCTCCTTCGTCCCCCTCTGTCTCCAGAGTCACTGGGTGGGATGAAGGGCTGCAAAGCCTCCAACGGGTCTGAAATTTCCCCACATTTCTTTATTTTTTTCCTTGTATAAGCAGGACTGCAGTTTCTCAGGTTGTTATGTGCTTATTCAAGCCATCGTTTCACTCTCTTCCCTCTATCAGTATCACATTGGCAGGGCATGGATAGGGCATCCATCAATGAAATTTGGGAGTCAGCACAGAAAATTCCAATGACAAAAATCACCTGAGCTTAATTACTCCCCATCCTCTGAGAGATCAAAGCACAGCTGTATTTCAAACAGAGAAAAGTTAGAGAGAAGCAAAGTGCTGGCTTTATTTAAGTGGCAGGATATTAAATGATATAGCTGTTATCTTCTCCTGTAGTATAAATTATTGAATTAAGCCTTCAGTCAGTTTGGCAACGGTGCCAAATGAATATTACAGGAGTACAATGCAGCAAACAGAATCTGTCATGGAATCTGGGACTCCCTTAGAACCGAAATTACAGCAAACAAAATGCGTGTGCACTAGCTTGGAAAGGGTTCATTATTATTTATTCATCTTGCCCAGTAACACAAAAAATTAATGAAATTTCATTGAGGAGGGGGCACGTCAGGATTCGTATCCATCAGCAAGGCACATCCCTCCAACTTCATCAGGGATATTCGTCTCCATAATTAGATGTCTGTTCCACGAGAGTTCTCCACCTGAAGGACGTGCCCAAGTTCATGGCATGAAACAAATCACCCACACTAATGAAAAGGTGATTTTCACCTCTTATTTCTCTTGTCCACCTCTCCCACAATTGCGCAAAGTCTTCGGAAAATCTTTTCATAAAGCCAAAAAAAGTCAGGCCCAGGTAGGAATTTCAGCCCTGTTGCTCACATGCTTGTTTATTTTTCAGTAAAATATTCCATTATGAATCCAGGTGACACATTGGTGTATTTATAACCCCTCTCCTGGAGCACCTTTCCACACATCCCCACAATGAATTGTTCATAAATCTGTGCTCATCTCCAGTCGAAAGCTTAAATCAGTGCAGCTCCACTGAATGCTCTCCACAACCCATCCATTAGGAGCAATTTTCCCTCTCTGCAACTTGAACTCCTGCTCTGGAATCTTTAGGGAATATTTGGGGGTTTGCAGGGAACACGGTATCCTGTAAATCGGAGGTTTGATTGCTGTAGTCGGGGTGATATCAGGAGAAAACGTCACATTTTGGCGTTTAGGGATCCATCCTAAATTATTTTGGGATTAGAATGTGTGCATGTGTTAGATGGGTAATAAATTCACTGCTACCCAAATATATTCCCAGAAAGTGTTGAAGCAATACTGGTTATTATGGAACTTTTAAAAAAATGTTGGAAGCATCACATTTTGACAAAATCTTTTGTCACTATATATATTCAATTGAAAAAGGCTCGTAATTCTCACAAATATGACAGGTTTTCCATAATACTTCCTTAATTACCACCTGTGATATATTACACTCTAATTTTCTGTGCTAGATTCTGACAATAATGGTTCTATTAGGAATTAAATCCATATTTTAGAGTTTTATTGTTTGTTTTCACACCCAAGGGAAAGGTGCAGTCAGCTCATAACCTGAATGTTTGCCACATCAGCCTCAGCTCACCCTACCTGGTGAGGTCACCCAGCTCTACCACCACAGAGATCCTGTTTAAAGAACAGGGAAAATATTGGGATATTTGCCTGATTTCTCGAGGAATACGATTGACAGCATGCAGAATCCATTTATTGCAAATATTTTGAATTTCTGTGCCATTTAGGGCTGGAGGAGCCCTAATTAAATAAAAGTTATGTCTCCAAACTCAAATCAAGGGTGGGGTTCTCCGAGGGAGCCACAGGCAACTTCCACCCACCATGTATGGGAAGAGGGGACAAAGGAAGGGGCACTCGGAGTGCCAGCTCCTGGGAAATGCCAGATTCCAGCTCTGCTTCCTTTCATCTGCTTGCCCTCACTTTTCTTCAAATCTCAGGGAAGGGGCACCATTTTCCCAGATGGAATGGCCTCAAGAGCATGGGGAAGTTTAGATGGAATATTAGAGGAAATTTCTTTATGGAAAGAGTTCTAAAGGATTGGGACAGGCTGTCCAGGGCTGTGGTGGCATCAGCATCCCTGGAAGTGTTCCAAAAAAGTGTGTATGTGGCACTTGAGGACATGGTTGAGTGCTGAACGTGGTGGCAGTGCTGAGTGGATGGATTTGTTGCTTTGGAAGCCTTTTCCAGCTGCAGTGATTCCGTGATTCTGTGAAAGGGATGCCCTGCACTCGGCTGTCATTTTATAGACAATTTAATTTATGAGCCCAGGGCTCCAGTGCCAAATTTCCCATCATTACTGAGAGTTTTCTGGCTTCAGCAGTGCCAAGACTTCCCCCCATGTGCCTCCTCAGTGCATCCCTTCTCCCAACATCACAGGGAGCTAAATGCCTCCCTGGTTTGGTGTCTGCTGACAGAGACACTGTGGAATTCCACCAGTACTCCCAATTTGACTCTTTCAATAGAAGCTGAGACTTGAAAGGAGCCCTGTGTCTCTGGAGCTCTGCCCATCAACGCCTGAAGGGAGAAAACACATGAAAGTTGAAGGCCCTTTGGGAAAATCATCCAGGTTTTGGGTTGCTTCTTCCTGCTCAAACCTATAAGATCTGATCTGCCTTTCTCTGTGTCGCTGCTTCGCTCTCAGAGCTGGGTGTCACTGGGAGGGAGAGAGGGAACCCTGCCTCTGCTGCCTGTGCTCCTGACAAGTTGTTTTTCTTCCACAGAACACTTTCATGGCCCTTTTTCTGCTTCTTCTTTTCCCATCTTCTCTTCCAGTGTTAAAACCTGACTCCTTGAAGGGATGTGTGTTACTTTAGGTGGTACCAAGCAGTGTCTCATCCGTTACCTCTCGTTTTGCATCTGTCAGGCTCCTTTCAAAGTCCTTGAGCTCCCTGGTCCAGGCCTTTGAGGAGGGAAATAATCGTTTCATTCTGCTTCTGACAAGATTCAGTCAAAAACCCCAGCGCTCTTTGCAGGGAAACATTCCATGACATTTAAAAATCTGTGGACCCTGTGAACTCCCTGTCTTCCAATTAAAGATTACCAATGTCTCCAGCTGAAAAATTTAACAGATTTTGAATAAGTTGGATTTTTCATAATTTTTTCTGCTGTCATTAGAAGGGGGAAGGGTCTAATTCAGCTGTCCCATCCCTTTTGCTGGAGCTGACAGGTGTTTTACTATCACACTGATTTAAAAGAGGCCACTCTTAATCAGGTGTCAGCTTTGGCCCATAAAGTCATATTAATGTTTTGGATCAGATATGAAGCTCTAAGGCACATTAAGAAAGATTCATTAGAAACTCACTACCCCTGGAATTTACAGCCTTCCTGGAACTTAATAGCCTGGATAAATTCCTCCTTATCTGCTTTGCTTATGTGAATTATGGCAGTTTTGCATTTAGAACCATCTCCTTATGATCTTCCGTGAGGATTCACTGATATGGTGCATCCAGAATCATGGAATGGTTCGGGTTGGAAGGGACGTTAAAACTCATCCAGTTCCACTCCGCAGGGACACCTTCCACTATCCCAGGCTGCTCCAAGTCCCGTCCAGCCTGGCCTTGGACACTTCCAGGGATCCAGGGGCAGCCACAGCTTCTCTGTGCTCTCAGCCCACCAGAACTTCCCATTCCTGGTCCTGGAGCAGTGCATCCTCTGGAGTTTGGCTCCCTGGAGCTGATTCTCCCAGGCAAACCTAAAACCTTTCCCTGCAAATGGAGGATGGTATTTCTGGGACGCTCTCAGTTTCACCAAACAGATTTTATCTGCTGTCACCGATCTGTTTGGAGTAATGGTAATTCCAGCTCCACTCTGCAAAAAAATCCTAATGGGAAGGAAGATCTGTGTAGGAAAGGGATAAAAGTCAGCTAATTTGCAGTATTGGCCTACTGAGTTATCCACAGTCACATTACAGACTGGGCCTGGGCCAGCCTAAACTGCTCTTGGGCTGCTCTCCTTTGCATTTCCAGCTGGGCAGAGACCTCACAAGGAGCTGAATGTGATGCTAACGAGAGTCAGACACAGGAAAGAACAGGGAGCAGGATTTGGCTGGAAATTAAGTGAAGTGTGAACTCCAGATTTGTGCTTCTTCTGTGCATCCCTGTCTGGATGAGGCCGAGCATAAAAATTTAAATATTTCTTGTGGCTGAGTAAAACCTCTTTAACTCCATTTGACAGGAATATCAGGGTGTGATACAAGCACCCATTGCCCATGAGACAGTGACAGGGAAGCACTGGGACAATCCCTCCTGGTTCCATAATTATGGAAAAACCAGAGTTCCTCCTGTTGCATTGGCACTGTGCTAATCCCTGCATTGGCTGAAGACAATACCAAGTGATGAATGAAGGGATGTTGATTTATTTTCCTGCTTTAGCTTTGAATTCAGGCTGGCATAATTATGGTCTTCATGGAGATCAAACTGATTTGGCACCATAAAGAAATACGTTTTAACTTCTTATCAAACATTCTGTAACAAGAGTTTCTATTTTCTTTCAAGCACCACACTGAGGATTCACACATGATTTTAATGTACAGAAATGGTACATTTAATCAAATATTCATATTCCAATCGATTTTTTAAAAAAAAATTGAATTATTTAAATCTTAACAAAAGCAAAGAGCCCTAGGAAAATGCATTTGTCATGTATATCTCTGGAGAAATCACCAGGATTGTATTGAACGTGGAGGATGGAGAGGAAATATATGGCCATTCTCTATAGGAAACACAAAAGGATGCTTCAGGAAATTAGAAACGACCAGCCTGACCTTTTCTATAAATAAGAGATGGACTCCGAGGACACCATTGGCTCTGAGAGTGCACATCATTTCTCACAAATTTGATGTTATTCTCTGCTGCAGATCAGCCAGCAAGAAAAGGATATTAAAGAGAAAACAAAACAACAGCAAGAAGATGCCTTTGCCAAAATTCATGGGCAGTGTTTTTGTGACAGGGACTGTGACAGGGCCACCGGAAAGGAGCTGTAAAATGTTGTGTCCTTATTCCACACATTAAGGGCCTGCTGCAATAAAGACATGGGAAGGGGATATAAAATTAAGATATTCAATAGGCTGCAAATGACAAATGAGTCCAGATTCCACTTAGGAAAAAACATGGGAAATTAAACCCAGGTTTACCAAAATATTTACATTTTTCTGAGGTGAAGCAGGGATTTTTATGTACGTCAGGTAGCTCACCACTGGCCCAGCCCAGTACACGGATTTAAAATGCAGAACGATGACCCCTGGGTCTTTTTGGGGCTTCAGAAAAACTCTTCCCTGGCAGTTCTGCAAAGGTAACGAGAAGGGCTGAGGAAATGAACCCAGAAGGGAAGAAAATTCCTCCCAAAGTAAAGACAAGTCAAAGGGTCAATTGTAGAAACAGTGAAAGAAAAAGTCTTCAAATTTGTCGAGGGATTAAACCCAGAAGAGTGGCAGGAAAAGAAACAAAGATTATTTAAGCAGACCCAGCCACCATCTCAGAGAGCGGCTCGGCCTTGCCCCCGTGGTTTGCTGAACAAATTGTCTTCTCCCCTGCTCCCCAGAACAAGGAAGATCACCATGAAATATAGAAATAGTTCTGGTTTGCCTCGCAGCCAATAATTTCATTTTAAATATGAAATAAAGGCTGATTGTTTAATGCTGCTCCTGTTTTAAAAGGAGCGAAAAAAGGAAGGGAAAAAAAACCCCAAACGCCGATAAAAAAATAAACAAACAAAACCCCCATAAACAACCCCAAAAGCAGGCCAGTATAAAAAAAAGTATACGCAAAGTATACAAAAATAATATCTCTCAGGATGGGAAGGATTAAGAGGAGGAGGAGGTGACTCAGACTGTTCAGTGATCAGGGAACACCAAACACAGGGAGCACAATTCCACAATTCCATCCCTTCCTGCTGCCAGTCCCGATCCGCAGCGCAGGGATGAGGTGGACGGGCACATTTAATGGTTGGCCACAGAGCTTCCATGGGAAATATGCAAAGAAGCTTCACTGTCACCTGCAAAATAAATCACCAGCACCTGAACTCTGAGATTTTATTATCAATCAGCCTTGAAATATTTCCTCCTTAATAGTCCAGTGTCTGGAGGTGGATTCTCTGCTGAATATAATAGCAGGCCTTAACTTGCAGCTGAAAGCAAAGGACTCCAAAAGGACAATTTTATGTGGAAGGACACGCTAAAGACACCTAATCTTAAATTATTGTTTTTCTTTCGCAGGGGAAGAAACCCTTCATGGGCCTATTTTTATCCAAGAGCCATATGATGTCACTTATTCCGTGGGCTCAGCAAACCCAGAGATCCTCCTGAACTGCACAGCCAAAGGATATCCACTGCCATACTACAGGTGAAGTCAGCCTTGGGGAAATATGATCTCACTGTCGCTCTCTGAAGTGTGTTTTAGTCGCTGCACCACCATAAATAAACACCCCAAAATGTGTTGAGTGCTCACAGCAAGGATATAGAAAATTTATAGTAAATTTGAGGAAGGAAGGAAAAATATTTTTGCTGCTTTACTGTAAAGAAAATTAACACAGGGAAAGAAAATAATTGAAAACCGTCCCCAAAGTATTTTAAAACATACAGAATTAATTCTAAATCCACAGAACAGCTGTGAAAAATGGGAAAATGGAAGCACTAAGCATCTGTACTTGATAAAACTTGCCATACATTAATAAATGCTTGGAAAGCAGAAGAGCAACATCTTCCCCTTTTCTAATGCCAGCATTTCATGTACACATTTATGGTGTTTGTTTATCTCCAGTATCTTGCAAGGCTCGCTTAATAAAACCCTGGTACAGAGGATTTTTTGTTTATTCAGTAACTCTGGACTCATCATCTACAATATATCTTGTTGCCCCAAGGATCTGGAAATCCAAGTTGGATAAGGGGAAAAGCCAGGAATCTAGGGGGGGGAAAAAAAAAAAGGAGGACATTGTGCTTTCTTCAGAATATACTGGGGAAAGTAATGGTTGGGTAAAGGAAAATTATATATGAAAAATAAATCATTCCTGCAAGACGAAAGAAAATCGTGTCCTATGAAATTCTTGGAGAATATTTATTGGAGAGCTTTTAACTGCTCCCGCCACAGCCTCCCTTGGAAGTGCCACCACTGGATATCAGCTTGGCTTTGGATTTCATGGCTCGATTTGTCCCCAGACATTGTGCTGTGAAAGGGACCCTTAATTTCCTTAATGAAAGAAACCCTTAATTTCCTATTCACAGTGCAACTTCTCCTCCTATGAGTAGAAATCCTCACTTATTTCCCAACCCATTTGTTCTCCCTGTTCTCCACACGAACATCAACTGGTTCAGGCCATGAATTTCAAGTCTTTCCACTTCATCCACCCTTTTGTTTCACATCTATTGAAGCAGCTTCCTAGAAATTCCTGGACTCTCGTATCCCCCCCCGGATTCCTCCCACCCACAAAGAGCAGAGACAGCAGCTTCCATCAGGCAGGAGAGCTGAGAAGTCTCCCCCATCGCATATTTGACATCCACATTTTGCATTCAATTTTTTCTACCCACCCATTTATTAAATTCCCTGGTTTTTTGCGCCATAAGGATCTTTTGCAAAGCCTCAGTAGCTCCAGGGAGATGGGATCAACATCTGGGGATGGATCTTGGAGCCCCGAGGTCAATTAGAAGTTATCAGACTATCCCTGCTGCAATTACACCACGATTTGGAGGGAACAGGGAGATTTTCACTTTGCTTTGATTTCACCACAGCTAATGCTGGCTTTGTCAGATAAGGATTGAGCCCATATATTTAAAGTTCCAACAATTTTAGATAAATCAAGCCCCGTATGATATTTTAATCCTCTCCTTTGCTGAGTGGTGGCAGAGAAGAGCAAGGACTGCTGGAGGTTTCTCTTTGATTCAGAAACACAGAACCGCTCCAACAGGAAGAAAGTCAGATACGAGTTAATTTGCTATTTAGCATTTTTTTACGTCAAGAAATATGCTGATAAATGCCTTTCCTTGAAATAAAAAAAAAAATGCTTAGCATTTCCTAAAAGTTTTATTTTATTAGGTACTCTTTTATTCTTATAAACTTGTCGAATATAGTGACAATTTTTTAGCAACTCCTCCTCAAAATATTGTGGCTGAGAAGCACAGTGCAAGAATTGTGCAGAACTGCAGGTAGAAGGGCTGAGAAATAAAAATGAGACACAGTTTTCCTGTTGGAAGTAACAGAGAACGCAGATTACGCTGGAAACAAAAATATGGATGGAAGCATCTCTAAAACCATTAAGAAATCTATATAAATGTTCTGAGAAATATAATTTTATCTCATGTCCTTTTCATAAAGTCAGAATTGCCTATAATATCAGGTACATTATTCCAGGTGTTTCCTGGTGTGATGCTGGTGGTAAACAAACACAGCTTTTAAAATTAGATTTATCTTTTTTTGCACTTAAGCTTTTTTGGTTATAGTCACCAGAGGGTTTATCACCAACTAACTCAATGAATTTCACATAATTTGTTTTACTTACAGCCTCTCCATGAACACCCTGCAGTGTTTCCAGCAGTATTTTGACATTTTTTGTTTGATTTTGGGTGCTCTCTTTTCCTGCACTTCCACTCAATATCCAGAGCAATCCCACAGTCCTGCATTTTCATGCAAGCTGGTAATTTAGGGTGTTTTCCCCTCAATAATCTTGTCAGAGAGGAGCCAATGGAACCAATAAATAAATCCAAGGGCAGCATAAGCAGCATTCATGAGAACAACATTTTAATATTTCAGCCCAACTCAGAGTGCTGCACTAAAAGGAGATAAAGAGATTCAAATCCAATCCAAATCCGAGAACCACGAGAATATCTGGAGCACACAAATGCGAGGGAGGGAACAGAGCACAAAGTCCACAAGGATTGGAAATGGCAACAAATATGTTCATCATCATTGCATCAAACTGGAGAACGATTCCCACTAATCCCAAAAATCCACCCTCGAAAAAGAAATTGCAGCCCAGCCCTCATGTCCTCGTTCCCTGGAATGCTGTTCCTTGGCTTAGGGCAGATTCTGCTCCCAAAGAAGGGTGGGATTAAAAGCTCCTTCACCCTCTGGTGTCTTTTTCCCAGTCAAGAGTTTTTAAACTTCCTATTTTCCTCCTCCCTGGAAATGCTGTGCATGAAGGGGGGGGTTTGCAAATCCTTTTCCCAATTACAAGAAAGCTTCAGGTGGCTTGGCAGGACATTTCCATTGGAATGCAAATAATCTAAGAAAGATGGTACACAATGAAGTCTTAAAAATATTGATATTTTTATAATAGCAGCACACTGAAAAAAGAATTTATTAAATCGTGTGAGCACATGCTCACTCACAGTCCTTGGGCTCCCGGGGAACTGATAATTCAGCATCAGAATACAGGAAATCTTGTTAAGTTTAGGTTCTGAAACAATTGGTGAAAGAAAAACAATCCAGGATGCATTTCTTATAATTGAGGAAAAGTATTTTCCAATGGTTGCCTGAAAAAATTCACAAAAATATGTAGATGATCCCTGCCTTAACGGGCTTATGATAAAAATTCTCTAAAATAATCATCCAGATCTCTGTGTATTAATACACTGCAGAACACACAATGTCATTAAATCATTGTCTACCACATGAATTCATTAATTTGCTTCCTTCAGTGAGGTAAACATATTAATTAGGGAAAAAGCCCACACCAGGAGCTGAACCCCTGATCTATATGCAAAGTTTAATAATCATTGTACCATGGTGATTAGAGTGATTATGGGGATACTGTGAAGAATTCATTTGCAGCAACTAAGCCAACATCTTTGCATTTGTTTGGAAAAACAATTATAGCCCTTAATTGGGAGCCATGCAATGATGACAGCAGTTATTTCCGTGATTGATTCTGAAATTAAAGAGAACTGGCAAATTAAATACCAGAATTTCTTAGATTAGAAAATGGAAAGCTTTAGACAACTTGGAGCATATGTAAATCCTGAAATATGGCAGAATCCTAATGCTGGGATGTGATCCCTTCAGAAACCCAGACAAGGTGTCCTCATCTTTGCAAGAAAATTTTTAAAATAGCCAAAATAGCCTAAAATAACAGCAAAAACTGGACCAGTTATAGCAAATGTAAAAAAGGAATCCAGCAGAGGTACGGAAACACAAAAAATCAGCTGGAATTTGTAGGAAGAATTCCTGAGGGTTGAGTGTTGCATCCAAATTTCTCTGTGTGGATGAATTCATGGAAGGGGAGGCGGTGACCCAGAGAAATCATTTCGTGTTATTAGAATTTGCTCACAGAATTCCATTGGTTTCATATTGATCAGGCATTATCTTTCAAAACAACAAGTGCTCACTTGAAGGTCAGGGCACTCCTCATTTTTGTGGGGATTTCCCTGGGAGCACAGAATTGCATTTCACAGTCCAGTGTGGGAATCTTCCCGCACGGAAACAACCCCTGAGCAGGGTGAGCGTGTGGAGAGAGGGCTGGGGGTGACCGACAAGTCTTGTGCTGCGTATCCAGGTCAGATTTCCAGGGACAAAATGTGAGTTTGCTTCAATTTGTTGGCAGGGAAAATTGTCCTCCCTGTCAGGAACTCTGCAAATAAGCAGGAATGGATATTTTTTATGCTGTGATCCTTCAGATAAACTAACAAGGAGATGATTGCCCTTGGTTTGGGCACTGCCAGGAACCCAAAGTGAGCCATTGGCAACCTTTGTGTGGTCCTTCCGTCCGATGGAGGGCTTGGAATCACCCCCAGAGATCAACAGAAATGATAAAGGCTGAGGACATGGCTCTGGATATAAAATCAGGAGAAGAAAATACCTGGTTGTGTAGTTTTAGGATTGCTGACCACCTCAAAAGTGGCATGAACAAACCCCAAACTTGCAGGCTGAGTTTTTTATCCTTCTCTTGGCCCTCACATGAGCAAGGAAAATTCAACCCTCATGTGACTAATGGCAAAGCCACAAAAATCCCCTTCCTGAAACACATAATATTTATTTTCTTTGAAAGAGAAATTGTATTTTGGCATCTGTAAACAGCTGGGCAATGTTGCAGACAAAATCCATTTTCTGCTTAGTGGACTAATAGGGACAAATTATGATTTAAAATAGCAGCGCTCTCATCATTAAATGATCAGTCTCAGGCTTGCTGTATAAAAACTTCCCTCTCAGCTTTTGTTCTGCCCTCTGAAGTGCAATCCTTCCTGATCTACATCTCCAAAGCATTTTTGCTGCCAAATGCATGATTAATCATTTGCAAAGCATATTCAGGTACCATTCATATTATAAAAATAATGTAGTTCCAGACAAGGTATAAACCTCCCTCCTGACTGAATGGGTAACTTTGTGTGAATAAGTTATAATTACTTTTTGTGGACATTTGGATGACTAAAGTAAAGATTTCCCAAAGAATACCGTTATTGCTACCATTAAGATTGATGTAAGAAGCAGTCGTGTGTGACAAATGATCTAATTTTGTGATATTTAACTACATTTTTATCATTACAGGTATGCTACAGCACACTATTTAAGATAAATATGAATAGGCTCTGTAAATTATAAGCATAATTTGATTTTTTTCCCCTCAAAGGTGGAAGCAAAATGGCACAGATATTGATCTTACCATGAGTTATCACTACAGGTTGGTTGGAGGCAGCTTGGCAATCAATAACCCACATAAAAATCAGGATATTGGAACATACCAGTGTTTGGCCACAAATTCATTTGGAACAATTCTGAGCAGGAAGGCAAAGCTTCAATTTGCATGTAAGTTGGGAAGATCATATTTATTAGAGCATTATTTTCCTATTAATTCTGCACATGGACTGTAATTTATTGGGTAATTAAAGGATCATTGAGGATTTTGTCCAAAAAGGTTTGACTTCCTTCAGCACTGCTTATTCCTGAAAAAGCAAAATGTTCCTAGTAAATATTAATAACAAAACCAGACATCTGATGGCTGCTGCCTTTGGGAGGCAGAATAAAAATCAGGAAATTGAAAGGTCAAGAAAGATGAGCACAATTATTTTCACTTAATCGAGGTGTTTCCACTTTTTAGGACAGTGGTTGTGTTGTTACAGCTGGTGGAGGGGGGGTGGGAATTGTTGCAAAAAGTTTTGCTTTGAGTTTTCTGTAGATAATGAGTTCTGATTGAGACACAAAAACATTGTTCCCCTAATTGCCACACCGATATTTTCTTACATTACCAAAGAAACACTCTTTTTCCTCACACAACGTGTAAAAGTGTGGGCTACTCTCTGAGATATTTCATATTTCAGCTCCCTCAGGTCGAGCACGTTGTCCGTCTCGAGATGATTTAAAATTTATTTCATCTTTGCTCCCCGTTTCACTTCTTCACAACTTCACAACCTTTTTCACAAGGTTTGGACGTGGTGACCAAGTTCTGTGAATGCCCTGGGGAGAGGGGGAGCAACAGTGGCAACCAAAAAACTCCAGATATTCCCTCCAGCCCTTTTTTTTTTCCCAGTCTAAAGCTCAGAGCAGTCTGTTGCTGATAGAAAGCAATTGTTTTCAAAGCTCATTAATAAAACATGTGCCTAAAGCCAACCTTGTGTCGCTATTTCAGACACCAGCAAATGGATTAATTATTAATCTTGTTCCATTTCTCATAGCAAACCTCATGTCACAGGGGTTACACAAAGGAGACATCAGAGGTCAGGCTGGTTCACAGAGTCTCTTTCAGCAGAGCTGATCAAAAGGTGTATCACTGGTACTTCATTTAATAATGTTTTACCCCGAATTTCTCAAAGAGCTTTGATTTCTAAGAGCTGGTCAACTGTAAAAAGAATAAAAATTTGAGTCATGATTTTACCACATTTTTTTTCTGACACATTTTTTCAAGCCAGATTTCCTGTGTGAGAAATTGTTTTGAGATTTGGAGGTGAAAGTTGTTTAGTGACAGAACAAATTCCTTTTTAGAAAGGAGCAAGAATAGACGGCCACCTCAAAATTGTCCATGGAGTCTGCAATCCCCAAAGAATCATGGCAGGCCAGAGAGGGAGCTGGGAAAAGACCTAAGGAAAGGGAATATCCTTAAATGAAGGCACAAATGAGGTGTAAAAAAAAAAAATTAAAAAAGAGGGGAGAAAGGAAAAGCAGGAATATCTGTGAAAGAAAGGTGGCTCTGGTGATTATTCAGCATTTCATATCAAGCAGTTCCTTTATTTAAGCTTTATACCCCTACCCAAACACTTCCCAAAGTTCCTGCAGGGAGCAGATCCCAGAGCTGGGTCTGGTTTGCCTGCAGCTCTCAGCCTGCTCCAGTCCTCCAGCTCTAACAGCACCACCGGATGCTAAATTTATCCCATAATCAAGCACTACACCACTTTTCCACTAGTGGTGACAGATATTTACATCCTTCCCCATGGGGGAGAGAGAGGACAGACAAATCAAAGGCTGTTATTTACACTGACAAGCACAAATTTACAGGAAAATGCTTCAATTTAGTGGCATCACTGCAGAACTGTGAGTTTTAAGTTGTCTTACAATAGCAAAAAAAAAAAAAAAACCCACAGTACATGGAAAATGTCATAATGACCTGATGAGAATAGTGGAACAAATTACCTTGAAACACTTATTTCACAGTCAACATTTCCTTGTTTCTTATTTTCATGTTGCCATCCAATTTAATTCTTTGTTTCAACCAATACTTCAGGCTATATCTTCAAACGCAGGCAGGCAGCACGTTGCTGTTATGACACTTTCATTCAACACTTCACAAAATGGGATTCTTCCCTGGACTGGAATGCCTGGCATATTATTGCAATCTCCCTGATAAAGAATTGAATCAAACCTATTATCCAAGTAACAGGGTTTACGTGCATTTGTCTCTTTACTATAAGGCAACTAACTCTGAGTTGGGGTTTGAATTAATGATACCTCCAGAAACCTATTCAGTGTGTCAACTTAATGTGTGAAAAATGCTTTTTTCCTCTGCCCGAGAAAGGAAGTTCTCCGAGAAGCAAAATAAATGCGAGACAAGATGAGAAATATGTCTTCAGATTCAGCTGGAGTTTGGTGCTTATCCTCTACTAAAACCAGAGCTGTCAAAGGAGAGCTGCAGGAGGAATATTGTACAGAAGGCAGTGGCATCGATTATTAAAGCTACGAGCTGCAAATGAGAGACAGCGTCAGGGAGAGGGAGCGCGTAAATGCATTAGCGGGATGCACGGGATGGCAGGCCCTTGGCATCCCTCCTTCCTGCACAGGGGCTGTTTTGTCATAAACAAACTTGAAAGCTCCCTATAAATCCTGCACGTCCCCTGCTCCCCTGCCTGCAGTACATTTGGAGCAGCCCTCGTGGGTTTTGCAGGAGCTGGAGGTGTTGAGGTGGAAGCTGTTGGAAAGCTTCGGTGTCAGGCCTCGGCTTGCGCAGCCAGAGCCAAACGCGGGAGCAGGGTCCCCATCCCCGCGGGAGTCTGGGGTCATGGCCTGCCACCCGCAGGGCTTCTCCCCTTCCAGTTCAGCGGTGACAGCCAGCACAAGGTCACCTGGAACGCTGCAGCTCGGCCTAAAGGGAAGCCAAAGGCCTGGGGAGTTCGTCTTGGAACTAGGCCCGAGTCAGCTTGAAGGAAGAGATGAGGACATGAGAGCTTTTCCTTCAGCGTGTACACAACTTAAAATCACAGAATCATCAGGGGACACAGTCTTAAGCTGTGCCAGGGTGTGGGATCTTTCTCGGTTGGACGGTTGGGACGGATGGAGATGAGAGATCTCTGAAGTCAGGTCTAGAGCATGAGGTTTATTGCTCAGGGCTTGGGT